>JAOTON010001146.1:237500-427500 GCA_034440635.1 Lepas anatifera
CTGTCGCAACCCGCCGCGCCTGGCTGATTGTAGACGAAAGGGAGAAACAAAAGAAAGAAGGCTGTAGCTTCGATTAGATTGATAGAAAGCTGCATATTCATGTGAAGGTGGGTATATATTCGAAGAGGAGCAGGGGAATTGACAGGTAAAGAAAAGAAACTTTTAGCAAGAGTCTGGAAGAGTTTATTGCCATGATAGAAGGTTTGGAGTTTCGTCTGGGTTAGTTAAGTGTAAACCAAGGCTCTACTGGGTCCTAGCATAGGTGTATGCGAGGTGCAGTGATTGAGGTCAGGAGTGGCCTCCAAAATTCCGATAACTATAGGTATAGGTATAGGAGGGGCGTTGTCCCGGACAGAAAAACTATACAGTGTATGCTTAGATAAATAATTTTGACACTAGGTATTGCATGAAAAAATCTTGACACCCTACGCCACCTGTCTAGTGTCACCACCTGCCGGTCTCGGAGGCCCCTCTGCAGAGTTGGTCTAAGGGGGCCCCGATATTTCGTCTCAGGGGCCCTTTAGAGCTGGTCGTGTGGGAGAGGAGAGGAGAGGAGGGGCACAAGAGTTGGTCTAGGGAAGTCACCCCAAGAGTTGATCTTCATCCCACAAATGTTAGTCTTGGTGGCTCCCAGAGTTCTTCCTCCGAAGGTTGGTCTCAGGGGCCACCCAAAAAGTTTTTTGTGTGGCAATTCACCAATTCCTTAAAAAAATAATTGGAGACTGCATCAGGGGGCTTCAGCTGGTAGAGATTTACCTGCTTAACCCAAATTTTTCACATGGTAATAGTCAAACAATGCTGCTTGGGGACGATTTAAAAATATTTACTTTGAGAAAATTAAAGGAAATATCCATCCTTCAGTCCAAGCAAGGGCTCTGAGAGTTTACCACCTAAGTACCCAAATTGGAAAATTTTTACTCCGCCATACATTTTGAGGGGAATTTTCCACTCACTCGCCATACATTTCGAGCTGAATTTTCCACTCGACACCCTAGCGCAAAACCTATTTTGGGTCACTGGGCGGGACTAAAGCCGGGACCAAAGGCTAGACGCCGGGACTGTGCCGGACCAGAGCCAGTCTGGATAAAGTAAAATTCATGATAATGGTTTCCACATTTCATCTAAAACTAAGATAAGAGATAAAATACAACTGTGACTTTCCAGCACATCATTGCCTCCTTGATGCAATATGCCAACTTTATAAGATGAGAAAAGTATCAATTCAACTAGATGAAAGAGGAAAAATAATATTGCACACACACACAGCACAGAATAAGGCTGCGTTCTTTGAATTATTCCGAGGTGGAATTCCAGGGGTTGTGACGTCGTGATATTCGGCGGATTCCAGCTGGGAACGTTCTTGATCGAGGCCGGAATGTGGCGTAAATGGCAAGGTGCGACAGTCCTCATTATTTATTTTGACTTATGCACACGCAAATCTTTCATCTGCCTACATTTAGCTGTTATTACAAGGTTCCGATTATCCTGCAAAAACATAAAATGGACTTTTCAAGCAGATAAATATTCAGAGTCCACAAACTTACTGTTACGAAATTCATCCATGGGCGCCGCCATCTTGAGCGGGACTGCTTTTTCTATTCCCACCGTTCCGCGCGGAATGGCGGGAATATTCCATGTGGAATCCCGGAAAAGTTTCAAAGAACGGTTGTGACGTCACTGTACCTGGAATTCCACGCTGGAATATTTTAAAGAACGCACCCTAAAGCTCTCACTAAGTTTCATTCTTTGGAAACAACATTTTCCAATGTAATTCCCATTCCTTCACTTAATTATAAAGCAACTCAGTGACAAAACCAAAATACAACCCAAAAACGGTGGGTACTGGGGTCAAAATCACTTTGAATTGAAGAAAAAGACATTTTTTGCACAAAGATACTGGAAAGCATAAAAACAAAAGCTTGATTGAAAAGAGAATTCTGGAATTGGCGATTGGAAATGGCCGTCCCTTCCAACCCCACTGTTTCAATTGCCTTCTCTCTCTAAAAAATACTTACCTTACCTTACATAAAAATTTCGGATTTTGAGGGCTACTATGGCCCGCTGGCTCCGAGTCACCCACGAGCTCAGGTAGAGGGCATCACAACATGGTCTTGCCCGGGAAAAGGAACCCGGGGGTGGCAAAGAGGCGTACCTCTCAGCTGAGAGGATAGGTAGGATGCATCACTCTAGCTCCGGAACATGGTACATTGAGGAAGCCCAATGGCTGTCCAGTCGAGATTTGAAGACGTTCAGAGATGGAGCAGTTACAACCGACATTGGCAAGTTATTCCAGTCGCTAACCGTCCTGATACCAAAGAAGTTACGCCTAGCTCTGGAGACTGCACTTGGTTTTACTATCTTCCAGGGGTGACCCCGAGTACGGCTTTGGGTGTCGAGTGTAAAAAACAAACCATAATCCTGATCGATTCCTCCGTGCATGAGCTGATATATGCGAATCATGTCACCACGTCTCCTTCGGTAATACAGCGATGGCAGCCTGAGAGCACGTAACCTGTCGATATAACCAACGCCCCGGAGAGAACTCACCATGCGAGTGGCACGTCGCTGGACCTTTTCTATGAGAATTTGATCAGACCTATTGAATGGGCCCCAAATCGCATTTCCGTATTCAAGGAGTGGACGAACAAGTGCCTTATAAAGCAGCGGAAGAGTTTGTGTGTCAAGATGTGCCATGGATTTCTTAATAACAGCAAGTACTTTTGTGGCTTTTAGAACAGCTGAAGCTGCCTGCTCCTTGAACTTAAGTTCGGTGTCGATCAGTACACCAAGATCCATTTCCACATCTACCCTCCGGAGCAAGGTGTCACTCATGGTGTAGGTGTGTTCTTCGTTCAAGTTGCCTATATGGAGTGTAACACATTTGCTGTTGTTGAAAGGCATTTGCCACTTATGCGACCAGGGAACCACACTCCGGATGTCTGATTGAAGACGATCGACGGACAGCTGGGAGTTTGAGCTGGCAAACAATTTTGTATCGTCCGCAAACATACTGATCCCGCAAGAGACACAATCAGGCAAATCGTTAATGTACACTAAAAACAGGAGTGGCCCAAGAACCGAACCCTGTGGTACACCACTCATGACACAGACCCAATCCGAGAACGACGATTGAACAATGACGCGCTGCGATCGTTGGGACAAGAAGTCTTTGATCCATTTGAGTACCTTCCCACGGACTCCATACGCCCTGAGCTTCCTAATAAGCCGTTGGTGAGGAACCGAATCAAAAGCTTTGCGCAGGTCAAGGTAGATGGCGTCAACCGGATTGTTGTCTTCGAGCAGCCTGGTCCAGTTGCTCAAAACTTCAAGAAGCTGTGATTCACAGGACCGTTTAGGACGAAAGCCATATTGATGAGGGGACAAGAGATTCTGGGAAACTAGATGGTCTAGTACGGCATCCTTGACCACAGACTACAGGACTTTGCAGGTAATGGAGGTTAGACTTATTGGTCGGTAGTTCCCAGGATCTTGCCTGTTTCCTTTCTTGAAGATGGGTACAACTGTTGCCAGTTTCCACTCTTTAGGCACCTCACCTTCATCCAGGGACTTTCTGAAGAGCATTGCAAGAGGAACACAGAGTGAAGCAGCAGCATCATGGAGGACCCGCGAGTGAACCTGGTCCGGGCCTGGAGAGCTTGTGACTTTGATCGATTTAAGCTTCTGTCTTATAATGTCCGGAGAGATGACAATGTCTTCCAGGAATGGCCCAGTACATCGTGTTTCAAATGATGGGAAACTTGAAGTGTCTTCACAGGTAAAGACACTAGCAAAGTAGTTGTTCAGTAAATTTGCCTTGTCACAGTCTTCAGTTACCACAATACTGCTACTACTTCGGAGGTCGTCAATCGAGCCTCTTGTTTTTAATCTCGATCCTGTGTATTTCCAAAATGCTTTCGGATTTGATTTGATTTCAGTCGCCAGGTTACCCTCAAATTCCAGGTGCAGTTTCCGAGTCAAACTTCTCAGCTGGGTTGCACATAGTGAAAGCCTTGCAAAGTCAATAACATCCTGGGTACGGAAGAATGTTCTAGCCTTCTGGTTTTTCTTATCTTTAAGTTTCAAGGCGGCACGAGTCATGTAGGGATTCTTGGTGTTCCTCTTGACAACGACCTTTGGTATACAGATGTCGGTGGCCTCAGTTAACTTGTCCATAAAGAGCTTGTAGAACAGCTCAACTGTCACATGCTCGCCTCTTGTCCATTCAGTTTCAACAATCATCTGGTTAAACAGCTCAAAATTTGCCCTCCTGAAGTTCAACAAAGATGATGCTTTTTCATGTTCAGCCACATAGCATTTGATTTTGAAACCAAGTACAATGTGATCACTTTTACCAATGCTAGGAAGGTATTCAAGGTTGGCAACCATAGCCTCTTCATTTGTGAATATCAGGTCCAGGATGTTTGGCCTCTGCCCAAATGAGTACCGTGTAGGTTGAATAACATATTGAAAGAGAATAACTCAATAAAGAGAAAGAGAAATACTCAACAGTATTTCAAATTACCTACGTCTGTGCGTTATGTCGTGAATAAAACGTAAATGGCTTCAATTTCTTCAACAACACTCAACAACTACCGCACCACGCTCCGTTGTCGTAGACAACAAGAAGAATAATAATAAAGATAAAAAACAAGTATGCGCCACTACTGTCTTTGAAGAAAAATGCAACCGAGCAGAACAAGCTTTAGTAGCCTAGAGGCTAAAAAGTATTAAAAACCATGTGATATTTGACCCCGGTCACGCTCACCAGAGGCGCTAGTGTGCCATCCAAGATGGCCGCGAAAAAGGGACTCCCAAAGGTAAACAACGTTAGTGGGCCCGGGAATAGCATGGTAAACGGTGCATTATACGTGTTTTATGCCTGGTATGTGGCAGTGGCTTATAACCAGCCACTGCGGAAGGCAGTGAGGAGCCCAAATTCGAGGAGTTTTTGGTCCCAAGGAACAAAGCTTGTAGTCAGGATCAGGTTAAAGTTTGCTGCACCCCCACTTTTTGCCGGTGGCGACGCTTATGTTTGGAAACGCATTTTTCATCGTACATTCAAACTGGAATTTCAAACAGCTTGAAACGAATAAATGCGTATATCTACCGAATTATTTCAATGTGTCAGTTTCCCGGGCTAAAAAGGAATGCAGCCATAGGCGGATCCAAGGGGACAGCAAAGTGGGCATGTGCCCCATAGGCAGATCCAGGGGCAAAGGGAGTATGCGCCCCCGCCATTGACCCTCGGCGCCCCCTGAAATGGCCACGCCCCCTGAAATTTCGCTTCCCACCCCCCCCCACCCCAGGATGCGAAAGTCGGCTTCCACCGATAGGGTTTTGCTCCCATTCGATAGGGTTTCTCGGTCAGGAATGGCGCCTCGCCCCCCGGGAGGGTGCCCCCGATCGGCAATCTTGGATCCGCCTTTGATGACGGCCCAAGGATAAAGGCGTACTCCTGCTAGAAGCAGGCTCAAGGGAGTGGAAGGAGGCATAAGCGGAACTGGAGATTGCCCCACAGCCAGTCTGCAAAGTATGACAGCAGGCCAGACGAGTCGCACCAGCCATCTAAAATTCTCGCACCACCATCCTCCAAAAATTCGCACCAATATGCCACATACCAGGGAAAAAATGCACCCATTCCTACCCCTGCAATGCAATGCTACCTCAATCATTATTCAGTTAATTAGGGGCTTTTTATAGGGCCCCTCCTGTGTCTTAATAGCTATTCAGCCATTATTTGTTTATTTTAAGTGTCACTAACCTCACAAATTCGCACCAGGTTGATAAAATTCACACCACTCGGTCCTGTCTCCAAGGGCACTCGCACCGACGAGATCTCGTCGAAAATGCCATACTTTGTACACTGGCCTCACAGCCGCTTACCAGGTGGATGTGAATGGAAGTCAGATGGCTGAAAAGTTCTGCAACAGACAGCAGCATTTGAGCCTATCTTCCTCCGAATTCTCAGTTTCAACTTCCACTGCTTGGACAGCACCTTATTCTGAGGAAACTTGTGAAAGCTGAGACTTCGACACTTTCTTCGGAAGGATAAACACTGAGGAACGCAGCAGTTCTGATTGGATCTAATGGTTATCCGTCTCTTCTCCATTTTCTTTGAACTTTCAAAGATTATAACAAACAAGAAAATAACGCCAGTCTTCAATATTCACGTCCACCCAACGTCACGTATAACCACGCTCTTTCACGAGTTTACCACGACTGAAAATCCGCTACTATAGGAACCGTGTAGAAACCAAGGTTTGTTTACAGATGCGCCGGATATGAAGCAGCCACGCCAGACGGCAGTCCCTCTCCTGGCGTTTCCAAAAAAATCCGCCAGGTGCCAACACTTTCGATGACCGAGGCCAATTCAGTAAATTTTTGCTTTATTCTCTTCCTAAACGTGATAATGTACTATTTGTCTTTAGTGCGCCTTTACGGCTGCTGTAAAATTTTTTGTCTATTACAAGCAAATATTGTTATTGGTATTAATAATTTTAACACGCGCATTGACGGGGGTCTGAGCCACCTTCGCATTGACGGGGGCGGGTACCCGCCCCCTAAGATCTCGAGAACCATGGTAGGTAGCAAAAAACGGTAAACGGCGTTGGGCTGCCCATCCACTTCTCCATCGAAAACATTTGAACCATTTTTTTGTCAGGTCACATTTAAGGTCACGAGAGGTCAAAACATGCCCGTCATAGGGATAACATGTAAAATTCAGTTTTTCGGGCATTACATCTGAACAAGTAAAGATAGAGCAAAACGACTTGAACTATATGAATCCTCTTAGCAAGCCGAATCGAATGATATATAATTTGACCTTGCTAGGTCAAATCAAGGATTTGACCTGACCTGAGGTCAGGTCAGGGTCAAATTATATAAAATGCATATCATTAGAACCGCAAAGCCCAGGCGAGTCTAATGCAGCTAAAATAAATGCTCTATCACCATCCGTTACGGATTTATTTCATAAAAACCATTTTTCCCATGTATTTCCAATGGAGAGGTCATGCCTCGTACCTGACCTTAGGTCATCGATATCAAAAATACCGGAACATATGTTAGAGAACTCGGTGGGGCCATTATGTGATATGAGTTTCAATCGGATAAGTTCACCCTGCTCCGACTTATGCTATCTTAAACTTTTTTTGAGGTCGGGTCACTTGACCTGTACTGGTGACCTGACCTGAGATGACCTAACCTTAAAATTTTCACAGAAGTTGTAAAAATGATGAGGGAAAAGGTATACCAAGTACGGCGGCGCTACGCGCCGCCGTTTTTCTACTGTCTCCGAAAAACCCGAGGGGGCGGGTACCCGCCCCCGTCAATGCGCGTGTTAAAATTTGATTTGTTAAAAATAATTGAAAGCCGTTTTAACGCGAATTAAAGAAGACATTTTTTGCTACAAGCTTTGCTAATAACATCCAACACTGACAGGTACTAGAGCCAGGAAACTATTAGCCTCGGTCATCGAAAGTGTTGGCACCTGGCGGATTTTTTTGGAAACGCCAGTGGAGGGACTGACGTCTGGCGCGGCTGCTTCATATCCGGCGCATTTGTAAACAGCCTCCTCGGTTCCTACACGGTTCCTATGGTAACGGATTTTCAGTCGTGGTAAACTCGTTGTGAGAGAGCGTGGTTATACGTGACGTTGGGTGGACGTGAATATTGAAGACTGGCGTTATTTTCTTGTTTGTTATAATCTTGGAAAGTTCAAAGAAAATGGAGAAGAGACGGATAACCATTAGATCCAATCAGAAATGCTGCGTTCCTCAGTGTGTATCCTTCCGAAGAAAGTGTCGAAGTCTCAGCTTTCACAAGTTTCCTCAGGATAAGGTGCTGTCCAAGCAGTGGAAGTTGAAACTGAGAATTGGGAAGAAGATAGGCTCAAATGCTGCTGTCTGTTGCAGACATTTTCAGCCATCTGACTTCCATTGACATCCACCTGGTAAGCGGCTGTGATGCCAGTGTACAAAGTGTGGCATTTTCGACGAGATCTCGTCGGTGCGAGTGCCCTTGGAGACAGGACCGAGTGGTGCAAATTTTATCAACCTGGTGCGAATTTGCAAGGTTAGTGACACTTAAAATAAACAAATAATGGCTGAATGGCTATTAAGACACAGGAGGGGCCTTATAAAAGCCCTTAATTAACTGACTAATGATTGAGATATCATTGCATTGCAGGGGTAGGAATGGGTGCATTTTTCCCTGGTATGTGGCATATTGGTGCGAATTTTTGGAGGATGGTGGTGCGAGAATTTTAGATGGCTGGTGCGACTCGTCTGGCCTGCTGCCATACTTTGCAGACTGGCTGTGGGGCAATCTCCAGTTCCGCTTATGCCTCCTTCCACTCCCTTGAGCCTGCTTCTAGCAGGAGTAGGCCTTTATCCTTGGGCCGTCATCAAAGGCGGATCCAGGATTGCCGATCGGGGGCACCTTCCCGGGGGGGCGAGGCGCCATTCTTGACCGAGAAACCCTATCGGATGGGAGCAAAACCCTATCGGTGGGAGCCGACTTTCGCATCCTGGGGTGGAGGGGGGTGGGAAGCGAAATTTCAGGGGGCGTGGCCATTTCAGGGGGCGCCGAGGGTCAATGGCGGGGTGGCACATACTCCCTTTGCCCCTGGATCTGCCTATGGGGCACATGCCCACTTTGCTGTCCCCTTGGATCCGCCTATGGCTGTATTCCTTTTTAGCCCGGGAAACTGACATCTTGAAATAATTCGGTAGATATACGACTTTATTCGTTTCAAGCTGTCTGAAATTCCAGTTTGAATGTACGATGGAAAATGCGTTTCCAAACATAAGCGTCGCCACCGGCAAAAAGTGGGGGGGGTTGCAGCAAACTTTAACCTGATCCTGACTACAAACTTTGCTCCTTGGGACCAAAAACTCCTCGAATTTGGGCTCCTCACTGCCTTCTGCAGCGGCTGGTTATAAGCCACTGCCACATACCAGGCATAAAACACGTATAATTCACCGCTTACCATGCTATTCCCGGGCCCACTAACGTTGTTTACCTTTCGGAGTCCCTCTTTCGCATCCATCTTGGATGGCACACTAGCGCCACTGGTGAGCGTGACCGGGGTCAATAGTGCGTCGTTATATCACCACAATGTGTGGTGAAACTGGGTATTGAAACTTGGGTATTCTGCCGAGCAGAACGCGTACTAGTCTACCACGCGCATGCGCAGTGAGGTATCTTATAGTCATGATGCCGTATTGCGCATGCGTGCGGCACACCATTTTGCATTCTTCCGGCAGAATAACACAATGACACGGCTGGTCATTTAGGCTTTAGTACCCCGAAGGCATAAGCCCTGTTCCAGCTGTCAGCAGAGTTTTGTCAGCACCAATCAGCGGCCCGTGTTGCGCCTACGTCACAGGACTGTAGCCTCTCCCCGGAAATTAGTTCTAGAGGTTTTACGGGCTGATGGCCTGCTGTTTGTGCTGATGAAAAACAGTAAGTGCACGAAGTGGCAGTCTAATATTTTTTAATGGTATAAAGGTTTGAGTTCCCTTTGCTTAGCACAAACAAGAGGCGATTATGGCGCTGATGTTACTTTTCTGGAGGAGAGTTTAGAGGTCCTGCTGACAAAACTGTGCTCACAGCTGGAACAGGGCTATAATGACCTTAAAGGGAATGTGGCACCTTCACAACGTGATTTTAACTGAGATAGCCAAGTTGTAAAGCAGGTCGGAAAACCCGGTGCTCCATATTTCATTTGTCTTGGAACTCGATATTTCCGTAGAAAACAGCTAAAACCTACCTGACACCAGCCCCCCTCAGTCCCCCGTCGCCGGTGGCCATTGTTGTGAGCTACTGGTGTGACGACATATGCTGACGTTGCGATGAGCATCAGCCAATCGAAGCCCTTGAAGCGTTTCAAGTATGGTAGTGGTTGCCAGATCGTGACATTGTAATACTAATACGTCAATATTATGTATGTTAGGTTTGTGGTTAGGACGCAACATCGCAACAGATATCAAACATTCCTGATGAAAACTGTATCGTGTCACGGTGGTGGGAGTATAATTGTACGGCATCGCGGTGGTGGGAGTAAGAGTTGGCCAAGAGATTTGGGTCACATGACGATAGATGGTGTCCTTGGTGTCCTAGAACATAGCTGAAGGGTTGGGCAAGAGAGCGATCGAACCGGCGTCCTAGTTGGGCCACATGGTCGAAATGTGACCCGAATTGGCGGCCATCTGAAGTGATTAGTTATTCCTCCTTCCTACACTAGCGAGTATAAAAAACGGCTGGAACCCTTGAAGGAGCACTCATCTCCGAGCAGTGTCTCTGTACACACCTCCAGCCGTCATATAAGTACTCTCTCTCTCTTCTCTCTCTCTCTCTCTCTCTCTCTCTCTCTCTCTCTCTCTCTCTCTCTCTCTCTTCGTTAGGTTCATCTTTTGGTTAGTCTACTATGCCTGTGTGTCTTCTGAACTCGTTACCAATTGACCATGTTTTACTGTTACAAAAATGCACATAATTTTACGGATACTCTTTGTCTTTTCTATTATGACCGAGGTATCAGATCCAAGGGTAAAAGTACATACATAGAGTACTGGCCTCCAGATTGAGACGGATAAATCTTGCATTTCGCTCCTACGTTCATCCATACCGTAATCTTTCATTACACTTACACTAGTTCAAAAATATCTTTCACACTGGTGCCCCCGGTGAGGCGTTTTCTCTGAAAATGAGAGGCCGAACCCAAGTACTTTATTACTTTTATCTCATACCACTTATTGCTATTTTTGATTGTTTTATCAGAGATACCTCGTATTTAAATATTTGTCTACTTCTCCGGTCTAGTCTAACGCTAAAAGGCAACTCAGCCATTCATAAATGTAGATGTACGTGAGAAACACTGAACTTATCACAAATGCTCCTTTGCCAATTACCCGACTACCTGAGTGGCCGTCACGCCTGACTGACTGTGTAGCCGTTACGCTACGCACGCACCCCCGCAGGTGGAATGGCGGCGGCGGCACTTTTCCTTTCATCTAATAACTATATTCTCCCAGACGCACAATAACAGTCTTACTTTCAGAGTACCTATAGCCTTAGTGATGCCTGTCTTAGCCTATATCAAATAGGGGAAGCGGGGGTAACACCGCCATGTGGGGAACCCCGCCATACCCCCTAGCGGTGTAGTTAGTAGCTGTACACAATGTTTGGCACCATTTCTCAGTCGGAATTTAGCGGCGAATGGGCGTGAGCCCTTTGCAACACGAATTTTGATATGTTTTAAATAATTAGACGCATATTTTGAAAAAGGATCATCTTTTATAAAGTTTCCCTGTCATTGTACAATGCCGGAAGTTATTCAGTGATCTAACCTTAGAAATTTCTCATTTTTTTCAGAGCGTTATAGCTTTTGTTCTGACTTTGTCGCACCAGGTCGCCATAACAATCGTACTTTTCCAGCGGTAGCGGTGATTGTCGTTCACTGTCGATGCGGGCAACACCGCCATGCCGTGGCGGTGTTACCCCAAGGGGTTGCGGTGCTACCTCATTGGATGCCGGGAGCTCATTTGCTTTTTATAAACATTTGAATGGTTTCAGCTATCATGAAAGCAGCTCAAAAATACCAAAATAGCCTAATCCTAAAGCGGGGTAGTGTTTGCCGTGCGCAAAAATGAAGTGCAGTTCCAATTGGGGTTCCGGATTGGCTGCGCTGTTCTTGACATTACCATCTGCGTTTGGGTGTATGCTCGAAGTAAAACTATCTTTCAATTTTTGGTCGCTTATTTTTACCGAGAAAGCGTGTTCTGTTTCAGACCATCGAATCAACTTGTGAGATCACAATGGCTCTGAAGTAAGCAAATAAAAACTTCACAACGTGCGCTTAGAGCTCGGAATGTGTGACAAACGCTATAAAATCATTTGGGGAAAGGGGATATCCATAGAGATATAATATAACTAGTGCTATACTAGTAACAGTAGAGATCTACTATAGCTATAGTAGATCACGATAGGGATGTCTGTAAAAAACCAGCATACGGTATCAGATCCCGAGAGCCACACTGCAGATCGACTGAAAAACATCGGATGAGGGCAAATGGAAAACATTGCTCCTCCTAGATTAGGTCCTGGGACAGTCATTCCAGAAGAATTCGAGCAGGACCTAGCAGAAAGGCTGGTCCGCTTTTAAAACTTTGGCATTACTACCGATAAGCTCGCGTCTGTTGCGTACGGCTTTGTGGAGAGGCAGCGGGTCAGTTATCCATTCGATTGTGAAACTCGCAGATGTCCGGATATGCATGCGCCTACAGCAGGACCTCAGATATCTATACCCAGGATTTTGGGAAAGGGCCCAAATGTCTGTTGTCCACGCTCAGAGCCCCATTGCACCAAAATCTTCTATCGACGATGTACTCCCGATCACACAAATTCAACGAAAAAAATAGAAACCATCTCGCCGCAGAAAATTATGCTTAATAATGCTGACGAGCTTTCCTGCAAAAAGGGCGACGAAAGAGCCTGAAAAAGAAAGGAAGTCACGCATACATAAAACCAAGACAAAACTGGGCAAAAAGGCGCAAGACATAAGTGCCCTACCGAAATGAAAATGAGGATATTTGCATGTATTGTGAAGAAGATGTTACCGGCCGGAACGAACTCCGGTTGCAGTGTGGATCGTGCGGTCACAAGACACACGAGGCTTGCAAAGATGGGGCAAGTTCAAACTGGGTTTATGTGTGTTCCTATATGAAGAGAAAACATTTCGGAACTATATTTCAGAATTTGATTCTGTGCATTTCAGCGCTCTCAACGATCTGCGGTTTTGGTTTTGATTTCTAGTTCGCTAGTGCATGCACATGAATGTTCATTTCCTTAGTTGCCATTATATCACTGGCGTAGGAACTTGCGGGGGCACCGGTGCACGGCACACCCCCCCTTTAAACATAAATTTTAGCCCTAAGTCTATGGTGTTGACTGGAGGGAAATGGGCTGAAAAGCTCATGGTGGGCCCTTAAATTCCGACGTTCCACTGTCACTGATTATCATACTGCGTTCCTCATGTTATAGGGAAATTTTTGATTTGTGACTTGATTTGTGATATACCTGGAAGTTCAAAGGATGTGAGCTTAGATGTTAAGCCAGTAACATACGTTATGCGAGCTTTCAAATGCGAGCTTTTTCCCCTTTTTTAGTGATATAAATTTGTATCACACGAATACAGAAATTCGAGTTTTTAAATATGATTGATAATCGTCCTTGGAACCGTTAGCACTGCTGTAGAGACTAAAAACTTCAAGATAAACACAAATGTATAGATACTTGCATTCACAAGCTGCAAATCTAACGAATTTAAAACGCCATAGAAGTGATATGTCAGGGGTTAACGCCGACATAATAGGGGTAACACCGCCACCCATGGCGGTGTTGCCCTCACTTTTTAAGACACTAAAAATGCACTACTCACTTTGAAGTCGTTTATCTTTTCGTTTAAAGATATAAGTCAAATTAGGAAGGCATTCCTTGGTGCCAAATTGATCTCAAAATGGATCGAAAGTGAAGAAATTGTCATTCAACACAAAATGTGCTTTTGGGAACAGCAAATCCTTATGGTGGCGGGCTTACCCCCACTTCCCCTAAGCCAATATGTTTTTAACGGTTGAGACTGTTTTGAAACCTTAGAATATTGACTTGATACTCTTATTCTAAACTCATGTTACCTGTATTGAGTAAAGTTAACTGTCGTGTTTATTGATGGAATTGCTCATATTAGTCTTGTCAGTTCTGAGAAAGTAGTACGAGATGACTTGAGGATTCAAATGATATTTAATGTGTCTTATCGTGTTTCAATTGTTACAATTTTTTC
This sequence comes from Lepas anatifera, assembly GCA_034440635.1. NCBI lineage: Eukaryota > Metazoa > Arthropoda > Thecostraca > Lepadidae > Lepas > Lepas anatifera. Next base: position 251,338 of record JAOTON010001146.1, read on the forward strand.
CATTTTCTCCGATTCACACCGATCCCCTGTCCACACGTAGTTCTGAACTCGGTAGCAAATTTCTCACACTGAGCTGGCCTTGGCGCAAACGATGGTGGTCAACGCAGCAGCCTCTTCAGGTGTCCCAGTGCCACGTACTGCACACAGCAGCGTGACGACATAGATGTCGACGGTTGTCGACGGATAACCTTGATGTAACGACGGTTGTCTGGAAAACAAAGTACTGTTATTTCACAGGAAAATTAACAAAGGCACTATGCAAAACCAACCACTTGTTGCTAACTACTTATACCTATAACCAGTGCTGTTCACACGATCGAAAAATAGGTGGTCCACTGTCCCCAGCCCACAATCGAGAATTTGGCGTTCCGCAATTGCAAAATATTTAATTAATTTTGAAGTAACACTCCGTCATTTTGTATTATGCAATCGGTAAAGGATAGGGAATTTTTTGCATCCAAGCAGTAAAACATTAGCCTATGAACTGGTTAATCTGCCAATGACTGGAGGTCCGAGAAATATGGGAGGGTGGAGTCTGACATGTGGTAGAGGATGGGGGGGATGTTTGAATCCCTCCTCACCTAAAAATCGGCTTCTAGGAATTTTGTTTGTTTTCCAACATAATTTCTTAACAATTTAAAAACGGAACAATTTTCCCGACATCTCTTCCAGAAGCCCAGCAATAACGACAATTCAAACGATATAAACATCACCATAGGCGTAGGAACAGAACCGAAAGGGGGGGCAATGGCCCCAATACTGCCCTGGTGGGGGTGTTCAAACACCCTCCATAAAACTCAGCTCCTATGCAGGATAGCGAAAAAACGAGAAAGTCGTTGGATAGCTCGTAAAAATTATTAAAAAAACTAAATCGGTTACTTTTAGCTCAGGTCAATATTTTGGTCATGACTGGTAAAGAAGTTTGCATGTTAGAGCAGTGTTTTTGCGCTCTAGCATCTGACAGTTAAATTAGAATCATTTTTTAGGCACCACTCGCTTCCTCTCGTCACAGCGAATCGAATGACATAATAGGCTATACTAGGCTAAAACAAAAAAATGACCTGACCTCAGGTCAGGCCAAGGTCACTTTCCAACCTAGCATAGCCAATACACATCAATTGACTCCCAATAACAATAAAAATGTAACAGTATCAAAATAAAACTATATTTTTTTCATCATTTCATCATTTCCTGCAAAGTTATTGACTCAAGTCTAAAAACTGCATCAGTAGCCTCAGATGACCTCTCAGAAGTCACAGGTAAAAAATTTCAACTTGAACCTAGAAAGGGATCAAGGGTATTACGATTTAGAAAATACAAAGGTAATCTCAGCTGAATCAATGCAAATTCAGCCCAAATCCTGTTTCCCCATGTATTTCCAATGGAGAGGTTATGATCCTTAAATGACCCTAGGTCATCGATATGGAAAATCCTGGCATATATTTTGTAGCACTTGATAGGCCCATTATGTGGTATAAGTTTCAGCCTGATAGATTTATCAATTTCTTACTTATGCCACTTTAAAAATTTTTCGAGTTGAGGTCACTTGACCTGCACTGGTAACCTGACCAGAGATGACCTAACCTTAAAATGTTTGTGTAATGGATACAGTGTGCCCAGTAAGACTGTGCTTCACGCCACCGTTTCTTCACACCGCCAGAAAATCCTGAGGCTGGTGTTCAAACGTCCCCTCCGCCCACCTGGACAAGAGTTAAACCCAGGTTGGCTGTGTGGATCTTCCATAACAGGAAAATATAGAGAAAAAAGAAGAAAAAGGAAAATACCACACATTTGAAGAAAACTTAAGAAAAAGGACAACTAAATAATGATAAAAACGAACAGTTAATGTGTATAGCTGTGTCAGCCATGGCTGGTCAGGTTCAACAAGTTAAGCACCTTGTCACAGCTGGGCGACACAATCAGCCGAAAAGGCACTGGCGAGGAGAAGCGCAGGTAGCACATAGGGACTGAGTTTCAACTTATTTAAAACTGGAAACCCAATAATAGTTACATTCTCATGATCCATACTTAGCAATGCTCCTTCCTAAATTGCAGATACAAGTTCCCAAACATGAGAATGCTCAAGCCAGTGTGCAAAGTATGGCACTTCCAACTAAATCTTGTCAGAGCAAGTGCCCTTGGAGGCAAGAATGAGTGGTGTGAATTTGCAAGCCTGTTGCGAGGGAGGCAACACTGATAAACAAATAATTGATGAATGGTTATAAGATGCAGGAGAAGGCCTTATAAAACTAACTTAAAAAAGAGGTGGCATTGCACCATGTGGGCAGGGATGAGCGCATTTTTCTCTCTGGTATTTTGCAGATTAGTGCAAGTTTTAGGTGGCTGGCAGTGCAAATTTATGCAAGAATTTTAGATGGCTGGTGCCACTTAGTATCTGGTCTGTTCCCATAATTTGCACACTGGTGCTCAAGACAATCTTTTGCAGAGAGGCCCCCAGTAATAGTAAGAAACTAATTTTCATCAAAAAATATCCTAGAAATATGGCTTTTAATACCAATCTAATGCTAGTAGTGAGGTATATTGCATAACAAAACCTGTTGGGTCTGGGGGTTATCAGCTGAAATATTGATAAAAAGTGGCAATTAGGCAGTTTTATATTGTTTATGTCAGGCATCAAACACCTAACCCTCAATTAGAGCAGTTATACCTTCACGCAGTGTCTCTGATGTCGCATGACAATAAATATTAAGTCCATACACATATATTTCACAGTAAAAACATCCATCAAGTACACACATCCAGGCAACAGCACTTAATCCACCTTCTTTAGAATTTAACAGGCTTTGGGGCATCCACAGCAAATCCAGTGCTCCACATTGTCCACTCCACTCCACACATTACATCTCCACACCTAGTACAGCACCATACAGTGCCTCCCGCCACAGCACGCCAGCACGCTTCCCCGGCGCCGAGATACGCGACACGCGAAATCTCGCGGACGATTCGCGCGCTCTGTAGGGAAACAAAGAGCAAAATTTATACATTGTAAAGTTTAAGAAAATGTATTTAAAAAGCGTCTAATTTCATACAACAGTTAAGTTAATATACGCTATTACTGAAGTTCAAATTTGAAAATAAAGAGTTTTAAAGTAGTAGAGAAGTTCATATTTTACCGAATTTGGACGGTCTTATTCCTCGTCATCCATATAATTTTTTTCAAAGGCGGCTTAACTAATACAGCCTTTTCCCATAAAAGTATTATTTTGACTTTTCAAAAGCCAAAATAATACTAATGTGACAATAATAATACTATGTGACAAAGTTACCAAGTGGCACAACTTAGTGTCTAATACCGTGCTCAAATCTAGGCTATAATCAACACCCGTGAAGTGGGCAGCTCCACATCAGACCAGTCTAATGCCCTTGATGCTGTGGTAAAGACCAAGCATACTGAGCTCAGGCTTGAGGCCGTCACATTTTGTCCCGAGATTTCGTCCAGTGTAGAATTGCTCGGAAAGTTTGGTGCCAACGCCGACTGGTCCTCGGATTGATACGCTACTAGAGCAAACGAACTTTAGTGCATCAATGGCGAGAACGCTTCAGCAGGTGAGTAGTAAGGAGAGGCTAGTTAACTGAACTGCAGGCTGGCTGGTCCTTGATACTAATTTTTACCAACCTGAAATTTACTACGTGTTGAAAGGAGACAAAAATCGGACCATGGTTAGATACACTGACTCGGATATTCAAACACATACGCGCATATTGGATAGATTTTGGTCACTGCAATCTCCATTGGATATCGTGGTGTCCCTTTGCATTCCCAACTTATTCTTTATTCGTTCCTGTGGCCTGGAGTCAGTGGCGGCGCTGCCATAGAGGCACATTAGGCACTGCCTAGCTACTTTTAAATGTCGAAGTAGTTATGTATTTTCTGTGGAATAAATATAATTTGACTCGATGTTTAAGTTACAGCGAATATTCCTTTTTCGGATCACTGGGTCAAAGAACCGATAATTTGCATCTCTGAAAATCCAAGCTCGCAGCTTTTACCGTCAATTAATGTGATCTTAGGCTCTTCGCGATTTCGCTGAATCTGCCTAACACCGTGGCAAACCTAACATGTGCTTTTTGATTGACATCTCTAATACCTCATTCATTCGGACGCGAGTTAAATCAGCCTGCTAGGCTTGCCCAAGGCCTTTAAATGTGGAGGTAGAACGCCCCCTCTCAAAAATGGCAACCTCTATTTCTAGAGACTTTTACGTTTGTGACGTCAGCAGTTGCTCTCAAGGTGGAGCCGCCCATTCATTCAATGAGAATCGACTCCGGATCGTGGAGTGTTTTACGGTTTCAAGATGCATCTGGCGAGGGGTAAACCCAAGATTTATTACGCCACATCCTCAAAAACAGTATTATTGCCCCTAACACGCAACTTATCTCCTGATAGCCCCGTCTTGTACAATGCTCAGCGACAATGCGTTGCTAAGCAACTCTAGGCGATCGCTGACGTCATCACCATGGTGAATGCCAGATTTGAGGTTGCCATTTTTGGCATAGGCTAAAAAGCCGGAGCACAACCCCTGGGCTTGCCTAACAAGCTAGCACGTGCGATGCCGCGTCTTAGGACCTTTATTACAGTGGATTCGTTTATTGACAGTCTTGTAATACAAGACAAGTTGTAATACAAGTTGTATGCGCGGATGTTTAGCCTTCTCTGGTGCGGGACAGCTGTTTGGCAACTATTAGCGAGATATTTAATTTGTGAAACCCTTATGAAGAACGTAAGTCATTGCACAAAATCTGGCGGTTAAAATTTAAAAAAATTCGTTCACAAATCGATCGTACAGCGAGAAATTGGACGTCATAAACAATAAAGTGCCGAAGCTGTCCTTCAAATGGGAAGCTCTCGTGAGTACGTTGTCCTTCCCGGCTTACTTACGTACCTACCTATCCTTATTGAATTTTGCCTTGAACCTTCATATACTGCCGCATAACTGTTCCCACAATCCACCGACATATGTTTTTTTCAATTGGTATGATATTAAACATTTGAACATAAATATTATTTTTGCTCATCGACATGAGCTTGCCCCTTCTCCAGCCGACCTGCTGGAATCGCCCCTGTTTAATATCAGGTAAAAAGCCAGGGCGACGTCCTTACCTCTAAGCCAATCGTGCCTAGGCTGTTATAATGTTCAAGCGCCGCCACTGCCTGGAGTCATAGCAGAATACTTGTAGATTGGAGCCTTCGGAACAACCTTGCCATTTGTGGGCGGTTGATACACGCATATCATAAATTTGACAGACATCAGGGTGCAAATATGTTACATTGCCTGACCCCTACAACAAAGTACATTTTGGGGCCCCAAGGCAGTCAGTGGTGTCTCCGAGCTCGCCTGGTACCTTTCAAATCTCTTGTTTTTTGTGTTTCCGGTTGAGTCACACTGGGTGGAAACTTCATATATTCCTCAATTCTTAAGCTCCTAGGCGGATCCAGGCGGCAAAAGGACACTTGTCCCCCATCGATCTCCGGTGCCCCGGATGGTTACGGCGTCCCCTGAAGGACCGATGGCGCCCCCCGAAGTCTTTCTTCCCCCTCCCCCAGGATGCGAGTATCAGCACCCCCCCTATAGGAATCCTTGATAGGATAGGATGTGCCCCCTCTCCGATAGGAAATCCTGGATCCGCCAATGCCAAAGTTGGAGGCTGGAGTCCCGCAAATGCTTAAAACAGCCCCTTCAGTCTCGGGGACCTGGGTCAGAGGCCGGTCAGAAAATAAAATAATACACATTGTTACTCTTCATGGCTTTGGTTAATAATAAGATTGGTAGAACATTTGTTACCGCACAAAGCCTCGTCAGATTATGAAACCCGACCGGTTTCGGGAGCATCCCGCGCCCGTTTTCAAGGGAGATCACACACTATTACATGAACCTAACCATACGAAAAAACGGTTAAAATTGTTGTTTTACAGTGTACTGTCTTCGTCTTTTTGTATGTTTAGGTTCATGTAATAGTGTGTGATCTCCCTTGTAAACGGGGGAGGAATGCTTCCGAAACCGGTCGGGTTTTATAATCTAACCAGGCTTTGTGCAGTAACAAATGTTCTACTAAAATAATACACTTTACCAACTCAGAAGAACAGGCTACACTGCGCACTTACTACGGACGTTGTTCGTTTCTTTACGGTCGTTTTTCGTTTTTTAGTCAACAAAAACAAGTTTACGGCACTGAAATGCACTGGTTTAGCTATAAGGCGCAAAATGAGATAGCAAACAAGAGAAAAAGAATCCTTCAAAAACGAAAAACATTGTTAACGAAAAAATATCCGTATAAAAAGCGAGAACGCGAGAGACGATAAGGTTTAAATATTTGAACTTTATTTCGTTTTTTTCGTTTTATGATCATTGTTTACGAGTGTGGGGAAACTGGTATAATTATTACTGGAGTGGTAGGTGGTGGTGTAGGGTGGGATGATTAGAATGGAAACAATTTTGATATTTATTTTGTTTGCCAGGAAGACCTAATTGTGTCATCTGGCTAGTACATCCACGGAAGCTATCTAAAAGTGATGGGCCAGATATTGCACTCAGATGGTATCTATGGTATGTTAATACTGGGGAGGTGATCACATCGCAGGTGCCTGGATTTTTGCATTCTGGTTGATATAGGCGGATCCAGGGGGCGCAAAGGGGCACTTGAATCCCCCTGATCAAACCTCGGCGCTCCCTTAGGATCTTAAGATCTTAACATCTCAATCCTTAGGAAGTCAAGCTGTTTGTCACATTTAGATCAGAATACAGAGATTTAATGAGGTCTAAATTTTGATCCAGAGTTTGATGTTGAAATTTAAAGCAAATATTCAACGTCCTCACACAGACCTTTACTACTAGATAGAACCAATTAAAAGTATTGAAAACTAAAAACACTAAAATTGAAAGGCTATTCAGCCGACCTTACTGGGCTGCCCGGCCACCCCTATGGATATATAAATCCACACCCCTGATTTAAACTTGTCTTTCCGCGCCAAAGTCCGGGTGGTTTGCGTGGGGTGACTTTTTATCTTCTCTTTGCACGAGCATGTGATTCTAGTTTTGTAAGGGTTCGTGGACACGTTAACTCAAACTGCGCTTTTGGTGTTGCAGCTGGGCGCCTGGGAGCACTGATATTTGTTTGTTTCAGCTGCTAGCGCTGGTGGTGGTGGCACAGCCTCTGGTGATATTGGGCATGAACTACGGGCTGAACAGCATCACCATTATCCAAGTGCCAGCGGAGGCCGACGGCTTCCTGAGCCTGGTCCAGCTGACGTGGACCACCAGCATCACCTTCCTGGGAGCGATCGTTGGGAGCGCCCTCGGTGCTGTTGTGGCTCCCGCGCTGGGAGTTCGCCGTCTGTTGATACTTACCTGCCCGTTAAACATCATGGGAGGTCTTGCAGCCGGCCTAGGGGACAGCTTCGTCTGGATACTTCTGGGAAGAGGAGCGACTTACATCAGCATTGGGATGACCAATGCTAATTTGCGCGGATTTATTGCTGAAATATCACCACGATCTCGGCGAGCTATATACTCGGCACTGGCAAATGCCATATTGTTTGTGGGACAAATAATTTCCTTATTATTGGGATCCATCCTAAGCTGGCAGCGTGTATTCCTTCTGTCTGGTTTTCTTCCTTCCGCAATTTGTGTTCTAGGTGTTTTCTTCCTCCCCAATTCTCCCACATGGCTTTTGGCGCGCGGAAGACCGGAGACAGAAGCACGCAAGGCTCTCGAGTTTTATCAAGGAGAGGATTTCGATATAGACGGTGAGATTATAAGTATTTTGGAGTCACTGGAGAAAACCGCTCCTGACAGCAAAACTCCTTCAGCATGGCGACTTCTTTGGAGACGAGAAACACTTCACCCGTTGTTGCTGGCTTGCACACAAATAGTGATCTTCGTCTGGTATGGTGGCAGCACTCTTATGGTCATCACGGCACGTGTCTTTGAGACACTGGACCTTCCTTTGAACATGTACTTTGTAGTCATGCTGCCTTCGGTGGTGTCGCTCGTCTTCTCAATAGCTGGGTGTGTGATTCTGGAGCGGGCCGGTCGCCTTCCGATGCTGCGCCTTGGGTGGAACTCTCTCCGCCGCTGGCTGTGCCACCATCTCTGCCTTCTTCTTCCTATCTGCTGAAGCGCAGGAAGGGCTTGGCTGGATCGTTCTTATTGGTGCCACCCTCTGCCAAATTGCTCACTCTGCTGTAATCGCGCCTCTCGCTTTTGGCTATTTTGGCGAGCTGCTCCCCAACCGAACTCGCGCACTCGGGGCCAACATCGTATTGGCTGTGTTTTATTCGAATTATGCTCTTCTTGCCAAGACGTACACGCTGCTGCAGGAATCCATAGGTGACGGAGGAGCCTTCATTCTACACGCGGTGGTCAGCATGCTGCAGGTGGTGTTTGCCTCATGTTGTCTTCACGAGACAGCCGGACTGACCCTCGAGCAAGTTCAAAAACTGTTTCAGAGGAGTGATCAAATTGTCGAGCTGCCGGTGCACATGGCAGAGGCGCCGGATGCGTCGGATAGAGGAAACCAGGTGGGAGCAGGCGGTTGAAAAATGTGGTCCCCGAAACTGTGCATTTTCTTTGGCCGATAACTTGGTCGTGGAGGCGAATTGGACAGAAATAAAAATAAAATACAGCACATGCAGATATACTGGTTATTCTGTCTGCTCCTTAGTTTATTGACATTATTTTTCTTGCATTGTGCGTTTTTTCCTGAATGAGTGAGATTGTCCGCGCATGCTTCTTACGCTGGCCACGCTGGGCTGTGTTTTTTCATGGTTCGAGCGCACGTCCCCTCTTCCAAGTTCGAAGCAAGGGAACCCAGAGCCTGGCATCAGAAGTTGCAAAGTATTATCGGACCAGCTAAATGTGCTTCCTGTCTGAGCTTAATTTTAAGCTAAGCAGCTGTATGAACAGGTTGTTCCTTTTAATCCAACTCTTGTACTTTTTTATCTGGTTAATATCAAAACTAGTCGCCCCGTAAAATGTATTTACTCCCACCCGCCACCCACTTCTAGAATGCGTTTCATTCGTTGCAGTTTCAGCACGAGGTGCCCTTGCGCACGCCACAGCTATTCCCAGTATGTTGATAGACCATACCGCTGTCTAGATCCTAAATTTGATGGAATCATCCCAGCAAGAAAGATGGATTAAGATAGGACACTGAATACCTAGTCGATCACTGAAAAACCCATGGTGAAGTACAGCCACCCCTTTATCTCAGTTTTTTCACTCCTTTCAGGGGCCCTGGCTCGCGATGGTGTACCCCGGTTGTACCCAGGCGGTGCGCAGTTGTCACAGATGGAACTACAACTGTGTCCGGGTCAAGTGGGGCGTACCAGGACAGATCGACCAGGCACCACCTGGATTGTACATGGCATAGTCTTAGATTTCGTTCCAATTTCGTACGCAGGGTTATCAGTGGCGTAAAATTCAGATTTGGAATATTTCTTTCCTCAAAATACGGGTTTTGGGGTTACAGCTTGCTGAAAATCGTGAAAATCCGTGTTTTTGGCAAAATATGATGGCACACAATCATTATTGTCTGTGTATTCCATCGTTATGGATGATCATTTAAAAAGTGATTGTATTTCACATTAACCCGCGCCCCACCGGGGGTCCAGCGCCACCTTCCCCCCACCGGGGGCCATCGATGCCCCCTCTAACTCCGAAAATATGGGAGATAGCGCAAATCTGCAAAGTGCATTAGAAAACTCGCGTGAATTCAGTGAGAAATTACCTAGCATGTTTAAGCGCCCAGGTCAATAGTTTGACCTCCAGAGGTCAAGTTAGGCTATTTTCACTCAAATATACAATGTGTAAGAAAACTGGGCATAACTCTTATGCCATTAGAGCTATTGAGATCTGGTAAACTACATTGGATAAGAAAATACCAGCCCTTTCTTCGCTATGTGGAACGTAATGACCTTCCGCCAGTGGTTTGACCTCTAGAGGTCGCCTCGTGGCCTCATATGCCCTGAGGTCATAAAAGGTCAGAAAGTGACCTTGTTGTATATCAAATGAAAGCTAGTGATGAGACATACACGATGGTGTTTGATTCAGCGCTCTAGCTTAAATAGGTCAAAAGTGATTGCCAAAATACTGTTTTTGACCCGGTGACCTTGGATGACCTTGGACAAGTCAAATGGAAAATATGGCCCCTGGAATCCGTGAAAGGGTGTCCAAGAACGCTTTTCTGAGCAAGCCGAGCATTTGCAATTGTTTTTGTGGCTTTTAGATCATAAGACAGCTTTTTCCCATGCTTTTTCAATGGAAGAGGTCACCTCGTGACCTGACCTTAGGTCACGAAATCGAAAAATCCCGGATATACACCTTGTAGTCCTGGCAGGGCCATGAACTGTAGGAAGTTTCAAATCGATCGATTGAGAAACGTAACTCTTATAGAGCTCAAAATTTGAAGTGAGGTGACCTTGGTTGACCTGGCCTGGTGACCTAACATTGGGTGACTTGAGGTAAAAAATTTCAGGGATGGTGTGAAAATGGTGAGGTGAGAGAAAGAGCCTTTAACCGCGGTCCTGCCTTTCGTCGTTTTTCTGCTATCCCGGAATAAATCCTTAGGGGGCATCGATGGCCCCCGGTGGAGCGAGGGTTAAATTATCCAACTTTGGAAATTTAGTTTCATAAAAATAATTATTGTCAAGTTATTTTAATTTGCATTCAATTTTTGACCCAACTTTTTCTATATGTGGCCAATGATTTGACTTAAAATGGCCTTCAGGTAATTGTTTTATCTGTGTCTGTGCTTTCTAATGACGTCAATTAAATTTTGCGTTCTTGAATTTATTGATGTCTTATCAGCCAAAAAGTGACATAATGCGCGCGAAAATCGGCCGCCCGGCGCGCCCCACCGATAGCCGACTGGCACTTCGGCCAGCCGACGACACGCACGAGTGTGGTTCTCAACGGAAACTATGGGTTAGAGGTTTGTTGCTAGGGAAACGTGCATCTACATAAGCACATGGTATTGTGGAAATTTTCATGTAAGGTGTGCCGTTGACCAAAATAATTTTTATATTCTTTCTTTTTCTTTCATCTTTTATTCAGTAAGGTTTCATTAAGAGTAAGGAACATAAACAACATACGTTATAAAGTATGTGTTTTGAAACAATGTGGAATCAATGTTATTTAGATCTTGGTTGGAAGCGAATTCATAGCTAAAGGGCTGTGTTATGACAAAAGTGTATTAGCTTTAGTGGCATTTGGTTCGGTTAACCAGTAGAGGAGGCAGAGGAGGCTGAATCAATGTACCAAAAGACTGTTTTAATTTCTAGTGAGGCATGAAAGTGACCTACTTTGGTTCACAGTTTGGATGGACGTTCCGCCCTGACGTTTACCACTCGGGTTCTGAAATAAAATGTCGAACCCCAAACACATCCTATTATGTTTCGAAAACGGTATTAAGAAATTGAAAGCACACAGCGAAGAATAAACCAGCTTCAAAGGATCAGTCCAACCAAAAGGCCATCTGTTATGACGGTAGTCCCGACCAGCAGCGGCAATACATGGGAAACATCGACTTCGGCTGAAACTGTTGGAGCGCCCAGTGAGTCAGTCAATGATGATTGTGACTCCGCAGCGAGCGGCTCTCCAGTAACTGCCTCCGGCTGCTGTCTGGTTCTTCTTGAGCAATTGTGGCAATTTCCAAAAATGTGACATTTGAGAATTTAGTCCTGGAGGAGCCGGGACCGGATGCTGGGCCCAGCCGGGACTTTGCCGCGGGATCAACTGTGTCTGTACCGGGACCGTTTCGAAACCTCTGAGGATTGGAGAGCGTAATAGCCTTAACTAGGACCTGTGTTCGTTGGGGCCCATATCAGATTTAGATTAACTAATTTCTAACCAATTAAGCTAGTTTCCTTAGCATTTGACGAATAAATAACCTAATATGTCTAACTACGCCACATAAATTGTCTTACTTAAGCCTATATGGGCCTGTTCATAAATGACGTCACGGGGGGGCGTGTCGGGCCGAAAAGTGGCATACCATGGCCAGAGCTGGAGATCTCTTCTCGATCCAGGGGTTTTGGGTGGCATAATGCAACGTATAAGACAAGGCTGCAAATTGTTTTCCCATTAACCGGAATTTTTGCCAGGGCCAATGCCAGGACCACGTTGGATCATGCCGGGACCAGTCGAGACCTGCCGGCGCCGGGACTGGCGCCGGGACCAAGAATCTAGAAAAGTAAATCCCCTAGTCAGCACAATAAGTCCTCTTATCCCGTGGCAATGTCGCACAAAAGTGTGAACACCAGCACCGACAGCAGAAAACTGGCGTCCGAAACGAAGTAGCCACCTTGAAGCCATGCCTATCTCCATTTGACACCCAACTGCCCAAGTAACAATGTCACACTAACTGTGGAGGATGTGCTCCCAGCTTCATGAGCTGCGCACTGGACATCTGACACCTCGTGCGTGCAGTGGCGGCGCTTGAACATTATGACAGCCTGGGCACGACTGGCTTAGAGGTAAGGACGTCGCCCAGGCTTTTTACCTGATATTGGACAGGGGCGGATCCAGCAGGTCGGCTGGAGAAGGGGACAAGGTCAAGTCGATAAGCAAAAATAATATTAATGTTTAAATGTTAAATATCATAAAAATAAAAAAACCATGTCGGTGGATTGTGGAAACGGTTATGCGGTAGTATAAGAAGGTACGAGGCAATATTCAAGAAGGATGGGTAGGTAGGGAAGTAAGCCGGGAAGGACAAGGTACTCACGAGAGCTTCCCATTTCAAGGTTAGCTTCGGCACTTCATCTTTTTATGGTGTTCAATTTCTCGTTGTACGATTGATTTGTGAACGGATCTTTTAAATTTCATTCACCAGATTTTGTGCCATGACTCACGTTCTTCTTAAGGGTTTCACAAATTAAATATGTTGCTAATAATTTCCAAACAACTTTCCCGCACTAGAGAAGGCTATAATAAATCCGCTAATACAAGAATGTGAATAAGCGAATCCGCTGTAATCAAGGTTCTAAGACGCGGCATCGCACGTGCTAGCTGCTAAGCATGCCTGGTTTGCTGATTTAACTAGCCAGTACTCGCGTCCGAATGAATGAGGTATTAGAGATGTCAATAAAAAACACACGTTTGAATTTCCACGGTGTTAGATAGATTCACCGAAATCGTGAAGTATATACATATATATATATATATATATATATATATATATATATATATATATATATTTTTATATATATATTTGTGCATAAAGTAAGTCTTATTCGTGGATAAAGTAAGTCTTATTGAGAATAAGCTAATTTCGTTTCAGAAATCACTTTCGGCCATGGTTACAGACCAAGCCAGAGGAATTTTAATGATTTTGAAGACCCAACAGCAGCTATGTGACAAGGTAGCCATACAGAAAATACACTTGGATCAAGCTAAGTCTGATCATGAAAGACTTCTAGACAACATTAAAAAAAACAAGTCCAGGACTCAAAAGATTCGACTCTTGGCGGATTTAAGGACCTGACCAAAAGTCTAGAAGACCAGTCTCGACTCCTGAAGAAACCTATTTCATATAAATCATCACAGAAAAAGTGTTTTGCCGATGTGGTGAAAGGTTCCTGTGATACAGTCATGGAGAATTTGAATGCGCGTTTTACGCAAGTCTCAGACGTGAATAAAAGTCCAGGCATCAAGGTAATTGCAGAGGTCTTTAACTCATACCAAAGACAGAGAAAAGAGAAAACTCAATCTGGTAATCCACAACTTACCAGAACAAGTCGGCGAGGCTCAGAAAAACAAGCAGAGGAAGATATCAAGCAGTTGTGTTCATTATTTAAAGAGGAGTTCAAGTTGGAAGTAGGTGTCACCAAGGCTTTCAGAGCGGGAACGCAGATTCCTGGCAAGAGCAGACTTTTGATCGTGACGCTAGACAACGGTGATACAAGAGCAGAGATCCTGAAGTCTGCACACCAGCTAAAGTATTCAGCACACTGGTCTTCTATCTACATCACTGCTGATAAAAGTAAACAGGATTGGGACGAGGACAAGAAGAAAAGACAGACCCTTCAAGACGAGCTAAAACAAAGACGAGAGCATGGAGAAACAAACCTAGTGATTAGAAGAGGCAGAACAATACCCTGTGAGCCACCAAATCCTGGACGTGCACCTCAATCGGATGGGATAGGTACTACGCATAGGACGGCAAATAACTGGCCTGTGGAAAACAGCGCAGATCTGTCCAGAGAGCCTGTCTCTAGCCCTGTTCGCTGTCGAGTTTTGTCAGCGGACCTCTAACCTCTCCTCCAAAGTACATGTGCCACAATCGCCTCTTGTTTGTGCTTAGAAGGGAACTTAATCCTTCATACCATTAAAAATATTAGGCTGCCACTGTGACTTACTATTTTTCATCGGCAAAGCAGGCCATCAGCCCGTAAAACCTCTAGAACTAGTTCCCGGGGAGAGGCTAATCCTGTGACGTTGACGCAAGCGGCGTGATTGTGCTGACAACTGGTGACGATGAACGGCTTCTGAAATCCCTATTCCGAGCAGGGTGGAAGCTCCAGCAGATGCCACGCCCAATGCTGACGCAACAGCAACTGGGGAGCATTCAGCTGGTTCTGAGAGTGCCAGAACGAATGCATCAACGATTTGCGAGGCGCCTATTGAGACCATCACCGCTACACGAAATCCAGTACCAAGAAGCAGGGTTACCAGATGAAGAATGGGATTTTTCGCCAAATTTGATTCACCATTTCGCCAAATTTCGCCAATTCCAGACATCAGTTCGCCACTATATCGCCAATGATGAAATCTTACGATCGTATGCCGGCATATCAGAATCTGTGAAAAACGCCTCGTGTGCTTAGTACCGGAATGCGGCACGAGTTGTTTAACTGATGTAGCCAGAATGTGTACAGAGTACATCATAAGCCTTGATATTCAGTATTGCATTTTTCCTAGAACGCACCACTTATGTGCAGTGATGAAATTTACATCACTGAATCTAAAAGGATAGGATATGTTCTCAAATATTTTTAAATCCGTCAGGTAGGTCTATTTTTTAAATTATCATTATTTTTCTATTAGTTTTACCAGAAATAAAACTGCTTCATTCCCTTTTTGGGACAAAATAAGCCATTTTAAAGCAGAATTCTCCAAATTTTAGTGAATAAAAACATCAAAATGATTTCTTAATGGTTTATATAAAATATCGAAGAAGATATTTAGGACTTACTACATCAATAGCTTTGTATTTCGCTATTTAGAACCTCTGCGCCAGAAACGTCTTCGTTTCTTCACGTAAACAAATCATAGAAGTGTCCACTTAAAAATAAAAAAGCCGGTTAAATCCCAAAGCTGGTATGCATTTGTAAATAAGTGAAAGCTAAAAATTTCTCGCTATTTCATGTCTCAGCTGTTATCTTCATCTCTTCTGTCCTAGGTTCCGTGTTTTTTTAAGCATGTAGGCATTCCGACATGCCTTAAATACTGCATGAAAATTTGCCCCATTTGAACCATGATTTTTTTCTGGCAAAGTGTTTAAAAACCTAAGGAGTTATTCCTCGCAAACTATTATAACTGAAACACTTAACCAATTTTAAGAACTCACTGCATCTGATTGTAAAACTTAAGCCTATGGTCCTGCTTGTTTGTTAGATATTATTACATTGTTGTCAATGAATTGAACAGAAAAAGTGGCAGAGGTGTGGCTGAAAGTGAATCATCTCTTGAAACCTCCCGTCACGCTCTCGTCACGGGGTATCGGAACAAGACATTGTCCCAAAATCTGGGGTGCTGGGTGCAGAACGACACCCAGTCAAGCAGAATTTTCCCCTCACTTCTAATTTTTTATGCTGAATTTTCCACTCACTTCCAACAATACTTACTACTATTGAATTTTACTCAACAATACTTACTACAAAGGCCAGCTCCATTGCCTCCTCTACCAACGTCCACTAGAAAAAGAGAGCAGCAGAATTGACCAGAAGGTCGCCAAATTAGCTCGGCTCCTTTGCGTTTCTTTCGCTTTTCTGTAAGAAAATCTGGCGATTTCTATTTTTCTGGCCAATTATACCTGGCGTCCTTATCTCCACCGATTTCAGTGGAACAACAGAATCGATATTCTGGCGCGGGCAAGACGCTCAGCGCCGCCTGCCCCACCGGAGAAAGTTCCAATGGGTGAACACCGCCACTAAATTCCACCACTCACAAAATTGGTGAGTGGAAAATTAGACACCCTAGCCTTGTGTTGCCAAAAAAATGAGCTGACAGCTTTGAAAGATACATTTTTGGAAAGCAGTTTATCTGTGCTCATGATTTCTAGGCTTACGTCCTTGAAATATTGTTTTTGTATTTCTGGTACCAAGAATTGTGAAAAACCATTTTTGGTCATCTTGTTGTTAAAAGCAAATATCTTGAAATTTGTATGCTAAGCAGCATATTTTTTGACATTGTATCGTAGAAAATTGACCATGTATTGCGAAAAAAATTTATTCATATCATCCCTTCATTGCTGCGTCCGCGCCGTGTGACACCCAAATCCACTCACGACACCCTACGACACCCTGGGCATAAATACGCTGATGTTAAAGTTGAACTGGAAGTGTCCGGTACTTGAATACATTGAAACTCTACATTTTCATTAAATGATTTTTTTGGGCAACAACAATGCATCCAGTTACCCTTCAAACATCGGCACTTTTTTGTATGGCTGGTCTACGGCGTGGACTTACCAAAGCGCCGTCTTTACATCTAGTAAATAAAAACGGCATCTTTGGGCTTTTTAAAAGGCATGTTTCGTATTCGTTATTGACAAAACATTGTTGGTCTTCCTTTCTGTGTGCTTTTAGTTATATAATTTTCTAGTCTGTAAGGATTTAGAAAATTAATTTAGAACAATTTTGAAATGCAAATTATGTAGCTCATGCGACCGGCAAGCGGCAAGCGATCAGAAATTTAAAGTAGTAGTCGCTCTGACGCTGTCGCAACCCGCCGCGCCTGGCTGATTGTAGACGAAAGGAAGAAACAACAGTAGTAGAAGGAAGAAGGCTGTAGCTTCGATTAGATTGATAGAAAGCAGCATATTCATATGAAGGTGAGTATATTTGTGAAGAGGAGCAGGGGAATTGATACGCAAAGAAAAGAACCTTTTAGCAAGAGTCTGGTAGAGTTTATTGCCATGATAGAAAGTTTGTAGTTTCGTCTGGGTTAGTTAAGTGTAAACCAAGGCTCTACTGGGCCCTAGCATAGGTGTATGCGAGGTGCAGTGATTGAGGTCAGGAGTGGCCTCCAAAATTCCGATAAGTATAGGTATAGGTATAGGAGGAGCGTTGTGCCGGACAGAAGAACTATACAGTGTATGCTTAGATAATTAATTTTGGCACTAGGTATTGCATGAAAAAAATCACTTTTCATTTTTCATTACCTGCCGGTCTCGGAGGCCCTCTCTGCAGAGTTGGTCTAAGGGGGCCCCGATATTTCGTCTCAGGGGCCCTTTAGAGCTGGTCGCGTGGGAGAGGAGAGGAGGGGCACAATAGTTGGTCTAGAGAAGCCCCCAAGAGTTGATCTTCATCCCACAAATGTTAGTCTTGGTGGCTCCCAGAGTTCTTTCCCCCAAAGGCTGGTCTCAGAGGCTCCCCAAAAGTTTTTTATTTGTGGCAATTCACCAATTCCTTAAAAAATAATTGGAGACTGCGTCAGGGGGTTTCAGTTGGTAAAGATTTACCTGCTTAACCCAAATTTTTCACCTGGTAATGGTCAAACAATTCTGTTTGGGGACGATTTAAAAAGATTTACTTTGAGAAAATTAAAGGAAGTATCCATCCCTCAGTTCAAACAAGGGCTTTGAGAGGGGGATGAGGCGGCTTAGTGGATAGCACCCTTGTCTTCTAAGCCACCGGTCCCGGGTTCAAGTCCCGGCGGAGCCTCTGAATAAGTCGATCTGATCCCCAAAATCCCTTCCAACAGGGTGAGAGTTGGCGACGCCGTATGACCCTGGCAGTTGGTGCGTCGTTAAACCCCAACAATTATTAAAGGCTTTGAGAGTTTACCACCTGGGTACCCAAATTGGAAATTTTTACTCCGCCATACATTTTGAGTGGAATTTTCCACTCACTCGCCATACATTCCGAGCTGAATTTTCCACTCGACACCCTAGCGCAAAACCTATTTTGGGTCACTGGAACAAGAGTCGAAAAGTGATGGAGAAAAGTGAACAGCATTGTATGGAACAGGGTTTCTGACCCAGCCGATGTACAGAGCGTAGAAACAGATCTGGACAAACTATTCGATGTCGCTGCATGTCCATGTAAGATTATGAGTTGTTCAGATTGTGACTGCACCGGCTGCAGTGACAAGGCACACGTTATCTGTTAGTGTGAAAAGGCAAACAAGATTCCGGAAAATGAGCTGAGTTTCATCAAGGCTCAGAGGGAAAAGCAGGGCGAAATATCTTCAATGCAGATGTCCTCTGTTGATCTACAGGAAACAAGGAGGGATAAACGAAAGGCTGAAACGACGCAAACTGGCAGAGCCTAATCAAAAGAGAAAACAAGTTCGGAAGGCACTTCTGGCTGCTTATCCAGAAGCAACACCAATACTGATTGGCAAATGGAGAACGAGTCATCGCTCGCGGAAGAGGTTGAAGAATATTCACCATGTCTGCCCCAGAATCATGCGGGAAACACGGTCAAGATAGACCAGACAGCCATGGCTAGCATCAGATACGGTGTGTCTGTTCGTGCCACTGCAGCCATTGCGAGTGCGGTGCTGATGGATTATGGTGTAGTAGCAAAGGCGGATGCAAGGTTTGCAGTTGATGCTATGAAGGTTCAGACGTAGAGACCGGGTCACGAACCAGTTAAGGGAGGAAGCAGAGCAGGACGTGTTGGAAAGAAATGTGCTTTGTGTGTATTTCGATGGTCGGAAAGACATCACACGGGTTGTTCTTAATGCTGACGAAAGCACGAAGGCTTTTCTCTCGCTGAAGAAAGAAGAGCACATCAGCGTGACCGAGGAACCTGGCGGCTCATACCTGTGCCACTTCACGCCAGAGCCGGCCACACCAACTGCTTCAGCAGCGAAACAAATTGCCAACGGTCTGGTAGACTGGATGAAAGAGCACGGGGTGGACAAAACGCTGGTCGCCATTGGAGGAGATAGCACCAATGTCAACACGGGGTGGCGTGGGGGCAATGCACCACGTCGAGAATAAGCTAGGAAAAAGCTCGTATGGCTGATTTGCTATCTACATACCAACGAGCTGCCGCTGCGCCACTTAATATCTACACTTGATGGGCCAACAGTGTCAGGCTGTGGTTTCAGTTGCACTCTGGGCAAGGCAGGTAAACTTCACTGACCTGCCCATCGAAAAGTTCGGGCCAGTGACAGTTGGAGAGCCATTGATCCCACGTCCGCAAGATGTCGTGGAAGACCTCACCCACGATCAAAGCTACGGCTTCCAGATGTGCCAGGTGATACGGGCAGGATGCGTTCCAATCGACCTAGCTCTTATGGAAATAGGGAGACTGGACCATAGCCGGTGGCTGACGACGGCTAACTCCATGATGAGGCTATACGTCTCGGATCATCGCATGGGTGACACTGACTGCAGAAATCTACGGCTCATTGTAGAGTTCATAGTGGGAGTGTACTACCCGATGTGGTTCCGTGCCAGGGTGCACCACAACTGGCTAGATGGGCCACGACATTGTGATGCCGTACCTTCATACCAGTGCCTGGTACGCTCACAGCGAGATGATCCTGCAGATGCTCTTGTGCAGCGATGACAAAGCGGAGAGAAAGTTTGCTGTGCAGTAGAGGTGGGAGTTTCGGGCAATTTTGTAGGCCCGGGCCCGGTCTGCTGCTGATTTTGAAGCCCGTCACAAGCCCGGTTTTTGGAAGAAATGGCTTATCAAGCCCGGGAAGGCCCGGTATCATGGAAAACCATAAACGACTATATACAACATTTATTTACTTTAAAGCTGTTTCAAATACATGTTTTAAGCCAATTTATGCTGGAAAAAGTTTTGGTTTCACCCAAAACCATATTGAAAAGGTGCATGCAGCATCAGTTGCCTCAGCTATCTTAATAATTCAGCAGAAAATGATGCCGAAAAACACACAGTATAAACATGGCTTGCTTATGATGCAAGTTGACTTTAGGTAATGACCAGCATCACCTTATAAAAACAATGGGAATTCTAGATAGACGTATGCACATGGGAGCTATAAGAATCGGGATGAAATAAACCCACTCATATCAGACATTTCCTCCATCATTGCACTTTTATAAATCATGATGTGCTGGCACGAGCCTCATAATTGAGTTCCACTAATGTTTATGAATAGAGGGAGAGCAGTGACAAGTTTTCAGCTAAAACTTTTCAGAATATCATGGCAGAATGGCTGTGAATGAACCAAAAATCCTTCACATTGTCCCTCAATTGATACGTGTGAGCATTTTCTTTCAGTTTAGTCACTAGACAGCTTGGAAGATAGTCAAAAGATCGTTCTGCTTGGGTCTGCCCGGTCTGCAAAGTAGGTAAGCCAACAGGCCAACAAGGTCCATCAGCCATATAGAATTATCAAACCACCAGCTATGAATAACCACTGTTTTCCACATGTTCGCACCAAACATGGAACAAAAGATTGCACCAATCTCCACCAAAAGTAAATATGACGCAAAAAACAACTCAAGTACATCGACATCACCATGCGGGCTTGAACACTATTTCTGTTTGTTTTGTTGTATTTACGGGCTTGCGCTTAGAAGGTATCTAAAGCGCCGTGCTTGTCTACATTAGAGCAATCATTTATGGAAATGTTTTTCACCAAAATTTACCAGAATAGTAAGTTAATTTCACGGAATATATTTCAACACTCTTGAAAATATTTTTTTAAATTTCACAGATTTAAAAAATAAGCACAAAGTGTGTGGTGCAGTTGTTTTGTTCCTGAGAATAGGCCTTCTTTTTGCGCACTCGAGTTTTATTTCATAGAGACCAGGGAAGTGTCTCCACAAGGAAAATGCAACACATAATGTCAAGTATATTCATGTTTTGGTGCAATTTCAAAGGTTCCTTCTAAGGCTGACTGCTCTCCCCAGTTTCTCCCCACAACCGACTGATTTATGTTTTGAAGTACTTTGATCAAAAACATGTTTTTTGTGTATGTATGTATGTATGTATTCACATCAGCAGGTCTTTCCCACACAGTGGGTTATTCTTAGACCTTTGTCAAAAACATAGTCAAATGTCAGTGCTCCAGCACATCGTCACGAAATGAACACAAGAACTACATACATGCCCGAACATGATATGAGAACTGCTAAATTAAAATAGAAATGTAAAATATGATACTATGTATCTACGAGCACTAATTCCTCCGATCACCCGCACAGGCGCCTGACATTCTTTTTGAAGACACAATAGTTTGTTGTCCGAGGATTTCCAACAAGTACACAAATATTGTTGTAAAGCGATGAGACACGATAAACAAAGCTACGTTTTCCATAATTTGTTCTCGGCTTTGGGAGTGCCAAGTTTTCCGATTGTCTTGTCTCCCGATTCAAAACATCACGGTTAAAACGAAAATTCGATGCCAGGGACGAAGGGCAACCTGTCGTTATCAACTTATAAAGCATACACATGTCAAAATATTCGATAAAACGCTGGGCATTGAGCCATCCCAGCTCTTCAATGACATCCGAGGTATGGTCGTGCTTCCTTCGACCTGATATTATTCTGGCCGCAAGTTAAAGATTTTCTGCATCTTGTTCTTTGATTCAGAATTTGTGCTTCCATAGACCTGAATGCAGTACCTAACATGTGAAAATACAAGCGAGTCAATAACACGAGGGAGTACTTCAGTGGGCAGAACATGTTTGGCATTATACAAAGCAATAAGTATACCAAAACAGCGATCCGATATACACTTGACATGATGAGACCAAGAAAGATTGCGATCCATAAATACCCTAAATTTTTAACTACATTCTTACTTCCAATTTCCTCATTCATAAACTGAATGTGTACAGGTTGCGATATGTGTTTTAGCTGCCTTTGGTGCCACACGGGAAGCTCCGTCTTGCTGGCATTGACCAACATCCCGTTTTGTTGAAACCATGTGGTCATCACTTCCAGAATTTCTTCCAAACAATTTTTCATTTCAGGCATACGACCACGTGGACCAGTGATTCCTAGCTGTATGTCGTCTGCGTACCTTATACATTTAATTCGAAAGCCATTACGATGTGATGGGATGTGACACGTTAGATCATTACCCGCGATATTTGCGAGCACAGGGCCCAAACATGTGCCCTGAAAAGTACCATGTTGATAGGGAGGGGTTCCGACATTTTATCCCGATTTGGACTCGTTGCACATGTCCACTAAGATAGCCCCGAAACCAGCCCGGATGGATTTGTAAAAGCTCTAATTTAGTCAGAAGTGACCCATGATCAATTACATCAAAGAAACGACTCAAGTCAATCAGGGTTAGTAAAGTCACTTCTGAGCGGTCCATCCTTTTAAAATTTCATCGGTAACTTCTAAGGCAGTGGCTGTTGAGCGCCCAGATCTAAAGCCATGCTGGTCGTCAGCCAAAACGTGCTGCTGGTCGAGGTATTGACTAAACTGGAGAAGTACCAATTTTTCAACAATTTTGCAAATTGTAGGAATATTTGTAACCGGCCTGAAATTTGCCCCAACCGACGCATCTCTTTCTTGTGCAATGGCACCACTATAGTCTCCTTCCATTTCGATGGCACGGGTTCTGAAGCAAAACTTTTGTTGATGATTCTAAGCAAATGTCGTCCTAAAATTGGGAAGGCTAATTTGAAAATTTTTACCGGTATATCATCCTTGATGAGTGAAGCTTTGTTTGGCATGGAAAACAAGATTTTTCTGAGTTCTTCGATGGTAACCGGTGAAATTCTTAGACTGCCTGCGTTAACCCGCGACAGTCGTGTATTGAGTGACTGGCGTCCAGAGTGCCTGAATTCCGATTCCACTTTACTTCTGGTATCTTGGCCCACAGATGTGAAATAATTGTTTAGATCATTTGGTGTCAAGTTCGATGGTTGGGTTACTGCTCCATGTTTTGGGGCAATGATGGGCCGCAAATTTCGGTAAAGGTCAGATGAAGAAGAATTTTGAATTTTTTGGCAGATATCGTTTCGGCAGTCTCTCCGTATGGCTCGTTTGGTAAGAATGTTTAATTGTTGATATAATGGATCGCCATTTCCCTTGGCCTCCTGCGTTGAGCCATCAGACCTAAGGTATCCTCTAACACTGGAGGGGTGTAGGATTAAACACCCTGTAACGACGAAGTGGAGCACGCCTATCCAAAATATCCAGTACAGCGGATGAGAACATGTCCCATTGCAACTCACATTTATCATTTTGGTTCACAACATTGCTCCAGTCGATAGACGCCACATCAGATAAAAACGTGTCTGGATTAAAAGCACGCCAATTGCGACCAGTTTTATACGAAGGCTTGTTCTTCGCTCGGGGAACATAAGCGTTCAGGCACACTCGGCGATGCTGATTAGAATAATCACAGTGTTCTACGTTACACTCTGGTTGGGGAAACGCACTGCTGATGGAATCCGAGGCTAAAATGACATCAAGTTTCGATTCACAGTCACCACGATAAAAGGTAGGCTCATTGACCAAACTATTCAGGCCATATCTCTCCAGCTCCCGTAATCTCTCACGCGAACGGGTTTGTGCGTAGGTCACGTTCAGATCACCAGCAACAATGATTCGCTGGGATGGGTAAGCTGTGACAATGCTCTGTAACTGCTCCTCTATATCATTAAAGTCTGCTTGCACCTGCGGATGGCTGGTCGAGGGGGCCGGTATAAACATGCAATTAATGCCGCCTTCTTTTTGTCCAATTTTACTTTAACCCAGAGTGATTCTACGTGTGACTCCTTTCCTACTGTGGAATTCGGGATTATTTTCTGTGTTTGAAGTTCCTCCTTCACGTAAGTGCGACTCCTCCTCCTGATTTTTACGACCGATGGTTCTGTCCTGTCTGAAAATCTTGTAGCCGTCGATGAAGTAGTCTATCAGGGGTCGATGATTTAAGATTTGTCCCGGTGCAGACTAGTAGATCCGGCTTCCGTTGGTGAGCGTCTGCTCGGACCTCCGGAAGTTTTGGCAGGAGTGACTGGATGTTTAATAGCTCTAACTTGATTTTCCCTTTGCTAGGTGATTTGGCTGAGCCAAGTACCGTTCCAGCTGCTCCATATATACCAGCTCTCTGTGTCTGGCGCTGGTTTAGGCGCTGCGGTTGGATCAAACAACGGTTGTCTCCGTTACCATACTGGTTCTGTGGAGCCACCTCCGTAACACTCCCCAGCCCGGCCCTGCGCTGTGGCGCTGTTTGGCGAGGCTGCACCAACACTGGAATGTGATGTGGGCCATCGCCATGGGCGGTTTCAGGAGTTATCAGTGGAATGGCAATGTTTGGTCGGTCATAGCTGGGAATGGGACGGCTGTTACGGGTTTCAGAGGTCCCGCCCGTCGTTGCTGCAGCCGGTGTCCTCCTCGCCTCCCCTTCGATGTCTGCTGGAGACGCCTATTCCCTTGCTTGCTTTGTGCCTATTCCTTGCTTATACTAGCCTTTTCTGAGTGGATTCTGCATCTTTTGGGCAATGAAATAGCAAGATGAAGCTGTGGAAGGGTCAAAATTATCAACATTTGTTCTTGCATCTAGAGTTAGCAGGTCAATTTGACAATTATGGGCTCCCACTAGATAGTTTTGTACCTGACATATTCACTTGGCCATTTGTCGTAGAGAACATGGGAATGGCTCCATAGATAACATTTTTTTACCTGAAGCAGAAAGCTTCTGGAAAGAATGTTCTAGCTAGAGCTAGGTGTTAGTAACAGTATGTTAGCAGCAAATTGGTTAAACGACTTCCTTTGAAATGGTATACTGACAATATGGAAGTAACAAATAGGCTATCACAATTCATATTTTGTTCACTCATATATGACTTCAAGATTTTGAAGTCATCAGGATATTCATAAGATGACAGTACAGCATGGATGTTTGCAACTGTAGGCATTATTCAATATTTGATTATAAATATTGATACAGGTTTAAGTAACTTGCTTTTGACCCCGGCATGAGTAACAGATAGAAAGCTAGAGCTTCATGCTATTACATTCCTGATGTATGTCTAAAAGTCCATGTCTCAAAATTAATTGTAAATGCATTTTCAAAAGCTGTTGGTGCAAGAATAAGATTATTTTTCAGTGGAAAAAACTAGGTCTGTACTGAAAAAGGCTTATTTAACTCACAGAAAATTTACTTTGAAGTCCCAGTTCAGTTGAAGCCCGGAATGAGCCTGGGTGAAGCCCGTTATCAGCCCGGCATTGGCTTAAATCAGTCCTTCAGGCCCGGTCCAAGCCCGCGGGCCTGGGCCGGGCTTTTGCCCCGGGCCCCCGGGCCTAGAAAGTCCCACCTCTACTGTGCAGTGTATTAAAAGCATCCGCGGCAAGAATGAGCACGGATATCTCAGCGACTGTCCAAGACGAACCCCACGACTGAACCAGGCCGCGACATGTCTGCGGGAGCTGATATCCTGGGATGAAGCCTCAGAACCAGTCCTGACTTGTGACGTAGCCACAGCAGCCCTCGGTGGATTTGAAGATTCTCCTATGTCCGTTCCACAGTTCTCTGTACATGGACAGTCTGTCGAAAGGTGTGTGAAGCAGGTTTCAATGGCTGCTAAAACCGTTTATGGCCAAGAATGGAGGGATGGCTTCATACGAGCAGGTTACAAGCACTGTCAGATTTTGCCGGTATTGAAGTCCAATAAGGAAATAATGTCCATGGTTGGGCACGAGTGAGCACCACAGCTAAGCGAGCACCGGTTCGAACTGTTTGGCAGTGGTGGCACACTGCTCCGGAATAGCGTTTTTCTTACTGAACAGTGTATAGCAATGGTGGCTCATCAGTCTGTGTTACGTGTTTGCCGAATACTTTTGTATGTACAGTCGACTTGAATGGGAGGGCATCTCATTTTGTATTGGTCTCGAATTATAATTTTCCTAATCCTACCACCATCGGAAGGTTTTTCCGAGTCCACTGACGAGGTACTGAGAAGAAATATTGGCTTTAAATATGTAACGCATGGCTTACGATGGCTTTAAACATTGCATGCCTATGTTTATGGTAGGTACATACATACACATCTGTATGCATCCCGGAATCCGAAATGTTTTGTTTTAGTGGCGGAATGCATGACCCGAACTGTAGCAAATTAGAGGAAATATTTGCGCAAATGGATACTAGTGTTTTTTAGGGTTTCTCCGGTGATTTCTTGTCATTTAAAGACGTGAAAAGCATATCACATTTATTGTCTCCGTTATTTACCGAATGCGTCTCAACGTGTCATATCTGACACGGCAATCTGGAAACCATTAACCGGCTGTCATTTCTAAAGTATGAGTTTTTCGCCAATGTTTCTTTAGATCGCTCTATCTCAGCGAGACGGTTAAAATGAGCTACTATTTTGCATGAATATAACAATTAATTATGTAAGGCAATACAACACAAAAGGGTGAAAAACACGACATTTTGAAAGGCATTTTGAGAAAATTTCCCAATATCCCAGCGAAATAATTTTTACGCCAAAACGCTAAGCACACATGAAAGCAAAAAACGTGGGGTGTCCGTTTTTGATAAATACATTTTGAAATTTCTCGATACAGGCTAATAGTCATATCATACATTATTCGATTTGCTGTAACGAGAGGAAGTGAATGGAGCCTAAAATTGATTCTAGCTCAACTCTGTCAGACGTCAGAGCCCATAAACTCTTCAATAACATGTCACCTTCTTTGGCCTGTCATGACCTAGATATTGAACTGAGGCAAAAATGGCTGATGTAGTTGCTTCTTGAATTTTTTGTGAGTTATCCACCAGCTTTGGCATCTTTCACTATCCCGCATAGGAGCCGAGTTCGAGGGAGGGGATGTTTCACCCCCCCCCACCCCCCACCAGGGCGAAGGTGGCTCAGAGGCCTGCTGGGGCGTGCGTTAAGTGTAGGCTCTTGCTAAGACTTCTCTTAATCGTAAAAGGCTAAATGACCTGCCCGCCGTTCAGAGAGGATGACTTGCTCACGATTTTCTTTTGCAATTATTTCGGCTTGCACTCAGCGGCTCAAATCCCCTTCCAGCTTCTCCCCCTCTTCCCCATTACCCCCACGCCTCACGTCCTCCGGCGTGACCGAGACCCTAAGCCGCGACTCCTGTGGTATGTCAACAGGGGCATCAGTGTTTGTTCAAATCTGCTCGGACCGTCTGTAATGAGACGGAAACGCCGAATGGTGAAATGCGGTGTCTTAATCTGTATGGCTATATATTCTAGAATGTAACAGAATTTCACAATCCTGTGACGGGTGTGCAGCCATTTTTCTGTTGCAAGTATCGGTTTTATGCCAAAGTTTTCGCGATAACCTGTATGTACATCAAACTGCCCCCAACATTTATGATTTTGAGCGCACCCCTGCGGCCCATCACCAGCTGGGACAAAAACATCCCATCTTTGAGTAGCAGTGTCATTTGGGGCTAAAGGTGAAACTCATACTTACGCAGTCTTTAGCAGAGGGTAGCACTCTCGCTACTGCCGCAAATGGCACACCAAGTGAATCCGCCAGTGAAGAGCACATCATTCTGATCCACGAACTTGATGGCAGAGAACTGCCGCTCGCAAACCAATATTTTTACCGCAAATCGAGAATTTTGACAATATCTAACATTTACCCTGGTGTCCAAGAAGGAGAGGGGGATATATGTATTATTTTCCGTGTCGCAAACAAGCACACATAGCACACAACTATACACATTGCACCAAAAATACTGGTCTCTCCTATCACAACTACACAAGAAAACTATTTGATTAAATCAGTTTAAATGAAAAACATCAGATCAAAACCCGCATAGGCCACTTCGCCGGTTAAGGATTTCCCCTATCAGACTTATTTTAAGAACTCTGATTCCCCGGTTATCAAAATCGCACGCTACACAAACATCTCGCCCATAATCCCTACGCATACACACAGAATACTCTTTACTTACCTGCAATGGCGGATCCAGGACTTCATTTCGGGAGGGGGCTAGGGGGCTCGAGCCTCCCTTGCCATTGCCTCGTGGCAGCCTCTGGCTATGTAGTTACTATAGACCCTCTCTCACATTTCGGGGAGGGGGCGGCGTGTAATGATTGCTCCCCCCGCTTTATATCTGCAGTTCTGTTTCACTTTTAATCGGCTCGCCAGTGTTGTGCCTGTTCAGGATTCTTTCTTTTAGATGGCTCTCCTGTCACTGTGTGTCACGTCCAATATCAGCGGGCCGCGACCAGCATATATACGTTAATATTATATTAGTTGCCATTGCAATTTACAACCTATTGCCACGGGTATGTGATTAGGAGGTCATCCCAGGCAGGCGTGCCACGGAACGTCATGGTACAATGGTACAAGTACTATGTCAGGGAACAAGTACCGTGTACGTACTGGTGTACGACGATGTGGTAGCTGGACCGTCATCGATCCATGATGTGTTTGCCTGAACAAAGCCACAAAACTCCACCCCCTGGGGGGACACTTCTGACTCGACTGCCCGCGCGGACGCATCTCCTGTGGTCTCTTGACCACAAAAGACTGACAATGACCTAAGAACCTTGATTCAGGCACAGAATGGATCAGCGTCGTTTCGGCCCTGCACGTTTTACCTGGGGTGTGCGGTTTTGTCTTCATACAGACAGCATCGGTATAAATTTAAATATCCATTCTAAATTCGATCCAATATAACGCCGATTAGTGAACCGAAAAGTGTTTGGCCCACGCTGGTAAAGCAGACCACTAGACAGAGTAAAACGGCACCGTACTCCGAGAAGAGGAGAACCAAAAAACACAACGCGAAAAAGGTCGACTAGAACAAACCGAAACTAACATCCAACCAGTACCAACTGACTTCGAACCATTACAGGTGACTTGAGACCCGTAGCCCCTTTGTATCGCTCACTGCCTTCTTGTACCTGTTCGCTTCCATCAGTCCAACAGCAGACACTGATAAACCATCACAACATCCGTATCACTATGCACGTGGGGACTTTAATCCGCCACCCAGCTCCTCCCCACTGAGGCTCTAACCCTGCCAGTCGTGAACAGACGATGACCCCACTCACCTCCGTGCCTCGCGGGCAAACGGCTGCTGACGGATCGCGGCCGCTGATTGGTGGAGGCTCGCTCAGTTGCTTTGGGAGACATTTGGCACAGAATTTGCAATGAGAATGGAAGCAGCATAAATTATGGTCGTTGAAATTTATATCAAAAATCGTTTTCTGACATTCCTTGCCATAAATTGCACTCTATCGTCCTAATTCCTACAACGACTCGAGAGACTCCAAAACCGGGCAGCCAGACTTGTCACTTCGACTCAATCTAGGACCCCAACGTAAAATTTACGACGGGAGCTTGGGTGGTCCTTTCTAAAATCTAGACCCGAGTTACACAAATTAAAGTTCTTTAACCGGCTAAACCGAGGAGTAACACCAAATTACATTCAGATACTTTTACTAGCAACCAGGGACAACACCATTAGCACGCGCCCCGCTGGGGTCGCTGGCATGACGCGCCCCGCTGGGGGCGTTTTTGCGCCCCTCCGTATATCATTCCCAACGAAAGCTAAAGGAAAATTACGGGCGGCGTTCGAAAGCTCTTGACAAGACGAAGAGATTTTATACGAAAATTTTTTTTATGTCAGGTCAATATTGAGGTCAGCATAGGTCAAAGAAGGTTCCAAAGGCTTACAACAGAGCAGTGTACGTTTCTCTCTCTCTAGATCTGCCCTCAGGGCAGCTAGAGAAAATATTTATGCATCATTGGATTCCTCTCATCGCGGCAAATCTAATGATGTATAATATAACCATGGTAGGTCAAATAGTGAACATGACCTGACCTCGAGCTAGGTCAGGGTCACAGAGTGACCTAGTATGGTCATGTTGCATATCAATGGACTCCCCGTGACAATATAAGCACAATGCAAGCAAAATGGGAGCTTTATCTCGATTCAGTGAGAAGTTATTGGCAAAACAATCACCCTATGCTCCCGTGACCTGACATGACCTTTGAGAGGTCAGATGCTCAAAAAATCAAGTTTATGGTCAAGATCGTGGTAAGAATAGACGGTTTGACGATTTTCAGTTTTATCTATCCAGTATTTACTGAAAACGAGTCCATTCTATTTTTCACCATAGACTATAATGGGGTGACTAAAAAATTGACCCCACCTTAGGTCAACAATACCAAAATTCCGAGATATCAGATTTGTAGACCCTAATGACCTCATCATATTGTGGAAATTTCAAACTGATCGGTTCGCTGATGTTCCCTGGGCGCCGCTTCAAACTGTTGATTTTAGGTTTTGAGGTCGGGTCACTTGACCTTGAATGGCTCCTTGACCTGACATGACCTTAACTCAAAATTTGGTCCGATGTGTAAAATTGATCAGGGATAAGGTACTGTAAGTTTCGTTGTTCGGCGTTTCTTCGTTTTTGAGCTATCTGGGGAAAACCAGGACGGGGGCGAATTTCGCCCCCCCAGGGGAGGCGCGTGCCGTACTTTACGGAATGCCAGGAACAGAACTCAAATACCATTTAGAACTTCTAACTACAAGTTTGAATTTCTGCCCAGCACGATAAAGTTATTAAATAAGTTTCTAAGACATATCTTAGAAATTCAGTCCGTGATTACATTCAACCATAAGCTAGAGCGGTATTACAGCCAAAACAACCCTCCAAAGTATTTAACCTTCGGCTCAAAAATAGAAAACTCTCTTAACCCGCCTGAGGGTGGGTATGTCCAAATTAAATGACCATTTGTTCAAAAATCAAGCCATAGAGTCTCCGTGCTGCAGCTGCGGTCACTCTTGCGAGGAAACCGCACATTTCCTTCTCGATGGCCCGAAATTCACCCCAGAGAGAGAGACCATGACCAATAATATTACTGCACTATTGAATACCCCATTCCGAACTATCCACAGAAAATTAAAAATAGACACTCATCTACGGGTACTCTCTCCTTCCCTGCGTTGACCAGGCTGTGGCTCAAGAGGTTTTCTGATACATAAAAACTAGCGGAAGGTTCCGTGGTGAGACCGAGCGCCGCTGAGCTGGTGGGCCGCTGCGGGGGTGACCTGACTGCCGGTGCCCGGCCGGGCGTGGGACCGTGTGTGGTGGCGTGGGTGGGGACGTCTGACTGGCGGCGGTATCGTTGTCGTGTATAGTGCCACCCGAGCGGCGTCGTATTTAAGTGCCTTGGCATTTTTACGCCAATCGGGGATTCCTCTTGACTTACTTGTTTCGTGCAATGTTGGAAAATAAATGTATGTATGTATGTAAACCATGGACCTATATCCGGCACTGGCCATACTTCTTCAGAATTGCAAAAATGAAATAACGACTGCTAAGTGGATGGGTGGCTTGGTGGACAGTATCAAAGCCTCTTAAGTCACCGGTTCTAGATTTAAGTCCCAGTGGACTTTCTGTATAATCCCAGGGGTGGAAAAACCCGCCAACTCATCGACCAGGGATTGCGACAGAACTTGGCTAGTGAAAATATTCAGTGCGACAGATAACGTCTACCAAATTGGAACTCCAGTAGCCGCCGAGAAAACAAAAAAGCTCCCAGGGAGCCGATCTTTACGCTTCTACAAATATCGATACACAGGCAGATCCAGGAGGCAAGGGGGCACTTGACACCCCCCGTGCACACACACACTCCCATAAACCCTCGCCTCCATCTGAAATGGTCACGTACCCCCTGAAATATCGATGGCGCCACCTTAAACTCCCACCCCTTCAGTATGCAGGTATCGCGCCCCACAATATGTTTTTTTCCGTACAAAAAGGCATCCTCATTGCCCCGATGGCGCCCCAGCTTATACGCCCCCTTTTCCACGCGATCGGAAATCCTGGATCCGCCTATATCACGATAGAAGATTCAATAGATAAGACTTTCTGGCGAATAAAATAAGTGAATTACAATTGTCTAATTAGTAGTCGTGTTCACTTGCTGTTTTTCTACGGCAGCGCTGCGGGAGAGCAATGACCTTGACAGTGGATGCGACAGTGACGATCGGCGACAGCCAGACTTGCCGGAAAAACAGGGCTCGGCCAGCCCCGACGCCAAATCTGAACATCGAAGTCACTGTTCACTGTCGAAAACATTGGGTATGGGGACGTTTCTCTTGCGAAAATCCGAGAGCTTTTGATGCCAGGTGCTTTGTCAAAAATTACCCAAGTCAAATAACGCAAGGGATTGAAACACGCGAGTCATAATTGTCATAACCAAGAATATGGCAATAATAGCGCATTCGTTATGGTTCTTTACGTCATTTATCTTGGGCATTTTTTAAGGCCAGTTTGTATTTCCTGAGAAAATGTCTGGCAACAAAAGCTCTCGTATTTTTGCAAGAGTGCCGCAAACATCTCCAAACTTCCGTTGCCTTATGTGGTTTGTATGTCGTTTGTAAATGCCTATAACTGATTCATCGAGAAGTCGGCGTGTGAAAATTGTTTTAGCGTAATGATACTAATAGCAGAAGACTGGAAAGTACCGCTTTGGGTCCCAGTGTTGGACGGAACTTGCTAAAAGTGCTCAAAATAGAATGCGGTATGTTTGCCTTCGTACATGTAGGCATCTTCGTACTGCCTTCGTACAGCAGTAATCTGCGACCGCACACTGCTAAAGGAAGGAAGATAGGTAAATGGATGGGAGAGCAATTCAAATTTTCCTGAACTGTCCCAAAAAAGGGTATAAAGCTGCCCCAAACCGGTTGGTCTTTCTTCCCCAAGGCTGCCCCAATGAGCTCTTGTCAAAACCTGCCGTGCTGTACAGAACCTGCCATGCTGATTCGGTCATGAACCCCAAAGCAATAAAAGGGTCCAAACCCTCTTCTGGCCTGTTCCCTAGCCAACTAGTGTGTCATAATTGATCAAATGGGGAACTGTTCGTCAATAAAACTATTTTGATTGTTCTTGTCCATTTGCAAGGTATCTAATTGATAGTGCAAATTTATTGGCTGCACCAGATAAATTCTGTCCATTGACTCCATCAGTCAGTACTTTCTATAGGAAGCTCTTTAACACGCGCATTGACGGGGGTCTGAGCCACCTTCGCATTGACGGGGGTGGGTACCCGCCCCCTAAGATCTCGAGAACCACGGTAGGTAGCGAAAAACGGTAAACGGCGTTGGGCTGCCCATCCACTTCTCCATCGAAAACATTTGAACCATTTTTTTGTCAGGTCACATTTAAGGTCACGAGAGGTCAAAACATGCCCGTCATAGGGATAACATGTAAAATTCAGTTTTGCGGGCATTTCATCTGAACAAGTAAAGATAGAGCAAAACGACTTAAACTATATGAATCCTCTTAGCAAGTCGAATCGAATGATATATAATTTGACCTTGCTAGGTCAAATCGAGGATTTGACCTGACCTGAGGTCAGGTCAGGGTCAAATTATATAAAATGCATATCATTAGAACCGCAAGCCCAGGCGAATCTAATGCAGCTAAAATAAATGCTCTATCACCATCCGTTACTGAGTTATTCCGTAAAAACAATTTTTCCCATGTATTTCCAATGGAGAGGTCATGCCTCGTACCTGACCTTAGGTCATCGATATCAAAAATACCGTAACATATGTTAGAGAACTCGGTGGGGCCATTATGTGATATGAGTTTCAATCGGATAAGTTCACCCTGTTCCGACTTATGCTATCTTAAACTTTTTTTGAGGTCGGGTCACTTGACCTGTACTGGTGACCTGACCTGAGATGACCTAACCTTAAAATTTTCCAGAAGTTGTAAAAATGATGAGGGAAAAGGTATACCAAGTACGGCGGCGCTACGCGCCGCCGTTTTTTACTGTCTCCGAAAAACCCGAGGGGGCGGGTACCCGCCTCCCCGTCAATGCGCGTGTTAAAGGCCATACTGTGGAGTCGATTTTCGTAGGATCTCGTTCGGACTTCCTCCACAAGAAGATATTGGGGGTCGGAGCTTTCGTACTGTATTACAGTGCTTCGTCAGCGATGATCGTTCGGAATATAAGGGGGATAAAAAGGCACAAGAGAACACACAGTACAAAAATTGAGCTCAGAAAAACATGCGACATCAATAATCTACACGTGACAGCAATAAACCATTGACTTCCTAGAGCGACCTAAGAAATTATAAATACATTAAAAGGTAAAGTTTTAAAAAACGCATCCTTAACATGGAAACGCTAGAGTACTAGGGTTAGCAAGAGAGGGAGGGGGTTTAAGACAGCTACAATAAAACACGCAATAGTCACCGCACAATTCCGTATTTGGACATACTAATAACGAGAACAGACAAGACATTCGTAACATCAGTGTACCGCAAAGCTTGTGCCACAAACCAAGTGCCTGCATTCCAATCCTACACGGAAAAGCGATACCAGAGATCCGCCATCAGATCAGACTGTATTCGAGCCTTAAGATACTGCTCCAGGAACAGTGACTGCAACAAGGAACTAGAATTTATAAGCAAGAAGTTCTGCCAACATGGCTACCCCCGGGAATTCATAGACTCGGTGATAACAAAAACAAGAAAAGATCTCAAACTGAAGGCTCGTGCTCTTCCCGCGCCTCCCAACCCTGACGACACCAGCAAGCCTTCCACCCGCCTCTCTGTGCCGTTTGCAGGACACGACTTCTACCAACTCAAAAGAGAAGCCAACAAGATCGGCATAGAACTGGTGTCCAAACCGCTGCGAACCGTAGGATCTTTGGTGTGCAGCAAGGCTAAGCACCAGCTGCCCACTTCACAGAAAAGCAACGTGATATACCTCATCGAGTGTTCATGCAAAGTAGGAGGGGAGAGCGTCATTTACATCGGTGAAACTGATCGAGAAGTACAGTCACGGATTCAAGAGCACCGCAACAGCTGGAGAGGACAAGTGCCCTCCAAACTGAAGGCATCAGCCTTCAGTGAGCACCGGCAGTGCACTCCAGCCTTCTCGCAAGTCAAGATACTCAACCACGCAGCCCACCACCAGATGCGTTTGCTTATGGAATCGGCCTACATCCAAACTCGTGGGCGTCGACAAACTCTGCTCGTCTCTCCTAATGATGCCAGTGTAAATAGGAACTCAGGCTCTCTCTTAAACGATAGATGGCTTCCTATAATTCGTCGGGCCTGTTCCTAGGATGGAAGCTCCTCTTGATCTTGTGTAATGTGAATGTTGGATCATAGTGTTTTTTGAATGTTTTCATTGCATTTTTACATGATGTATCGTAGGCTTTACTGATTTATATTTTGACAATGTTTGTATAATACTGTCTTTTATATTTGATTAGATAATATGCATTTTATAGTGTTCCCTTTTTCGTATCATAAATAAGCGAAAGTTTGCATTATATGGAATCGATAATAGGTATTTTATAGCTTTGGATTTTCTTACCATAAATAAGTGAATGTTGTGTGTTTTTATTGTAACATTTAACCCCCCGCCCCCTCTCCACTCCTGTTCTCTACCCCGCCCCTTTTTATAGCTTCCCCATCTTTTATATAATTAGTAAGTGACTATTGCGTGTTTTATTGTAGCTGTCTTAAACCCCCTCCCTCTCTTGCTAACCCTAGTACTCTAGCGTTTCCATGTTAAAGATGCGTTTTTTAAAACTTTACCTTTTAATGTATTTATAATTTCTTAGGTCGCTCTAGGAAGTCAATGGTTTATTGCTGTCACGTGTAGATTATTGATGTCGCATGTTTTTCTGAGCTCAATTTTTGTACTGTGTGTTCTCTTGTGCCTTTTTATCCCCCTTATATTCCGAACGATCATCGCTGACGAAGCACTGTAATACAGTACGAAAGCTCCGACCCCCAATATCTTCTTGTGGAGGAAGTCCGAACGAGATCCTTCTATAGGAAGTATACTCAAGTATACCTAACCTATTCTCATGTGGATGGGCTTGGCTTCCCCCTAAGCAACCTGCTGGATCTGCACCTGTTTGGGCAGCATTTGACACTCCTGGTCTTGGAGGGTTGCCGTGCAGGAAATTGTGACAAGCATTCCCAATAACCACTTTACCCAATAATGGGCTATTTGACCCATGTTAGTTCTTAAATGTGGGAACTCTCAAGACAAGTTTAACCCTCACCCCACCGGGGCCATCGATGGCCTCCTAAGGTTTTTTCGGGATAGCAGAAAAACAACAAAACGCAGGACCACGGTTGAGGGCTCTATCTCTCACCCCATCATTTTCCCACCATCCCTGAAATTTTTTACTCCGGGTCACCCAAGGTCCGGTCACCAGGCGAAGTCAACCAAGGTCACCTCATTTCAACTTTTAGAGCTCTATAAGAGCTATGTTTCTCAGTCGATCGATTTGAAACTTCCTACACTTCATGACTCCGCCAGGGTCTACAAGGTGTATATCCGGGATTTTTTAGATTTCGTGACCTGAGGTCAGGTCACGAGGTGACCTCTCCCATAGAAAAAAACATGAGAAAAAGCTGTCTTATGATCTAAAAGCCACAACAACGATTAAAAATGCTCGGCTTGCTCAGAAAATCGTTCTTGGACACTCTTTCACGGATCCCAGGGGTCATATTTGCCCTTTGACCTCTCCGAGGTCATCCAAGGCCACCAGGTGTCAAAAACAGTATTTTGGAAATAACTTTTGACCTAATTAAGCTAGAGCGCTGAATCAAACACCATCGTGTATGTCTCATCACTGGCTTTCATTTGATATATGACAAGGTCAATTTTTGACCTTTGGTGACCTGAGGTCATATGAGGTCACGAGGTGATCTCTGTAGGTCAAACCACTGGCGGGAGGTCATTACGTTCCATACAGCGGAAAAAGTTCTGTCATTTTCCTATCCAATCTAGTTTACCAAATTTCAATAGCTCTAATGGCATAAGAGTTATGCCCAGTTTTCTTAAACATTGCATATTTGAGTGAAAATAGCCTATCGTGACCTAACTTGACCTCTGGAGGTCAAACCATTGACCTGAGCACTTAAACATGTGAGGCAATTTCTTACTGAATTCATGTAAGCTTTCTAATGCCTTTTGCAGATTTGCGCTAACCTCCATATTTTCGGAGTTAGAGGGAGGGCCATCGATGGCCCCGGTGGGGCGAAGGTGGCGCCGGACCCCCGGTGGGGCGCGGGTTAAAGGGAACATGGCACCTTCTTAATATGAACTGAACTGAGAAAGCCATGTGATATGACATACCATGAAACCACTTCATCACCATTTCATTTGTCCAAGGTTTTACTGTTTGCAGAAAAAATGAAGAAATTTACACCTATCGACTCTGTCCTCCCTGGTCATGTTAATACTTTATGACACAATGTTAGGCAAGTTATGTTATGCTCAACTCCGCTGCACATGCTGAGGGAACATTTGCTTATATTTTTTGGTCATCTTAAAACCCATACGCTAAACATACCATTGGTACTCTGGATTGTACATGGGTATGTATAACCTGATTATTGACTGTGTAACCTGCCTTTTGACTGTGTTTAAGCTCAAAATATGTTTGAATATTTCAAGAAAAAGAGAAGAAATTATATATGTTCCTTTGGTTACTAATGATAACCTCTTCTAGCTAAAAAACATTTGTTTGCATTCATATTCCTTATTGGCTCAAATCAAATAGGTAAATAGCATTGTCAGATCATGGGCCAATTTTATATCACAATAATTTGGATACTTTTCATTACTAACAGAGGAAGATTAACTCAAACAAAATATAACAAAATATTAGTACTAGCAACGCCATATAATACTGGCAGTTGATGCATAGTTGAACCCTATCAAGCATTTCTATTGAAATATCAGTCATCAGTTGTTTGCAGAAATTGGCCAAATTCATTATTTTCACCATAGATTGCCCCTAGAAGCACTGCAATGTTGAAGTATTCCAAGTTGTGATCTTCCCTTTGAAAAAAGAAACTCAACAGGCCATCAGGAAACAAAATGGGCTGCCCCTGTCTGTCCTGGTTTAGCTGTACTCTGTAAAATTTTGAGAGGATTTACTTGAGTAATAAAACCAGTGGTGAAATTTTCCTTTAAATATTTGTGTTAAATTCGCAAAGTTGCTCCTTAAAAATGTGCTTAAACCATATTTCCAAATGTCGGTGAACCATATATGTAAAAATATAACAAAATATCAGTCTTAGTGACTATAACATGCTAAGGAACTTGGCTTAACTGGAGTTTTAGGCAGATCTACAACGGACTTTCCAAGCTTTGTATGTTGTGTTGTACCAGCATGCAACTTATCCTTGGTGCGATAGTTTTGCTCATATGAATTCTGGTTGGCGACAGTTCTGACATTTTTTCCTCCCCTGAGTAAGTCAATCTGATCCCCAATCCAGAGATGCAAAAAGTATCATATGTGGTCCATACCAGCTTGTTTGTACGTTAAAAGTGGGCCGTTTCACAAAAAGGAAACATGCTGATTTTCAAACGACCCATGGGCTCCATGTGACACTATTTTTTCTAAATGCATAGTTGAATGTGCATAGTAAAGTCAGAAGCCATGGAATGCATGGTTGTGCACAGACTGAGGTATTAAATCTCCGTGTAAGTCCAGTGCTTCGGCGCCCATAAATACGCCAGCAACGCAAAGCAGGTCAGACGACGACTAGTTCGTGTTTGTGTGCGCGCGCATGGTATTGTGTTAGGGCGCTTTAGTGGCTAAAGCTATATCCACCCGCCGATGACCAATTCTTGACTGATTATATTAAAACAAGTGTAGCGGGCCGCCCTTCGTAGTCTAATTTTTTAGCTTTATTGGATGGCCAGGGTGATTCGCCTTTATGTGACAACCTATCTTCCTTATTCCCCGTTCCATTTGCAGCCAGGGCCCCATTTCATAAAAGGCGTAACTTACGCTTATAGCGTAGAAGTAGCATAATGCAGCGTAGAAAGTGAATAATACACCACAATCTTGTTTCACAAAAATGCAGCGTAAAATACAACTACTTGCAAAGTTACGCTGCTCTAAACTGCGCTGTACTGGAATGCAGCGTATAATATTTCCCATCCTGTTTCATATAGCAGACAAAATGTATGTACGTTGAATATGTAAAACGCTCCTGAAAAGCTACGCAAGAAGTAGCAGCGTAACTTGTATATGCCAATGATGCTAACACATGGAAAATATATAATTTCTTCCGAAATTCTGAATCTCAGGCAAAACTATTGTGGTGAAGAACAAAACGAGTCATGAATGTAAAATAAGCTTAAATAAATAAAGAAGAAGGTGTGGAAGTTCTTCCTTGCACAAGTTTCAAGTGAGATTACTCATGGCAAGTTGAGCTGATATATAAGGTTCTATGGCCATTTGGTATAGCAACAAATGATGATAGCTATTGATGAAAATACCCAGGAAAGCTGACATTGATATTTTACTTTGACTTTCTACCATTATTTTATTTTAGTCTAGGGAGTAGAGAACCCTAGATAGGCTGACACTGACACGGACCGAGGCCTCCGGTGAAAATGATTATATACCTAGGCACTGGCATCTAGGTATTCTTCAAAGATGTTGACTCACTATTCCTTTCCCAGTTTCACGAAATTACAAGGTTCACAAACCTTTCTCAGTTCACTCACGGTTAGTAGACACACCTCAACTTGAGTTCCACTACAGTACACTTGCACAACAATAACGCAATAACCTTTTAGGGCCTTGACAGCAACTACCTAACCGGTCACAGTAAGCAAACTGCAAAAACAGGGTACTGCCAGAAAAATGTGTCGTGTATTTATTGCGTCTGCTATTAGCGCGTCTTCTTCCGCAGCAATTTTAAAAGCTCATGAGAAACTTAATAATTGAATAACAACAAAAAAGTCCAATAATTTATCTTAAATAATTCATTAAACAATATATATGGCCTTTTTAATCTTAATAAAGCACCTATATCTTAGATTTGGAAGGGGTAATTCCATTCTGGAATTGGGCGTAATTCACGCTGCATTTCATATCTACGCCGCATTCGTGTGAATGTCACCGCTCTTTATGAAACGTGATTCTGAGTACGGCGTAACTTTGCAGGTGAATGTGGTGCAAAACACGTTACATTACTACAACTTTTATGAAACGGGCCCTGGATAGCCACAGCCCGGCTTATCACGCCCTCGCAAAACACACATGCTTTTCCGTAGCTATGCGTAGGTCCTGTGTAGACCTCTTCGCCTTTCCACCACGCCAATTTCCAAATATTCGAAATACCAGTCGATCCACACCACTTTTCAAATTCGAAGCTAAAGCGGCATTTAAAGGGAATGTGGGACCTTGGTCGAATCCTGGAATTTAGTGTAATTACGGGTACCTACTTTTAGCCGAAAATCATGGACTCGTCCATGATTTCTCTGAAAAATGTACAACAAGCTCAATATCTTTATTTCTAAAATACGCCTCTAGGAAAAAAACATTCTCTGCCTGTGGATGATGTCATGATCTGGCAACCACTACCATATTCAATAGGCTTCAAGGGATTCGATTGGCTGATACTCATCGTGATGCCAGCGT
Source organism: Lepas anatifera (assembly GCA_034440635.1). NCBI lineage: Eukaryota > Metazoa > Arthropoda > Thecostraca > Lepadidae > Lepas > Lepas anatifera. The sequence goes on from JAOTON010001146.1 coordinate 291,917, forward strand.
ATGTCGTCACACCAACAACTGACAGTCTGTGCCCTGCTGCTGAGGGTACAGGAGGGGTACATTTCATGTAGCTTTTAGCTTTTCTCTACGGAAATTTTGAGTTTCAAGACAAATGGTATATAGAGTACCGGGTTTTCCGGCAAGCTTTACAACTTGGCTATTTCAGTGAAAATCACGCTATAAAGCAACCACATTCCCTTTAAAATCACGTTGTAAAGGTGCTGCATTCCCTTTAACCTCAGTGACGGCGCTGTTCCTTATCTCAATTGCTAGAGCAGATAAACTTATACTGCTCAACTAAAATTTACCTCGTACATGTCATTATTATTTTTAAGAGTTACTATGTGTTTAAGTTTTTACCATTACAAATTCTGATAATGAATTTAAAAAGAAATAAGAGGCAGTTCTTTACACATCTCTCTGCAAAAAAGTTATTCAATTCAGAAAGGGAAATATACATTGAGAACGGCCCAGACGGCCCGCTGAATGGCCTCGAAGTACGGGCAGTATGCGCGAACCATTCCTTATCCTTTAGCAAGGGGGGCGTTCCAGGACAAATCAACCAGGCACCACCTGGATTATACATAGCATAGTCTCAAATTTCGTTCCAACTTCGTACAAAGGGTTATCAGTGACGTAGAATTCAGATGTGAGAATATTTTTTTCCTCAAAATACGGGTTTTGGAGTTACAGCATGCTGAAAATCGTGAAAACCCGTGTTTTTAACAAAACCTGGTGGCATACAATCTGTATTTTCTGTGTAGTCCTACGTTATTGATGTTCATTCAAAAGGTGATTGTATTTAACATTCTATCATCCGACTTTGAGGATTTAGTTTTTCAACCATAATTATTTTGAAATTTTTGGAAATTTGTATTCAATTTTTGAAACAATTTTTCTAAGTGTGGCCAGTGATTCATCTCAAAATGACCCACAGTAGAAATGTTTTCCTGTGCCTATGTTTTCTAGTAACATCAATTGAATTTTGCGTTCTTGAATTTATCGATGTCTAATCAGGCAAAGAGTAACGCTATGCGCGCCAAAATCGGCCGCCCGGCGGGCCCCACGGATAGCCCACTGGCACTTCGGCCAACCTACGACACGCACGCGTGTGGTGCTCAGCGGAGACTATGGGTTAGAAGTTTGTTGCCAGGGAAACATGCATCTACATAAGCACATGGTATTGTGGAAATTTTCATAAGGTAAGGGTGTTCCGTTGACAAAAAACATTTTCTAGTCTTTCTTTTTGTTTCATCTTTTGTTTTCGGCTTCAGTCAGGTTTCATTAAGAGTAAAGGAACGCAAACAACATACGTTATAAAGTATGTGCTTTGAAGTAATGTGGAATCGATATTATTCATGTTCTAGGTGGAAGCAAATTCATAGCTAAAGCGCTGTGTTATGCCAGTAGTGTATTAGATTTAGTGGCATTTGGTTCGGTTCACCAGCAGAGGAGGCAGAGGAGGCTGAATCAATGTACCAAAATACAGCTTTAATTTCTATCGAGGCATGGAAGTGGCCTACTTTGGTTCAAAGTTTGAATGGACTTTCTCCTTGACGTTTATCACTTTGGTTCTGAAATAAAATGGCAAACCCCAAACACATCCTATTATACACTGAAAGAAAAAATGACACCCAGCCCTAAGATGACCCTTAAATATAGCGAATGAGACACACTTTTTTGGTGGACTGATGGCCATTTTTGGGTATTAGATCCCGTCATTTGGCACCAGTAACCTTTAGCCGGTGTCATTTCCGAAAGAAACGCAACTCCTCATTTTGAACACCATTTCTGACACCACTTTCTGGCGTCAAAACAATACACACATGGGGGGTTACTATATCATTAAGGGTGTCAGGCATTGTAATGGAGGTGTCCCGACCACCAAATGAGGAATTTGACTCTTTTCGTGAGGTGTCGGTAGGGTGTCTGATTCTTTCAAGAATGGTGTCCGACTCCTTTCGTAGGGTGTATGAAGGGTCTCAGACTCTTCCAAGAAGGCGTCTGACTCTCTGCACTTAGCTTGCGAGTGATCACGACACTTTTGTAGAGAATTGTGCCCCTCACTGGAGAGTCTGACTCTTCTGTGACGTCACAGCACGTGCTATTGCCGTTTTTGTTGCTGCAAAACGGCGTAAAACCGCCTCATTCTGGGTGCAGAAGCAATGGGAGCAGGGTAAGGTAAGTGAAAATACAATGCATTTTATCATTTATCTATCTCGCATAATTCTCGAGATTTCAGGGGGCGGGTACACGCCCCCGTCAAAGTGAAGGTGGCTCAGACCCCACTCGATACTCGTGTTAAGGCTGCAGCAATCGGCTATTGGTTTTGGCTGCAGTCATACGTCGAAAACTCACAGCTTCTATTCCCTGCACTGAGAGAAAAAAACGACACCTGATTGGGGTATCAGGTGATGCCGTAAAAAAGTCCACCCTTTTGAGGTATCTGGAAGATCCCTCTTTGGGGAGTCTTTTACCCACCAAATTTGGGGCCAGGGGCGTCAGACTCCTATCTTCGGAGTCATGACTCTTGATTAGGGAGTCTAAAAGGGTCATCTGACACCCCTTAGGGAGTCATCCGACTCCACGTAAGGTGTCATTTGACACCCAATAAAGGAGTCAAGACACTCCCATTTGACTCCCCTAAAGGAGTCATGATACGTGAAAAGGAGTCCATTGACACCTCTGAAGGGAGTCCAGGGGTCATCTCACGCCGCCTATTTTGCCCTGATGACCCCCTGTAGAGGTGTCATGAGAAAAGTCGTGACCCCAAATATGGGTTCTTTTCTCTTCGAAAGGGTGTGACTTGTTTGTACTTTTGGGTTTAATGCTTCAGCATACTCCGATTCTCCGACTTAAATCCAACCACAGAACTTGCCTGAGCGTTTCATGAAAATCACACAAGAAAAAAACAACCATTGTATTCGATCTAAAAAACGACACACTAACTCGTAAACGAACCCAATGGACAGCTGTTCATCAACCCACACCCTGACTTGGTCGGATCCGGACCGACGGCTGGGAGGGGGGAAGGGGGGGCAACGGGGCCCGAAATCTTAAACAAAGTTATTTAGGAAAACCGGTAAAAATTGAGGTTTTCGGGACGCCAATTGCACAGTTTGCCCTCCTCCTGGATTTGCCAGTGTCTGACTCGCAGGGTGTCCCAATCCCAGAAAAGTTCAACGCCGTTGAGCCACCGTCCCGATGCGCATTCTCACTAGTTGGCCAAAGGCAATCAATAACATTGTCATATTTCCGGCGAATCCAGGGGGAAGGCATTTTCCACCTAAACGGAAAATCTCGGGCAAAACTATGTTTCCCCTAAAACTGTCAACCTCATTTTTGGTCCGACTAATATTTATTTTAAAAGCGAGGTTCTGGTGCTTCAACTCTTAACTTCAGACAGAACCATTAAACTTCAGTGGCCTTAACATTAGGCCTTAGAGAGAAAAAAACAACATATTTTGTTCACATGTTTCACCCCGTGACAATTTTTTTAGCTTATCTTCTTCTGGGTTTGCCTTCAAACATACCGTCCAGTTAAATTATGGCAAAATGTTTTACCATGTGACGTTTTTTCCTTTTCGACTCTGGCTTACCCCCCCAAACCTACCGGCTAGATCCGCCACTGCCAAGGGTCCCATACCACAGCACTTGAACGCAAATCGACAGCAGGCCGAATTGGCACGACTTACCTCTAAAGTGATCTCTTATTGTTTATGATTCTTATGAAAGCCGAATATTTATATGCTTCCTAAAATGCCTTTATCACTTGGGCATGTCACCCACAAAGCACCTTCTTATTGACACCACGAGTTCAGAGAATCCCACTGTATCCTTGCCCAGTGCTCCTCCGGGCTGTTCCTGAACTTGTTCACCGTTTCGCACTCGATAACGCAGGATAGAACTATTCCATTCTGCCACGGCCCTGTAACCCAGGTGGTTCCGCCGAGCACGGGTATTTGCACGAGGATGGGCGACCTTGAACTGATGGCCTCGTGTATTGGTGACTTGCGGCTCCTTGATCAGTAGCTCCTTTGACACTCCTTGCGGTTTTGCATTTTCTCTCAGATAATAGTCATGCTGCCGATTATTAACGGAGATCACAACCGAAAGGTCACCGAACCGTGTGGCCGACCAATTCAATATGGCTACCTCAACGGCGCGGCGGCGTGGTTTGCCTGTCAGTAAAAAAAGACAACGCACGTGCACGCAAAGGAGTTCGACTCCGCATTTCGGAGATATTTGATACCTTTTTAGAGGTCGCACGGTATGCATTAGGGAGTCAAGATCACAGTAGGGAGTCAGCTGACGCTTAGAACAACTAGCCGTTGTTTTTAAGAGTGTCAATCGCTCGAAATGACTCCCATAAGGATGGAGATGACTCCTTCGTAGAATCAGATAGTGCTTCTGAGGGTGTCTAATCACGCTCAAAACAGGTGTCTGACACCCCAAAATAATCATAAATGGATTTGGGGTATCGGACACCTCGGAAGTGACACCATTTATTGGGGGCTGACCCTTTTCTTTAAGACCAGCGACGCTCTAGGCTGGGGTCGACCACTAAAACTGGAGCCGCAGACTCCACAGCAGAGAGTCACTGCGACATTGGGTGTCACGAAATTGCTCTCAGTGTGTAATTATTCACGTCCTTTGTCCCTTTACGTTGCATTTGACCTCAATTTATCTTCAGAACCCCGTGTCATTATGTACCATGTGCTATAGGAGCCCCACATGCGAAAATTTACGATGCATTTCCAGAATTTGATCTAACCAATTCAATCTTTTCCAGGGCGTAGACTGAACCTGTTTGTAATATTTAACGTTGAACACCAGCACGATGTTTTTTTTCTTCCATATCTGTGTAAACAACCTGAACGTGCTGTCTTTGCCAAACATTTTCCAAATCATGAGCAAGATATTCCACTCAACATTGTGAGTACCTCCTATCGTAGGTGTTGAAAAGGCATCAGATGTTTCAGTGACTACGTGCGGGAGTGTTCTGAGTCACCAGCTCGAGAGACTTATAACTCTCTCGACCCGATGGTGTCGAAAATGATGTAGAAGCTAGTGAGAGGGCTGTGCATTTTGTCACTGCGTGTGTATCATGATAATGCAAAGGCTTTTCCAAGACAGAGCCCACGTGTTTATATCCGAATGTGGTGACTGCATAATATCTCAGAAAACTTTGATATGGGGGATTTTCGCCATTTTTAAAATTATTTTGAAAAAAATTGTTGCGTTTTTAAAAAAATATTTGGTTGTTTTTTTTAAAATAAAAAAAAAAAAAAAAAAAAAAAAAAAAATAAACAAAAATTTTTTTTTAAGAGAGGGGGGGGGGGAGAAGGGGGAAAAAAAAAAAAAAAAAAAAGAAAGACCATAAGACGGCATCAATACATGTGTTATTGACACCCTGATTTAGAGTAATTCGCAAGAAATACACCGGAAATCAGTGTCAGGTACCCTTGAAATGGTAGTCAGGAAAGGAGTCAGATGGGTGTCACGACTCCTTTTGATGAGGGTCGTGACTCCTTTTGGTTGGAGTCATTTCTTCTCCCAATCCTACCAAAACTCTCGAATATGGTGTCTGACCCTGTATTGACACCGGATTCTGGGGTAGTGACGCTACTTGGCGGGGTTGGCCGAACTCCCCTCCAGTGGGGACTTTTTGACGGTGTCACCAAATAGCGAAAAGGTGTCATTTTTTCTATCAGTGTGTTTCGAAAACTGTAGTAAGAAATTGAAAACACACAGCGAAGAATAAACCAACTTCAAAGGATCAGTTCAACCAAAAGCCTATCTGTTCTGACAGCAGTCCCGTCTAGGAGCCGCAGTACATGGGAACCATCAACTTCGGCTGAACCTGTTGGGGCCCCCAGTGAGTCAGTCAATGATGATTGTGTTTCCGCAGCGAGCAGCTTTTCGTTAACTTCCTCTGGCTGCTGTCTGGTTCTTCTTGAGCAATTGCGACATTTCAGAATTTAAATTTACTCTGTCTTGTAAGTAGGCGTCTTTTGCGGTAAATGCTTGACGGGGTCAGCACCAGAGGTTCTATTTTTGGTCCCGGCATCCCGGAGCCGGGACCGGAAGCTGGGGCCGGCCAAGACTTTGCCGGGATCAACTGGGTCCCTACCGGGACCGTGCCGAGACCTCTGAGGATTGGAGAGCGTGATGGTCTTAACTAGGACCTGTGTTCCTTGGGGTCACATCAGATTGAGATGAATATTGTCTTAATCTTAATTGGTTACAAATCAACTAATTACTTTATTTTTAACCAATTAACACGCGCATTGACGGGGGTCTGAGCCACCTTCGCATTGACGGGGGGGCGGGTACCCGCCCCCCTAAGATCTCGAGAACCACGGTAGGTAGCGAAAAACGGTAAACGGCGTTGGGCTGCCCATCCACTTCTCCATCGAAAACATTTGAACCATTTTTTGTCAGGTCACATTTAAGGTCACGAGAGGTCAAAACATGCCGTCATAGGGATAACATGTAAATTACGTTTTTCGACCATTACATCTGAACAAGTTAAGATAGAGCAAAACGACTTGACCTATATGAATCCTCTCAGCAAGCCAAATCGAATGATATATAATTTGACCTTGCTAGGTCAAATTAAGGATTTGACCTGACCTGAGGTCAGGTCAGGGTCAAATTATATAAAATGCATATCATTAGAACTGCAAAGCCCAGGCGAGTCTAATGCAGCTAAAATAAATGCTCTATCACCATCCGTTACTGAGTTATTCCGTAAAAACCATTTTTCCCATGTATTTCCAAGAGAGAGGTCATGTCTCGTACCTGACCTTAGGTCATCGATATCAAAAATACCGGAACACATTTTAGAGAACTCGGTGGGGCCATTATGTGATATGAGTTTCAATTGGATAAGTTCACCCTGCTCCGACTTATGCTATCTTAAACATTTTTGAGGTCGGGTCACTTGACCTGTACTGGTGACCTGACCTGAGATGACCTAACCTTAAAATTTTCACAGAAGTTGTAAAAATGATGAGGGAAAAGGTATGCCAAGTACGGCGGCGCTACGCGCCGCCGTTTTTTCTGCTATCTCCGAAAACCCGAGGGGGCGGGTACCCGCCCCCGTCAATGCGCGTGTTAAGTTAATTTTACCTTATCATTTGATGAATGAATAGCCTAATATGGCTAACTACGCACACATAATTTATCTTACTTAAAGCTATAAGGGGCTTTGAATACACGACGTCACGGGGGGGGGTTGTGAGGCCGAAAAGTGGCAGACCATGGCCATGGCTGGAGATCTCTTCTCAATCCAGGGGGTTTTGGGTGGGTTAACGCTGACACGGCAATACAAGCCCTAATTTAGTTGTAATAAGCTCCATTCGAAAATGAAATGAAATAACACAATTACACATAATTCATGGCTGAAATAGAAAATCAAAGTCACTGGTTGAAACGTATAAGACAAGGCTGCAATATTTTTCCTATTAACCCGATTTTTTTCCAGGATCAATGCCAGGACCACGTTGGGTCTTGCCGGGACTAGTCGTGGCCTGCCGTCGCCGGGACTGGCGCCGGCACCAAGACTTTAGAAAAAGTAAATCCTCTAGTCAGCACAATAATTCCTCTTATCCCGTGGCATTCTACCACTCCTATGTCGCACAAAAGTGTGAACACCAACACCGACAGCAGAAAACTGGCATCCGAAACGAAATTACCACCTTGAAGCCATGTCTTATCTCCACTTCACACCGAATTTCCCAAGTAACATTGTCATACTAACTGTGGAGGATGTGCTCCCAGCTTCATGAGCTGCGCACTAGACATCTGACACCTCGCGCGTGTCATAAGGGCACTGACGCACAAACCGGGGTAGAGACCGTACAACTGCGGCCAAGGTGCATCCGTGTTGGATACGATGTCGATTCAACACGCAAAACAGAGCATGCTTGCATAAATGCACAAGTCTCTTCATTTTCAAAAGCCAAATATATGACTCAAATCCGTAATCAATTTTATGGGAAACGTTAAGCATGGCGAGTCGTACACCCTTAACCGAATTAAAATTGCATTGCTTTTCCCTCTTTTGTTGAACACGCGTTTTCCTGCTTTTATTTCCCCTCTTTAATCTCGATTGCAAGAGATCAAACGTTCCCGAGTCAATTTACTTCCCGTGCCCACGCACCGGCGGCCGCGGCGACGACGACCAGGCACGCCGGGCGGTCGATTTTTGCGCGCATGGCGTCATTCTATGACTAATTACACATTGATCGAGTCTAGAACGCAAAAATTATTGACCTTCACTAAATAGAAAAGATATAGGTGCGCATTTGTGCTATGGATACCTTTAACGTGAATTACTGGCCACACTTCAAAAAAATCGATAGAATCAAAACATCTCCAAAAAATTTGAAAATTTACAATAAAAAACGAGATTCTCAAACTTTGGTGGTTACATGCTCAATCTAATCCCGTGTCATTTGAAGCTCCAAAATAAAAGTCAAGGCTGAAAATAAACGTTGTATATCACCATGTTTTGACGAAATCGGTGGTTTTCACGATTTTCTTCAAGCTATAACTCCGAAACCGCACGGCTGAGGAAAGAAATAATCTCAGATCAGGATTCCACGCTCCTGATAACCCAGTGGACGAAATAGGAACGAAATCCGAGACTATGCTATGTAGGGGCCTGGTCGATCTGTGCTGGAACGCCCCTTGGGAAACGGCCCACCAGTTCGCGACTTTTTGCAGCTCACTAGCCATCCAAGTAGAGATGCCACTTTTTGGGACGTGGTGCCCTTAACACGCGCATTGACGGGGGTCTGAGCCACCTTCGCATTGACCGGGGGGGCGGGTACCCGCCCCCCTAAGATCTCGAGAACCACGGTAGGTATCGAAAAACGGTAAACGGCGTTGGGCTGCCCATCCACTTCTCCATCGAAAACATTTGAACCATTTTTTGTCAGGTCACATTTAAGGTCACGAGAGGTCAAAACATGCCCGTCATAGGGATAACATGTAAAATTCAGTTTTTCGGGCCATTACATCTGAACAAGTAAAGATAGAGCAAAACGACTTGAACCTATATGAATCCTCTTAGCAAGCCGAATCGAATGATATATAATTTGACCTTGCTAGGTCAAATCAAGGATTTGACCTGACCTGAGGTCAGGTCAGGGTCAAATTATATAAAATGCATATCATTAGAACCGCAAAGCCCAGGCGAGTCTAATGCAGCTAAAATAAATGCTCTATCACCATCCGTTACTGAGTTATTCCGTAAAAACCATTTTTCCCATGTATTTCCAATGGAGAGGTCATGTCCTCGTACCTGACCTTAGGTCATCGATATCAAAAATACCCGAGCATATGTTAGAGAACTCGGTGGGGCCATTATGTGATATGAGTTTCAATTGGATAAGTTCACCCTGCTCCGACTTATGCTATCTTAAACTTTTTTTGAGGTCGGGTCACTTGACCTGTACTGGTGACCTGACCTGAGATGACCTAACCTTAAAATTTTCACAGAAGTTGTAAAAATGATGAGGGAAAAGGTATGCCAGGTACGGCGGCGCTACGCGCCGCCGTTTTTTCTGCTTTCTCCGAAAACCCGAGGGGGGCGGGTACCCGCCCCCGTCAATGCGCGTGTTAAGTTAATTTTACCTTATCATTTGATGAATGAATAGCCTAATATGGCTAACTACGCACACATAATTTATCTTACTTAAAGCTATAAGGGGCTTTGAATACACGACGTCACGGGGGGGGGTTGTGAGGCCGAAAAGTGGCAGACCATGGCCATGGCTGGAGATCTCTTCTCAATCCAGGGGGTTTTGGGTGGGTTAACGCTGACACGGCAATACAAGCCCTAATTTAGTTGTAATAAGCTCCATTCGAAAATGAAATGAAATAACACAATTACACATAATTCATGGCTGAAATAGAAAATCAAAGTCACTGGTTGAAACGTATAAGACAAGGCTGCAATATTTTTCCTATTAACCCGATTTTTTTCCAGGATCAATGCCAGGACCACGTTGGGTCTTGCCGGGACTAGTCGTGGCCTGCCGTCGCCGGGACTGGCGCCGGCACCAAGACTTTAGAAAAGTAAATCCTCTAGTCAGCACAATAATTCCTCTTATCCCGTGGCATTCTACCACTCCTATGTCGCACAAAAGTGTGAACACCAACACCGACAGCAGAAAACTGGCATCCGAAACGAAATTACCACCTTGAAGCCATGTCTTATCTCCACTTCACACCGAATTTCCCAAGTAACATTGTCATACTAACTGTGGAGGATGTGCTCCCCAGCTTCATGAGCTGCGCACTAGACATCTGACACCTCGCGCGTATCATAAGGGCACTGACGCACAAACCGGGGTAGAGACCGTACAACTGCGGCCAAGGTGCATCCGTGTTGGATACGATGTCGATTCAACACGCAAAACAGAGCATGCTTGCATAAATGCACAAGTCTCTTCATTTTCAAAAGCCAAATATATGACTCAAATCCGTAATCAATTTTATGGGAAACGTTAAGCATGGCGAGTCGTACACCCTTAACCGAATTAAAATTGCATTGCTTTCCCTCTTTTGTTGAACACGCGTTTTCCTGCTTTTATTTCCCCTCTTTAATCTCGATTGCAAGAGATCATACGTTCCCGAGTCAATTTACTTCCCGTGCCCACGCACCGGCGGCCGCGGCGACGACGACCAGGCACGCCGGGCGGTCGATTTTTGCGCGCATGGCGTCATTCTATGACTAATTACACATTGATCGAGTCTAGAACGCAAAAAATTATTGACTTCACTAAATAGAAAAGATATAGGTGCGCATTTGTGCTATGGATACCTTTAACGTGAATTACTGGCCACACTTCAAAAAAATCGTTAGAATCAAAACATCTCCAAAAAATTTGAAAATTTGGAATAAAAAACGAGATTCTCAAACTTTGGTGGTTACATGCTCAATCTAATCCCGTGTCATTTGAAGCTCAAAAATAAAAGTCAAGGCTGAAAATAAACGTTGTATATCACCATGTTTTGACGAAATCGGTGGTTTTCACGATTTTCTTCAAGCTATAACTCCGAAACCGCACGTCTGAGGAAAGAAATAATCTCAGATCAGGATTCCACGCTCCTGATAACCCAGTGGACGAAATAGGAACGAAATCCGAGACTATGCTATGTAGGGGCCTGGTCGATCTGTGCTGGAACGCCCCTTGGGAAACGGCCCACCAGTTCGCGACTTTTTGCAGCTCACTAGCCATCCAAGTAGAGATGCCACTTTTTGGGACGTGGTGCCCTTAACACGCGCATTGACGGGGGTCTGAGCCACCTTCGCATTGACGGGGGGCGGGTACCCGCCCCCCTAAGATCTCGAGAACCACGGTAGGTATCGAAAAACGGTAAACGGCGTTGGGCTGCCCATCCACTTCTCCATCGAAAACATTTGAACCATTTTTTTGTCAGGTCACATTTAAGGTCACGAGAGGTCAAAACATGCCCGTCATAGGGATAACATGTAAAATTCAGTTTTTCGGGCATTACATCTGAACAAGTAAAGATAGAGCAAAACGACTTGAACCATATGAATCCTCTTAGCAAGCCGAATCGAATGATATATAATTTGACCTTGCTAGGTCAAATCAAGGATTTGACCTGACCTGAGGTCAGGTCAGGGTCAAATTATATAAAATGCATATCATTAGAACCGCAAAGCCCAGGCGAGTCTAATGCAGCTAAAATAAATGCTCTATCACCATCCGTTACTGAGTTATTCCGTAAAAACCATTTTCCCATGTATTTCCAATGGAGACGTCATGCCTCGTACCTGACCTTAGGTCATTGATATCAAAAATACCGGTACATATGTTAGAGAACTCGGTGGGGCCATTATGTGATATGAGTTTCAATTGGATAAGTTCACCCTGCTCCGACTTATGCTATCTTAAACTTTTTTGAGGTCGGGTCACTTGACCTGTACTGGTGACCTGACCTGAGATGACCTAACCTTAAAATTTTCACAGAAGTTGCAAAAAATGATGAGGGAAAAGGTATACCAGGTACGGCGGCGCTACGCGCCGCCGTTTTTCTGCTGTCTCCGAAAAACCCGAGGGGGCGGGTACCCGCCCCCCGTCAATGCGCGTGTTAAAGCTTCTGGTTGAGAGCAGTGCTGTTTTAAGGTAAAATAAACTTGCCTGTATTTTGTGGAAAAAAGACGATCGTGATTCGTGGAAAAAGTGGGCCATTTCCACAATGATTAGCTGGTAAAGTGGCCCGTACCATGGTACGCGAATTTGCGGCATTTTTCAGGTCTGCTCCAATCAGTGGCGGATCTAGCCGGATGGTTTGGGAGGGGCAAACCAAAGTCGAAAAGAAAAAAGAAAAAAACGTCGCGCAGCGCAAAATTGCGTTACAATATGCTTTTTCGGTAGGATTTTGCGAACTGGAGACGAAAAGCAAAAAAACGCCACGGGGTGAAAAATATGGACTCAAGATACTTTTTTTCCTATCCAAGCCCTAATATTTACACTGAACTTCACTAATTCTGTTTGAAGTTGAGAATTGAAGCACCAAAATCTTGCTTACAAGCTAAAAAGGAGTCGGGGAAAAAGGAGGTCGATCGCTTTGGGGGGGCAAAAACATAGTTTTGCCCCGAGCTTTTCCGTTTGGGGGGGCAATTGCCTTTTTGCCCCCCCTGGATCCGCCACTGGCTCCAATCCCTTCCAACAGGGTGAGAGTTGGCGACCCTGTATGACCTTGGCAGTTCGTGCGTCGTTAAACCCTAACAATTATTAAAACGATTATAGAAAATGAAGCATTGGAAAACCGTTTCGGGAGAAGTTGAAGGGAGGCACAGGGGTGGTAACATCGCCCCTTCCCCCCCCGAGAAACATTTTGAGGAACATCGAAGTTATTCGAACAGTATTTTCCGCGTGGTCACGGGCGCAGAGTGCTGTTGAGTCAACCGAGGTGTCATTACCATCACTCTCACGGGGAACCGAAAGTCGTCAATGCTATTTGGAAAGAGTGGAAGGTTCGTCCAGAGACATGGCCAATAACTCCGGATACATGGTCACTGGCGGCTACAGTACGCTCTAAGTACGTATCTAGCACGGGAACGGACATATCCACTCATACATTGATAGAAAAAATGACACCTTTTTGCCATTTGGTGACACCGTCAAAAAATCCCCACTGGAGGGGAGTTCGGCCAACCCCGCCAAGCAGCGTCACTACCCCGAATCCGGTGTCAATACAGGGTCGGACACCGTATTTCAGAGTTTTTGTAGGTTTGGGAGAAGAGATGACTCCCATCGAAGGGAGTCACGACCCTCATCAAAAGGAGTCACGCCACCCGTCTGACTCCTTACCTGACCACCATTTCAAGGGTGCCTGACTCTGCCTTACGGTGTATTTCTTGCGAAGTGCTCTAAATCAGGGTGTTAATGCACATGAATTGATGCCGTCTTATGGTGTTAGTGTATATTGACTCCCCACTCGTGACCCCGTATCTTAGCGTCATTTTTCTTGCCACTCCTTTCTCCACCCAGTCGGTCGCAAAAAGTAATGGTGGATGAGCATTTCTGTATTTATATTAGTTCACGAGCTTAACACATAATCACTGAACATGTTCTCAACCACGGCATGCATTCTATCAGCAATTGTTTTATACATGGATGCCGAAATGCTGCACTCATATCAAAGTTTTCTGAGTTATTATGCAGTCACTACATTCTGATATAAGCAAGTGGGTTTTGTCTTGGAAAAAGCCTTTGCATTATCATGATACACACGAAGTGACAAAATGCACAGCGCTCTTACTAGCTTCTACATCCTTTTCGGCACTTGGGGTCGAGAGACCTCGGGCTCGAGAAACCACGCAAAAGTTTCTCGAAACTAGTGACTCAGAACACTCCCAAACGTAGTCGCTGAATCCTCTGATGCCTTTTCAACACCTGCGATAGGAGGTACTCACAATGTTGAATGGAATATCATGCTCATGATTTGAAAAATGTTTGGCAAAGACAGCACGTTCAGGCTATGTGAGAAAAAACATCGTGCTGGTGTTCAACGTTATATATTACAAACAGGCTCAGTCTACGCCCTGGTAAGAATGGAATTGGTTAAATCAAATTTTGGAAATGCATCGTAAAAGTTTGCATGTGGGGCTCGTATAGCACATGGTACATAATGACACAGGGTTCTCAAGAAAAATGGAGGTCAAATGCACCGTAAAGGGACAAAGGACGTGAATAATTACAGGGAATAGAAGCTGTGAGTTTTCGACGTATGACTGCAGCCAAAACCAATAGCTGATTGCTGCAGCCTTAACATGCGTATTGACTGGGGTCTGAACCACATTCACTTTGACGGACACGATACATGCCTTTAATTGCATCGTATTAGATTGTAATTGTAAATAATCCTAGCGACGCTCAGTAAACAATTACATACTAGAATGTGGCATAATATTCACTGATAGAAAAAATGACACCTTTTTGCCATTTGGTGACACCGTCAAAAAGTCCCCACTGGAGGGGAGTTCGGCCAACCCCGCCAAGCAGCGTCACTACCTCCGAATCCGGTGTAATACAAGGTCAGACACCGTATTTCAGAGTTTTTGTAGGTTTGGGAGAAGAGATGACTCCCATCGAAAGGAGTCATGACCCTCATCAAAAGCAGTCACGACACCCATCTGACTTCTTACCTGACCACCATTTCAAGGGTACCTGACTCTCCCTTACGATGTATTTCTTGCGAAGTACTCTAAATCAGGGTGTCAATGCACATGTATTGATGCCGGCTAAAGGTTACTGGCGCCAAATGACGGGATCTAATACCCAAATATAGCCATCAGTCCATCAAAAAAGGGTGTCGCATTCGCTTTACTTTAGGGTCATGTTAGGGCTGGGTGTCATTTTTCTTTCAGTGTTGGATAGCGCAGAATCCATTACCCATACAGTTAGGGGCGGCACCACCAAGGGGGCAATGCCTCTGGCTGATTTTTGGAAGGCCTCCACTTGATTCAGGAGGCCCCTTCGGATACTTAGAGTCTGGAATAGTCCCTTGGGCATCAAAGACCCTGCATTGAAAGAAAAATGACACCCAGCTCTAAGGTGACCCTGAAATATAGCGAATGTGACACCCTTTTTGGTGGACTCATGGCTATTTTTGGGTACAAGATCCCATCATTTGGCGCCAATAACCTTTAACCGGTGTCATTTCCAAAAGTAACGCGACTCCTCATTTTGAACTCCATTTCTGACACCACTTTCTGGCGTCAAAACAATGCACACATGGGGAGTTACTACAACATTAAGGGTGTCCGACATTTTAATGGAGGTATCCCGACCACCAAATGAGGAATTTGACTCTCTTCGTGAGGTGTCGGTAGGGTGTCTGACTCTTTCAAGAAAGGTGTCCGACTCACTTTCGTAGGGTGTATGAAGGGTGTCAGACTCTTCCAAGAATGTGTCTGACTCTCTGCACTTAGCTTGCGAGTGGTCACAACTTTTTTGTAAAGAATTTTGCCCCTCACTGGGGAGTCTGACTCTTCTGTGACGTCACAGCACGTGCTATTTTCGTTTTTGTTGCTGGAAAACGGCGCAAACCCTCCTCATTCTGTGTGCAGAAGCAATGGGAGCAGGGTAAGGTCAGTGAAGATATAATTGTATGCAATGTATTATAGGAATGATAGACTGATGCATTGGAGGATGCACATTGCACACTTATGTGCCCTCAATTTAAGAAATATCATCGAGCATATCTTACAAGTCTGCTTATTTGGTGGATACTCTTTAAATATGTTTGCTCTATCTCTCTGGTTTAGATTAAATTACGGAACACCTTCATTTCCATGTTATCCTTATGGTGACATGCCTTGACCTCTAGTAACCTTAAATTTGACCTGACTAAAATTGTTCAGATGCTTTAGATCAGGGGTGGAGATCTCTTTTCAAACCAGGGGGTCCCGGTCCGGTCGGGGCCGCAGGAGTGGATGTTTTTCGTAAGAAAATGAAGACACTAAAATTCAGGCAATGCCTATAAATACCGTATGAAACCCTATGACGGTAGGATTTTTACACCAGCCGGATCATGACTTCCTCGGGAGGTAAAATCGACATGTATGTACATTTCAACACACTTCGAGCATTCAATCAGATTTGTTTCCGGAAACTCAAAATGAGATACGGGTCCATACCTCTGCCGTTGACTCGGTCTTTGAAAGGATAGCGATTATAACGTACCGTGCGCTTTTTAATCTGGTCCTCAATGAAAACGTGTTAGCACCATACAACATCAGCGTGTGAAATGAAATACTTTTCAATGTTCAATTCTAGCGTATTTCCTTCTGAGAAGTCCTATGACCCCAGCATGTGGTGCATCATTATAGCCCAAAACGTGGGTGTGGGTACCATATATATTTTGATGATATACTAAACCACCAAAAAATACTGAGCCATGCTACAATATGGCGATAGCTAGGTCCAATATGATGTTTCCGCAAAATTGGCCCGTTTTCTACGCTCTTTCTCCCCTCTCTCACTCACTTTATGGTCTTTCCCCTACAATTCCAAGAAAAAACTGCACCATACATTAAAGGAAATTTTATAAAATAAAGAAATGCCACGAAAATTCGTGCCTTGAATGTGTGGGAAATTCAATAGTTTTTATTAACACGCGCATTGACAGGGGGCGGGTACCCCCTGGTTTTTTGGAGATAGCGTATAAACGGCGGTGCGTAGCGCCGCCGTATTTGTTATTACATTGTTCTGTAATAACAAGTACTGTATATATTATACCTAATTCGATTCAGCTTGCTGCGAGTATTCCAGTGTTCTTAATTGTTTTGCTCTTTCTTTACTTGTTCAGATGCAATGACCAAAAACGTTCATTTACATGTTATCCTTTTGACGGCATGTTTTGACTTCAAGTGACCTTAAATGTGACCTGACAAAAAAAAATAGTTCAATTCTTTCCATGGAGAAGTGGATGGGCTACCCAACGCCGCTTATCGTTTTTCGCTACCTAGCATGCTTATCGAGATCTTAGAGCGGGGGGGCGGGTACCCACCCCACCCCCGTCAAAGCGAAGGTGCCTCAGACCCCCGTCAATGCGCATGTTAAATCACTTTCGTGATACTTTTTCGTGTGTAGAATCATGGGTCCCGCCGCTGTGGTGACGGGGATACGCGTCCCCACAGTTTTGAGAGTGGGAGAGGACGGATTATGCTTTGTCCCCCCTCCCCGCCACTTTTCACGCAGGGTCCCATTACGTTGTCCCGAGTACTGAAATCATTATAGCGAATAACAAAGATATAAAGATAAAAATAATGGGCCTCCTGCAAACACACCAATGATAACCACAATTTCTTTCCAATACCTGACTGTGGGTACAGACGCCCATTTCGGTCTCTCCCTTTACTGGTTCAGGAATCCCGCAATCAAGTCAGAAACCCTCTGCAAATTATATTTTCAGTAGGCCCTAGGCCAGCTAAATTGACCCATCACCAAACCAGGGTGCCAGACGAGCTAAAGGCCCCAAAAAGCTCAGGGGTCCCCAGATCAGCACGATGTGCCCAGACAAACTAATTGGATCCATAACAGTTAAACGGGCCCAATGCCACTTCAATGGACACCAATCCATCTAGGGGCCCTAGGACCAAGTCAAGAACCTCTTACATAATTCCTCTTAGGGGCCTTTTTTAGCTCAGGGGCCCAATATCAGCTTGAGCCCCAATATCACTCCAGGAAGTCCTGTGCAATACCCTCCCAATGACCCAGAACAGCCCAGAGGCCTTTTGCGAAACTCCCTCTCAGAAGACCCAATGTCAATTCAGGAGGCCCAGGCCAACACAGGTGTCCAATGATCAGCGCAGGGGCTTAACCATCTAAACAAGTCCTAAATAAGCTCAGGGGCCCAACACTTGTTCAGGGAGCCAAGCTTCAACTCAGAGGGCGCAGACACGTTGAAGGGGCCAAAAGCAGCTCAGGGGGCGCAGATACGTTGAAGGGGCCCAAAAGCAGCTCAGAGGGCGCAGATACGTTGAAGGGGCCCAAAAGCAGCTCAGGAGGCCTATAAAAACTAAGAGGGCTTAACCAGCGGGGTGCGTAGATGAGCTCACGGAGCCCAAGATATGCACAAGGGGGCCGCAAACAAGCTAAAGGGGCCCATACGTCAAACAGACCCGATACCAACTCAGGGGGCACTTGTAAGCTCAAGGGACACTGTATTTTGTATTTTGTATTTATTTAATTCATTGCCCACGGGATGACCCTAATAAAAGGCAAAGTAGAGGAGATAGAACAATGGTACATCGGTATAGAGGGCAATCGACATTATATACACATGATAAGAGCACAAACACTGTACAACCGGAGTAAAATACCCAAAAGGGCACACGCGTATACAATGCTAAAATGATGAGCGTGAAGAATAAAAACATTAATGCGACAAACCTCTAAAAGTCATAAAACACAGTCCGGTAAAACACAGTCCAATACCATGGCTACAAAGCGGCGACGTAGGCCCTGAGTTTTGCACGAAATGTTCCGTAATTATCGGCAAAGATGTCTGCAGCAGGGCACATATGTAAGAATGTATTCAGTTGCCTCGGAAGTCGCGTAAACAGACCCTCTTTTGTCGTGCCAATCCTTGCGTATGGCACACGCAGTAGTGTTCTTTCTTGCTGACGGGTGGCACGAGATGGTACGTGTAAGTAAAATGACTCAAGAAGAGAGGGAGAACAAATGCGACCCCTAAAAATGTTTCGGATAAAAATGAGATCATACTGCTTTCGCCTAGCGTCTACCGATACAAGTTTAAAGTGTCTCAGTAAGTCTCTATAGGCTAGTGATGGTGATCGCTGGCGACTGTGCATATTGAGCCATATCAAAAATGTGTGCTCTGTGCGGCTCAGGCGGTCGGTATGCGATGCAGCAGCGCCAGTCCACGCAACACTGCAAAACTCCATGTTGGAACGCACATACGCGCAATATGATGTTAAAACCGATGAAACATTAAGATATCCTCTCGGGTTGGCCTTCTGAAAAGATCGAATGAGAACACCAAGCGCGCGGTTAGACTATTTTACAGTTTGATCGATGTGCACCTTGAAGGTTAATTTTGTGTCCAGGATTATGCCTAAATCACAAATATGTTCCACATGCTCTAGCACAGTGTTTTCGATAGTATAATTTGTTACCAGTGGCTTAGTTTTCAGAGTCATCCGAAAAGATTTGCACTTGGCAGCGTTCAGTTTCAGTTTCTAAGTTTTTGACCACTGACAGAGATATAGTAGATCCTGTTGAAGAGCAAAGGCGTCTGCTTGGTGTTCAATTTTCCTATAAATTTTTGCGTGGTCAGCAAACATAAGAACCCGAGAGGATATTTCAGCTGGCAGGTCGTTTATGTACATACAATGCAAAGCACAGGGCTGAAATGACCCCACCTTCAGGTGTTCCTGATTCTACCTGACACCACTCTGAGCACTTGCCATTAACTGTAACCCTTTTTTTTTTTTTTTTTTGTACCACATGCCATAGAGTGTGTATGGAACTTCAGTGGTTTGGCTTACCTGGGTGTATGTATTGATGGGGTTACCTTGCTTTTTACGTTGTTTTCTGTTATAAAGGTAGGACGAAAACCAATTTAGAGTTGAGCCAGATAGGTGTTATGAATTTTTCAATTTGTGGATTACAAGAGAGTGGTCGACAGATTGGAATGCGGCCGAAAAAACTGTATAGATACAATCCGTTTGAAGATTTTCCTCGATAGAACTCCAGGCTGTGCTCAGAAGTGATGCCAGATTAGTCGCACATGACCTGCCAGTTACAAATCCGTGTTGCTCTGGTGAAATGACTGGTCTCACATGAGAAAGTAGACTTAAATATGCGACTTTTTCAAGTACTTTTCCAAACAACGGAATCAATGATACTGAGCGGTAGCAGTTGGGGTCTTTCACATCCCCATTTTTAAAAATGGGAACAACGTTTGCTCTTTTCCACACATCAGGGAAAACACCCTGCTGAAATGACAGTTTACAGATTTTCGTTATCGGTACGGACAGAGATTCACTGCACTCACGAATAATCCGAGCACTAATTCCATCCGGGCCACATGCTTTGCTAACAGGAATACTTTCCAATATTGACTTCACAAGATCCAAATTACATTCTATATGATTAAGTGGTGGTAAGTCATACAATGGAGCATCAGGGAGCAGAGTGATATCGGATTTGGTGAACTTTGCTGCGAACGCCTTATTTAGAACATTCGCTTTTTTCTTGGCCGTCGCTTATTTGTATCCCATCAGCGACTAGAGTTGATAAGCTTCTATTTCTGCACCTGGCTGTTGGGGGTTAAAAAGCCTTAAGAAATGACCAGAAGCGCTTTGGGTTCGCAGAAAAGTCATCCGTAAGCCTTATAAGGTATTGACTATACTTGATGTTCGCAGAATTTTTAAACTTCTTTTATCTCGGAAGCTATGAGCAGTTTCGTCACAATGGTTTCTTTTCATTCTTCTAAATGCTGCTTCTTTCTCTCTCAGTAAGTCCCTGAGTTCGCGATCAAACCATGGCGGAAATTTTCGCTTCAACTCGACGACAGGTATGCAATCACGAATCGCTGCGTGTAAACAATCGTAAAGCAAATCAACGGCGTCATTAACAGGCATATTGTCGAGGATATTCCATGGTATAAGTCTAAGTACAGTGCGTAATCTTTCAAAATCAGCTTCTTTGTAGTTGAAGGCAGTAGTGCGAGACGTTAGAGTAGCGGGTGACTTTACATGTCTGATAGTACACCGCACTCCTTTATGGTCAGAATCGAAAATACCGTCACTGAAATCAACCTCAGTTACATAGCGGCGGTTGGACAAAATCAGATCAAGCGTGCTAGCATCGCGCGTAGGGCGCCAAACATATTGCTTGAAACTGAGCAGTTCACATGAATCAATAAAATTCACTGAACGCCGGGATGCATGAGTGATGTTTGACTTTGCCCATCCGGAGACATCACGGTTCCATCGAATCTCTGGAATGTTAAAATCTCCAGTGACCACCACACAGCGATCCGGATAACGGTGAACGATCGTCTGTAGTGCCGCCATTGCGTGGTTTAACGCTCCGTCGTCCGCGGGGGGGGCAGTAGGCGACACCTAAGAAGATTTTGGGTGTTGTGTTGAGCTCCACAACCAGCAGTTCTGCTTCAGCCGGCTCCAGATCCTGTCGTCTCACAGGGGAGAATTTTGACTGGACGGCACATGCAACTCCCCGCCGTGGGTGGGTCTGTCCCGTCGGAACCAAGTGTGGCTTGACAGTCCGACCTGCAGCTCAGCATCTCCCACGTCCTCTGTCACCCACGTTTCGGTAACGGCAAACATGTCCTGCTTCGCAAGCTCCGGCGCTTGTGCACGCATAAAACCGAGCTTGTTGCGAATGCTTCGGGCATTCTGGTGCAAAATCCGAATGATGCCTGCTTGGTTGTTCGAAAAATGTTCGAAAAAAACTGATCCAGCTAGGGGCCACGGGACCGAGTCAAAAACCTCTTATGTAGCTCCTCTCAGGGGCCCTTACCGGCTAAGGTGACCCCAAACCAGCTTGCGCCCCAAGACAAAGTCAGTAAGCTCCTGTGTAATGCCCTCTCACAGTCCCAGATCAGCCCAGGGACCCCTTGGAAAATACCCTCTCAGGAGGCCCAAACCTAACTCAGCGGGCCCAAGATCAGCTGAGAGGGCCCCTGACGGCTAAAAAAGCGTCAGTTTCAAGATCTTGAAACCCCAGCACCGGGGTTTCAAGATCAGCCAGGGGACCCTGACCATCTAAAAGGGCCTCAGATCAGCTCAGGGGCCAGGCCCGCTGTGAGGGCTCTAAATTGGTTCAGCGGGCGCAGGAAAACTCAGGGGGCCAAACCAGTTGGGGCCCCCGACGATTTCAAGGGACCTAGACCAGCACAATATGGCCCGGACAAGCTAAACGGCTCATACCCGGGTAAAGGGCCCAATACCAGCTCAGGGGCCCTAACCAGCTCAAGGGATACCAATCCAGCTAGGGGCCTTACGACCAAGCCAGGGACCTCCTAAATAAATGCTCTCAGGGGTCCTAGACCAGTTCATGACCCCTGAGCCAGCTAAGGGTCTAAGGCGAGCCAGTAGCCTCATGTGCAATATCCTCTCACGGCCTCAGAACAAGCTACCTGCGAAACTCCCTCTCCGACGGCTCAAAACCAACTCAGGGGTCACAAGACCAGCTGATACCAGATAACTGGTCCCGACAAGCGCATGGCACTCCAGTGCCAATACATGGGCTTTAAGATCAATGTGGGGGGCCTAGTTATCTAAAGGGGCCCCAGATCTGCAGAGAGGACTCAATATCACGTCAGATGACCCACCAACAACTCAAGGGGCCCAGGCCTGTTCAGGGATCCCAAACTCGCTCAGGTCAGGAGATCCAAAAAACTCAGAAGACGATACCGACTGGGGGCCTCAAGCTCAAGTCTAGAACCTCCTGTGCAAGAGTCTCTCAGGGGTCCCCAGAATAGCAAGGGGCCCCTAGTGAAGCTCCATCTCAGTAGGCAAAGAACCAACTCAGGGGTTCCAAAACATCCCAGGGATTCCAGAACATCTCAGGGGTCCCAAAACCATCTGAGGGAGGCCCAATTCAATTTCAAGAGGGTTAGACAAGATAAAGGACCCCCAAAGAGCTCAGGGGTCCCAGTGTCAACCCAGGGGTCCATATCAGCCCATGTGTCTCAAGATAAGCGGCCCCAGAACAGCCCAAGAGCCACCTGCGAAACTTTTATCTCAGGAGGCACAAATTCAGCTCAGGGTGCTGACCAGCTCAGCCGAAGACTACCTGGCAAGCTCCATAAAAGTTCAGGTACCCCGGACCAGATAATGGGCCCACGATGAGCCCAGGGGCTCATGTACCAACTCTTAGGGCTCAAGTTTAGCCCAGGCTTCTCAAGATCACTGCAGGGGACCCGACCATGTAAAGAGCCCAGACCAGCTCAAGGGCCCACACCATCCCAGTGGCCCAAACGAGTTGGAGGTCTTAGTCTTCTTCAGGGACCGCAGACCAGCTTAACTTCACGGGATCCAAAAACTGTTCAGGGGGTGGGAGGGGGGGCAACACCAACGCAGGAGCTCCACGCTAATTCGGAGACCCAGTCCAGCTACGAGGCCCTGAATCGGCTCAAGGAGCGCCAAATCAACTCGGGCCCCATACCAGCTTAGGGGTCCTGACACCACTCAGAGACCTTAACACGCAAAGTTCGGGGTCTTAAAGTGCCCCCACATATTGTTCCAAGGTGGCCGGAAAACCATTAGTCGCCAGAATACGCTACTCGGACATCGCTACTCGGAATAAGAATACACCAATATACGCTAATCGGAGAAAGCATGAGTGCGTCAATTGGTGAATGAATTTGAAAATTGGTCGAATGTTTTTACCTATAGGCTTTAAAATTCAGACTCATATTTTGAGATCTTTGCAATCGCGCGGTCGCACCAGTTCGCCTGCACTGTAGACCAAGTGGTGACGTTATAATGTCATATAATATTGCAAACAACTAGGCTAAAATTAATCCACTATATTGAAGATGGCCAGGCTCTAAGTTACTTTTTTCCTTTAAATTGTTTCGAATAGGTGGACAAAGGAGCTAAGCTCAGAACGCCTAGGAACCATTAATGATAAAATAATAAGGCCATATAATCGGGTTATATGTCAGTCACCCCAAATAAAGGTCAAGGTCACATTTCAAGGTAATTTAACCCAGTGTTCCAGACAGATGACATTCCTCTGCATAACGTATGATTAGCTGTGACTTCATAGTTAAGATTACTCACTGTCAAAGTCGATGTCACTGGTCAAGGAAGTCTTTTTCAAGGCCAAACCCTCATTTCTGGTTCATAGGCTGCTACAGTGCCAGTTATATTGTACGTTAGTGGGAGTAGGTTTTGTCAATAATAGGTCATTAACCTTGAATGGCCTTGACTTAAACTTTCAGAGTACATTGAGTGGGACCCTCCCTCTATGACCTTAGTTCATTTGCAGTGTATTACCGCTTTTTCGGCATAATCACGGCATTTCCCAATAGGTTCCCAGGAAGGTTCATATGTGACCTTTACAACGTCATTTGACCTTGAAGATACTGAGCTAGGTCAATAAAACTTAGCCATAACATAAATCACCATCGCCCTCACGCACCTCCCAACGGGCGATTTCTGATCCCATTGGTTTCCGAGATCTCAGCGTGGGGGTGGGCACTTCAGGACTCTTCACTGCACGTTCACGCCAGACCCCTCTCCACTGCGCATTTTAAGGTAAGAACACATGGCCCAACACTACATCACGTACCCTCTGTGAAAGACCGACTTTGGGTACTGCATAGCTCGACTGAGGGACCTTAGACCAGCTCGGGTGCTTGTACCCTTCCTGACACAAAGTCGTGACGGAAAGCGGTGGCGCCGCCCCTGGTCTCCAGTACCCCTCTACAAAGAAGATGCAAAGGGACATATAGGTCAAATTATGACCCAGCCGATTCCACAAATACCGCGAATTGAACCATTATTACTTATGGGTTAGAAAATATTTTGTGGTAGCAGAAGGTGCAGGACCCGGGCTGACCCCCATGTTATCTCGATTTCCAAATCAGGGGGGGGTCCTGACCCCCCAACCCCCGGGATCTCCACCCATGCTTTAGATAAAGACCTGGAGGGGTTATCCAACACATTTTACCGTTTAATCTATCTATCATAATTCTCGAGATTTCAGGGTGGGTACACGCCCCCGTCAAAGTAAAGGTACCCGTATCCCGTATCTTTTTATTGTATTATTTTCGCTGCAATGCAATCATGCAATAACGAACAATTATTAATTATAATCTTTAGGGTAATCGAAACGGGCCACAGCGCTAATTAGTGTTATAGAATTTGTATTCATATCTCTGCGTTTGCTGCGGCTTTTCAAATGGTGGATATCGATAACTCATCGAATGCCGTAATGACATCACATTGATGCAAGATAAGCCCACGTGACAAAATCCCATAAGACCTGGGCCTCTGATTGGTTGATGTTATTTCTTTAAAGTCCTATAATTTTTATTCAAAACTGTTTTGAAAGCTATTTTTATAAAATAATGTTTGATGTCTTAGAAATCAGCTATCAAACTACTTTAAATGAAAAGTTTGACATTCTTTTATAAAGAAATTGATAGCCATAGCCCGGGCTACGTCATTTTATCGATACCATAAGGACTCGGTAAAGTCGTCTGTTAATGTTGACTTTGAGGCCGATTTTGAGGCATTTTGAGCCTGAATTTGCAAAAATGAGAATATGACTTCTGAAACAACTTTTTGCAACCTTTTTGATCTAGCCAATAACAATTTTTGCGACAATGTCCCTTTAAACAGACCCAAGAGACCCAGGTCCGGTGGCACCGCCCGAGGGCACGGCCTCGCCGCGTGTCACCGGAGCAGTCCTCAGTTCCACCGGGCCCGAGAAATCGGGATAGCTCCACTGCCTGGTACAGTGGGGTGCGTGACATGGAGCGTGCAGACATGACTGCCCCGCAAGGGTGCCGATAAGCGTAAGCCCCGCTGCCGTGTACACAGTGTGTGTCTGAGTGTGTGTGCTGCAAATGTGTAAAATGTTCCCGGGCTGGGAACGCAAGAAAATATTATAAAAAACGCACTCTTTAGCAAGACCCAAAATTCATAGGAGATGGAATGTTTTTGTGTATGGAGTATACCCTTAATGGATCCATCATACTAATGTGGATTTTCGAAAAGCATTGCATTGGCAACTGACTGGTGAGAGGGTGACCTGAGCGGGACGGCCGTTCCAGTGCTTTGTGGGACGTTGAATATAAATACACAATGTATTGCAACGAAAAAAATTCAATGTTTTTTATACATTCTTGTTATCTCACAGAAATAAGACATGAGCTTATAATCCTTGTGTACCCTGGAAACCTCAGCATCACGTAGCTGGGGCCCTCATTTCACGTCAACGCAGGGGCGTAGCCAGGATTTCGCTCAGGGGGGGGCGGCTCCCCGAAAAGAGCCCCTGCGACAGCGCTAAAAGGGCCCTGATGGGTAAAAAGTGCCCTGCTTGTTACAGAATCGTGTCCTCAAGAGGGCCCTTCGGGCCCTCAAGGGGGGGCTGTCCCTGCCGCCTCCCCCCTGGCTACGCCCCTGCGTCAACGTATGTATGTGCGTTACATGTTATATACTTTCCAAATGCCACAATTGTCTTCCTGGCATACAAAACCAATGTCAAAACTGCTTCAATAGTTAATCAACCCACCCCACACCGCCGCCTACCTCTCCAGTAATGATTACAACAGTTTCCCCACGCTTGTATAAGCATTACAAATGAAGGGTAAAAACGAAATAAAGTTCAAATATCTCATGTTTATCATTTCTCGCTCTCTGGCTTTTTGACTATGTTTTATCGTTTTATATGCACGTTTCTCGTGTTTTAACCACGTTTTTTTCACTTATTCGTTTTCGCGTTTTGCGCAGTGTAGCTTCCCAATGCATTTCAATGGCGCGAACCGGTTTTAAGTGACAAAAAACGTCCTTAAAAACAAATGAACGTCTCTTAAAAGTGTGCAGTTGATTTTACTTAACGGATAGAAGAGTCTTCAATCTCAATGTTGTCTACATTTCTGGCGCCCAGCCTACGTTTCCCTTTTATAAAACATAGGTGACATGACAGATACATCAACTTGATACACTGGAAACACTGAGAGTGACAATGTAACGTCGGATTTTCACCGCAGACGTAGACAAGATCAGGCTTACCACTGGTGGATCCAGGGCGGGGTGGGGCGCAAAAAAGACATGTGTCGCCCCAATCAAACCAATCTCCGATTTCTCTTCATTTTTTCTTTAAAAAATATGTTTTTCATGATGTGGGCCCGGTTGCCCCCTCCCCAAACCATTGGCCTGTATCCGGCACAGAGACTTACCAAGCATACCCAGCTATGCCATGATTTAGACTATTGCCACAAAAGCAGCATCTGAGAAACACGTCACCAGCACGGTACCCTTGCATGCATCAGAATCAGAATCAGAATCAGAATATATTCGGAAGCGTCCACACGCGTTGATCAAACAAGTAGGTGGTTTTTCACGTTTCCACGTCATATGATAAAACAGAGTAGGTAAAACTAACGATAAAATCTAAGGATAAGAGTATACTTTAAAAGTAAGATAATATCACCACACACACACACACACACACACACACACACACACACACACACACACACACACACAACGCGCACAACGACAGAAACAAAACTAGGGTTGATCAGACTCTCTCAACTGTCTCTCCAGTAGAAAGGCTCTCAAAGTGGGTCTGAACGGCACGCCCTCTCCGATGTCCAGCTCGTTCAGCAGAGCTGCCCCTCGGTACGCAAGCCGACGTCGGCCTGCCTCCGTGCGTATTCGCGGCAGGGACAGCTCCGCTGACCGGCGTGTTGCGTGGTTGTGTATTGTACTGCGTGGAGGGCCTATTGTGTGTACTATTTGCGGTGGCGTGCGAGTGTGTATGGTTTTGTGTATGAATGAGGTGTTTGGCGTCCAACCACTTGAGCCGTTCAACAACGTCGGTAATGTGGTCTCGCGTTCGGCGCCCGCTGACTACCCTTGCGCAGAAGTTAATTATTTTTTGAATTTTGTGTACCTGAGTATTGTTGCATGTTCCGTAAACGCAAATACAGTAACGAACAACGGAGAGCACTAAAGATTGAATAATTTGGGGCATGAGCTGAGCAGGGACGACATGACGGATGTGGGTGAGAGCGATAAGTAGGCCAGTGGTTTTGTTTTTGACTGAATTTACGTGTCGTTCGAAGTCGAGGTGTTGATCAAGCAGAACACCGAGACTCTTTACGAATTTTGAATCGATGATGGATTTCGAGGGTTGAATTTGATTTCGATCGAGGTTGAATTTCCGAACTTGAGGCTAATGGGAGGAAAATTTCGAAGCATCGCTTTAGTGCCTAAGACCATCATCTGTGTCTTGGCGGTGTTTACCTTCATACCGTTTGCACAAAACCATTGAAAAAGGGAATTTAGTATGGCTTCCATGCGTCGAATGAGATATTGTAAGCATTGTTTTTTGCCTGTAATGAGAACAGAAGTGTCATCGGCGAACTGAGTGATCGTCACGTCGTCTTCGACGTGAAGACAGAGGTCGTTAGTGAGAAGTATACAGAGTATACAAGAGAGACTTCCACCTTGAAAAATGCCAATGTTGTTGTTTTTTTGAGCCAGATCTGATGATTGTGCCGTCTTGAGGGGATTTTATCTGGACTTGTTGAGTATGACCTTGCAAATAATTTCGAAACCAGACTGTGTCTATGCCATAGAGTGACATTTTCTGCAGTAGGATGTGATGGGGAACCACATCAAACATTTTCGACAAATCCAATAGAACAAGGATGCTAATTTCACCTTGGTCCATGGCACGACAGACGCGGTCAGTGATCACGTTCAAGGCGGACTCTGTAGAAAAATTTCGGCGGTAACCATGTTGAGAATCGGACAGTAAATGAGTAGTTTCGAGATAATTTACAAGTTGGTTTTGGACTACCTTTTCAAGTAGTTTCATGGGTGGGGGCAAAATTGTAATGGGTCGCGTGTCGTCCGGGCTCGATGGTGATTTGTTTTTTGGAATTGGGGTTATCAAAGCGTGTTTCCATTCTGCTGGGACTTGGCCAGTGAGAAGACTAGAATTAATGATATCTAGAAGGAGAAATCCAATTGAAGAAAAGAATTTGGTGAACATAGACATCGTGAGCCCATCACTTCCGGCGTTGTTGGACGGCTTCATGCTGAGTATAGTGGCGTGTAGGGTTTGTATGTCGATGGGCTGGACGGTGAAACTGGATGTGGTGACGCGAGGCAGTCGCACTGGGACGGGGATCGTCGGGGCGGGTATGGAGGCAGCAATGTTTGGTCCTACCGAAACGTAATAATCGTTGAATGCATCTGGTGCCGCGTCGAGGAACATAGAGGTGGTTTGCTTTTTGCCTAGAACGGGTTTCAAGATTTGCCAGAGGCGACTACGACCCTTCCTTATAATTTCGCGTTGGAAAAATTCGCGCGAGTCACGCCGAATCGCAGATTTACTTAAACGGTTTAATTGTTTATATTCTGGTCCAGATCCCCGGACCAGAGCGAGCTGCCTCTGGCGAATGATCTGCCGTGTATGGTGTGTGAGTGGCAACACGATCGGTTTACGAGCCGGGACAGAGCGGAGAGGGGCAACACGATCTAACTCAAGCAAAATGGCCCTTTTAAATATTTTCCACTTGGTATCGGTTGATTCACACATCAACATAGGTAACCAGTCGATCGACGATATCTGCAGTTGGAAGTCATTAAGTCAGTTGGATAGCCCATCAACTTCTCCATCAAAAAATATTTGGGCCATTTTTTGTCAGGTCATATTTAAGGTCACTAGAGGTCAAAACATGACGTCATAGGGATAACATGTAAATGGAGTTTTTCGGCCATTACATCTGAACAAGTAAAGATAGAGCAAACAATTTAAACTATATGAATCCTCGCAGCAAGCCGAATCGAATGATATTTGGGTCATTCCGCGTCAAATCGATCAAGAAAATCCCCGACCCCCTCTGATTTTTATGAAACCTTGAGATGTGCTTCCACCATTTAGTAACACACCACATGCAAAGTTCCATGACCCAGTGACCTCTGGGGTCGGATCTAGAGGTCATCGAAGGTCACCATTTTTTCCAACTTGTCTTCAATTAAGTGGATATATTTCCGGTTTCAAAATGGATTGAGCAACACAATTTTAGAGAATCACTAACAAATGATTCAACATTCTGAAGCCATACAAAGATTTGACTTGACCTTTACCTGACCCTTGACCTATCTGGGTCAAATTTGAAAATAATAATTTTGACCAACTTTGCCTGCTTCAAACTCAATGAAACTTTATCACACATATGGTTGTATCACTGTGCAAACAGGCCTAAAAAAGAAAGGCGGAGACTAGAAAACTTTTTGAGATACTGGTAGTTTAGCATGGTAGTGCATTGTGTTGCAGACGTGCCCCGAGGCTATTAACACGCGCATTGACGGGGGGCGGGTACCCGCCCCCCTGGTTTTTCGAGAAAGAGAAAACGGCGGCGCGTAGCGCCGCCGTACTTGGCATACCTTTTTCCTTATCATTTTTACAACTTCTGTCAAAATTTTAAGGTTAGGTCATCTCAGGTCAGGTCACCAGTACAGGTCAAGTGACCCGACCTAAAAAAGTTTAAGATAGCATAAGTCGGAGTAGGGTGAACTTATCCGATTGAAACTCATATCACATAATGACCCCACCGAGTTCTCTAAAATATGTTCCGGTATTTTTTATATCGGTGACCTCAGGTCAGGTACGAGGCATGACCTCTCCATTGGTAATACATAGGAAAAATGGTTTTTACGGAATAACTCAGTAACGGATGGTGATAGAGCATTTATTTTAGCTGCATTAGACTCGCCTGGGCTTTGCAGTTCTAATGATATGCATTTTATATAATTTGACCCTGACCTGACCTCAGGTCAGGTCAAATCTTTGATTTGACCTAGCAAGGTCAAATTATATATCATTCGATTTGGCTTGCTGAGAGGATTCATATAGTTCAAGCCGTTTTGCTCTATCTTTACTTGTTCAGATGTAATGGCCGAAAAACTTAATTTACATGTTATCCCTATGACGCATGTTTTGACCTCTCATGGCCTTAAATGTGACCTGACAAAAAATGGTCCAAATGTTTTCGATGGAGAAGTGGATGGGCAGCCCAACGCCGTTTACCGTTTTTTGCTACCTACCATGGTTCTCGAGATCTTAGGGGCGGGTACCCCCCCCGTCAAAGCGAATGTGACTCAGACCCCGTCAATGCGCGTGTTAAGCTATGATCGGCAATTACATAGGTTTCGTTTGATCAAGCTTAAAAAACGCTTGGATGATGAAAAGCTTACAGTACACGCCTCATTTGTAGCATGACAAGTTGACCTGACCCTACATGACCCGGTAAAATATTTGGACTTAGGCATGTTCATGGCGTAAAATTATTGGTACCAGGATGCTTTGAAACTTGCGTGAGACACATATCACAGCAGCAAACTGTAACTAGATATGGGATGTACTGTCTCAATGGTGTTTGAAGAAACCTGAGACAGACGTTAGAGGAGACAGAGATGCGACGCTCCTACTCGGTTGGAGGGTGATCCGTCGATAACGACGATGCCCACCAGCGACAAAACACTTCGTTCGTTGCTGCGAGGCTTACTTGTGCGGATGTGTCTTTAGTAAGAACAGCCGAGCAGTTTTAAGAAGAACGCACATACGGAGTTGACCGATTTCGACTCGCAGCCTGGAACTGAACAGTCTTGACTGCTTTAACCGGAAATGCGGAAATCATCTGGATACGAACGGCGGAGTGACAGGAGGACAAAATGTTCTGACCCATTTCATCGATATGAGGGAAAACTGTTAAAGGGCGCAGGCCTGTGGTTATAAAATGGGTGATTCAGTATTCTGATCTAGAGTTAAATGTGAACAAATATGTTTGCACATCTTGCAGACTGATGCTTTCCAAAGGGACGGTCCCAGGTCCAGCAGTAGAGCCAGTGCAAGTGCCACAACAGCCTCTCTCAGAACCAGGATATTTATTCTGGGCTCCAGAGTGTGATTGAAAGTACAAAGCTTTCAACACCGGAAATACAGAACTCCAGCGATGGAGCCATGGGTTTGGATCAATCTGTTGAGGTCATAAATCAATTGGTGCAGGCCCTAGGAGAAACACCAATTCAGCAAACGCGAATAAAAAGGTCTAAGAAGTACACAGAAGAGGGGGGCAAAGGTGCTTTGCACAGAACGCCTTATAAAAAGCCCTTAACTAACTAACTAACACAGAAAGACATTATAAAAAGATTCGGACTTCCTTCCATAAGCAGAGTGGGAGGATCGATCCAGGGAAGCATTTTACATTCTTCAAACACAGGAAGAGAAAGCACAAAACTTGGATATCAGGGCGGAGCCAAGGGGGCGGCAGGGATAGCCACCGCCCCCGAGAGCCCGAAGGGCCCCTGAGGCACGGACCGCGCGAAGCGCGGCTCACCCGCACTATGCTCTGTGGCCAAATTTGAAATTTAATACCAGACAGGGCCCTCCTAAGCCCTCTTCAGCACTCTATTCTGTAACAAACAGGGCCCTTTTACCCATCAGGGCCCTTTTGGCGCTGTCGCACGGGCCCATTTCGGGCCGCTGCCCCCTCCCTGAGCGAAATCCTGGCTACGCCCCTGGATGATATGATGAATAAATTTCGTCAGAAATTCAAAGACTCAACCAAACCCAGTGAAAAATAAGAGTGATGGCAATAGTACTAAAAACTTGGACTATTCAAAAGATTGCAAGGAGTTTAGCACATCTTATGATTTAGCAAGATGTGCCAAGCATCTGCAGGAAATGTCGCGCTGCCTATCAGAAGCTAATCTGAAACCTGGAACAGTGTTAAACCCCGACGTTTTTTTCGTTTTTTTTCTTCTTTTTTCTGCGATTTCTGAATGTTTGACTCATGATACTGCTGCAGTCCATCTGTTCTAACAAAAGCTAATCGATTATCTGGAACAGAAAATTGAGAAACGTCCAGAAAACATATCTTATTTTCTTCCGACGGCGCTGCTCCGCAATATAAGAATTGTTAAAATTTTGTAACTGTAGCGCACCATTCGTCAGATTTTGGCGTGGATGCTGAGTGACATTTTTGCCACTGCGCAAGAAAAGAGTCCCTGTGATGGGGTGTGGGGGCCAATAAAAAGGCCTGCCAAACGAGCAAGCTTACATACGCATATCATGGGAACTCCGAAACAATTTTATGATTTCCTAAATATTCTTTTATCGACCACGTTTGCCGAGTACTTTCCTGAAGATATGATAGTAGAGGAACGCAATGTGTTGAATGACAGGTTTGCTGCTGCCCGCACTGTACCAGGAACGAGAAGTGTGAATGTGTTGGCTCCTCACTGTGTGAGGTTTATGCGTTCGTCAAGCTACATTCAAGCAGTGAGACAGCCAGGGAGATACGCGTGACGAAAAATATACGAGTATAATGACCTAGTGAGCACAAGGCCAGCCATTATACTATGCCGGTTCGGTTGATCTTACTTTGAAAATTATAAATGTGCACTTGTGATTCGTATTTGTACTGAGGAATTTAATGCCATATGACATGAAATAATAAAAAAATTATTTCAAAGTTGAAAGACCTAAAAAGTTGAATAAGACTCATAAACTCACACATGTTCCATTTTATCACTTAGTACTGCTAATGTGTTTCTGGGCCAAGTCCTAATATTTTTTTGGAACTTTGAATCAGAAACCCGCCAGAATTAGTTCTTGGGTCAATCTTGGGTCAAATGTTTATAGTTTAACAATAATTTGGGACAAAATCGGGACAGAACTTCTATTTTAACAGCATGTTTTGCTTTTGTCATTGCCTTGGACACCGGGATTCCAATAATGTCCTGGGACTTGCTCTAGAAAAAAACAAATAAGAAGCTAAAAGGCGTCATGTCAGATTTCTCCCTTATCATATCAAAGTTTTTGGCTTCCTGAGACCTCAAGATTGACCTGATGTTAAAGCAGATATTGCAGGCCCATCATTATTTTCAGAAACCATTGGACACCAGAAGTTTTTTTTGCATGTGCTTAATTTATACATGCATAGTTCAGTTGGGGGTTTTACCCCTCCCCCTACTCTGTGTGAAATTATTGAACCCAGAGTCATACAGGTGTTAAAAACTGTTCAATGAAGAGATTTGTCGAAGAATTGGGAATATCCTCATCCAATATCGCACAAAAGACGTATGTTATCGTCAATCACAGATCAATTGCCCCGGGGCATAGCTGTACCGCAGAACACTGCCACCATCAAATATCGATATTTCAGAAATTTTACAAGTCTCCGCCTTTCTTTTTGCACACATGTACTCAATGGTTAAATAAGTCACATGGTAAGATTTCATGTCATTGGAAACAGGCAAAATTACTAAAAAACGCATTTATAAAATTTGACCTAGTCAGGTCAAAGGTCAAATATGGGTCACCCCAAATTTGGGTCCAGTTTCAGAATTTTGAAGCATTTGACTGGCATTGGTAACAATTTGGTCATCAAGACTTCGTTAACACAATAATTATCCATGTTTGAATGAAGACAAGTCGGTAAAAACGCGTGACCTTTGATGACCTCTAGATCTGACCTCAAGCGCTGCTCCGGACTGAAAATTTATGTTTGACGTTGTTTCATATGGTCCTACAGGTGCACCAATTTTTATCGAATTCTGAGGGGGTCGGGTACGAAAATGCCATTTTTGATAGATTTGACGCGGAATGACCCATATAATATGTCCTTGCTGGGTCAAATCGAGGATTTGACCTGACCTAAGGTCAGGTCAAGGTCAAATTGGTCAAAATGCATATCATCAGAACCGCAATGACAAGGCAAATCTAATGCAGTCAAAATAAACTCTTTATCTTTATTAATTACTGAGTTATTTAGTTAAAAACATTTTTTCCATGTATTTCCAATGCAGAGCTCATGGCTCGTACCTGACCTTAGGTCATCGATATCAAAAATACCGGAACATATTTTAGATAACTCGGTGGGGCCATTATGTGATCTGAGTTTCAATCGGATAAGTTTACCCTGTTCTGACTTATGCTATCTTAAACGTTTTTTGAGGTCAGGTCACTTGACCTGTACTGGTGACCTGACCTGAGATGACCTAACCTTAAAATTTTGACAAAAGTTGTAGAAATAATGAGCAAAAAGGTAGGCCAAGTACGGCGGCGCTAGCGCTGCTGTTTTTATGTTGTCACCGAAAAACCCGAGGGGGCGGGTACCCGCCCTCCCCTCGTCAATGCGCGTGTTAATCAGCTCGGGGGGGCCAGATAAGATCAGGCGCCCAGATCAGCTCCTGGCCCCCAGACCAGAGCAGAGCCTAGATCAGCTCAAAAAGCAGTATATCAGCTCAGGGGACACAAGATCGGATCAAGCATACCAGACCAGCTCAGGGGCAGAGTTGTGCGACTCGCGAGTCAGAGTCGGAGTTTAACTCAAGTTCCGACTCATTCGACTCTGAGTTGAGTTGAGTTGAGTCGAAACAAATAAGACAAGTGAGTTGAGTTGAGTTGAGTTGGTCACAACACATCAATGAGTTGAGTTGAGTTGAGTTGTGAAGACAGCGGAGTCAAATGAGTTGACGAAAAAGTTGGCTCAACAGGTAAACATGTTGTCAAGTAAAAGTGTCTGAATTTGCCTACCTTTTGCAAACCTCCTTTGACCTCCTTTAAAACATTTTCCCCCAGTGTTTCAATTGTTTAAGTCAAAGTTTCAATTTGTTTCAATAAACCAATAATTATATGGTTCAATTGCTTATTTTAAAGGCCCATCTGGTCTGAAGGAATCCCTAGGCACGAATAATACATACACTCAAAAAATTAAACAGGTTCCTATCACTGGCTTTGAAGTGGTGGAACGCACTACAAAATACATTTCAAAACTCTCAAAAACTTCTCATCTTCAATATTTAATATTACTTTTTTACATTAACCACTCCAACAACGCGCGTCGTCGTTGCTGATTGTGATTGTTGTCGTCAGTGGTGGTTTTCTGAGAATAGTGTGCGCCATTGCTGTCTTTGAAAAACAAATTCAGCCGAGTATGGGTTCAAGCTTAACTAGCCTCAAGGCAAAAGTGTAAATATAACGTGATAGTACATGAAATAATGCAAATATTCATATGCCTACATGCTACATTTATTCTTATGTCCTAAATGCGCCGTATGCCGCCACCCTTTTCATTTTACCTATTAATAGCAAATACTGTTATTAGCATTGAAAAATTGGACCTTTGATTCGACAAAAATGTTGAGATGTCTTTATTGCAAGAATCACAGGAATTATTTCCTGCTACTGTTTTTGTCAGATCAGAGACCCTTACTTGGCATCTGTGTTTATTTGAGTTGCTATAATACATTAGCAATTTTCTATGAAATCGTTCTCCAATTTTGCTTGAAGAGCGATAGGTATGTATTTTATTAGAGGTTCTGACTGAAGCTGAAAATTTGATTGGATTTAAAATATGAATATATTTAAATCCAACACATCAACGTTGATAGAATTTTCATTGCTATTGTCCTTTTTCATATATGGTATACTTTTCCTGGGGTTTGCTGTAATTCTTATAATTAGCAATTGCAACTAGGTAATTATTGCTGAAATTTTGATAAAACTCTTGGGATATTAATTTTAATTTATAAAAATTACCTAGCCTCATTCTTTAACAGAAAAAGCAATACCTATACCATCCCTAAAAATCAAAATACAGTTTATATCATGTTCTTTTTAGCTTGAATCTTTTTTGACAGTATGGAGGCTCAATTTTTTTGCCTGTGTTGGTGTAACCTTAGCGCTTTTAGGGTCCTTTCCATTCCATTTACCTAGTTTTATATGCAATGCTCCTTTTAGAAGTAATTGCAGCATGTGGTAGCTTTTTTGGGCAGTGACAGTCTGGAAGAATTAAAAAGTTATTCATGGTTGCTGGGAAATTGTTAACCAATGTTTGAATGCCAATTAATTATTTTTGCTTCCATTAATCTTCTATTTCATGTCAGACTTTCTGAACAGCTTGATTTTTGCTGGTTTATTGATTTATTTCTTATTTTTTATATTTATATATTTATCATGTATTTATTTCATTTTGCAAATGAGTCAAAGTTTGAGTTGAGTTGAGTCGTGAGTTGAGTCAGAGTTGAGTCGGATGAATTTAGCTGTGAGTCGGAGTTGAGTCGACTCACTGAAATCTTGATCATGAGTTGAGTCGGAGTTGAGTCAACTGCTCTCAGCACTTGAGTTGAGTTGAAAGGACTCAATAAAATTCTGAAACGCACAACTCTGCTCAGGGGACACTAGATCATCTAACGAAATATCAATTATCAGCTCAGAGAGCCCGGACCAGCTCAAGGGGCACTAAAACAGCGAATGGGGCTTCAGGCAAGCTCGGGGCATCAGACTAACTCAAAGAGATCTATATAGATTCAGGAGGCACAATGATTTGCTCAGAGGGGTGGCACCAGATCAACTCAGAGGGCACGTCATCAGCTCAAGGGACCAAGAAGAGCTCTAGGGACACCAGGTGAGCTCAATGGGCACCAGACTAGCTTCACCTGTACGGTTATTGGCGAAGGTGAGGCATTAGCTGTCCGCAGATTAGGTGTCCATACTCTCTCCGAGGCATAGGCGGATCCAGGGGGCAAAGGGGGAACGTGCCACCCTCCCCCTCCGATCGACCCTCGGCGCCTCCTGAAATTGTCACGGCGTCCCCCTGAAAGGTCGATGGCGCCCCCCTGAAATGTCGCTTCCCACCCCTCCCCAGGATGCGAAAATCGGCGCCCACCGATAGGATTTGGCGCCCACCTAATAGATTTTGCCGGTCAAAAGTCGCGCCTCCCCAGGAAGGTGCCTCCCCGATCGGCAATCCTGGATCCGCGTATGCTCTGAGGTGCTTTGAAACGCGACAGAATGCCCCAGCTGACCATAAAAGTACTTAACTGTAAAGAAATAGTTTTAATCACCACATACAGTCTAGTTGCATATAGTTTCAACGGCGCGGGACACTAAATTTCGAGTGGCACAGCCAAAATGGAGTATACTGTCTAGCAGTTAAAGGGGCACTCCGGCACCGATGGGGGAGCACGTGCCCCATGTGCCCCCTGGCTGCGCCCCTGCCTAGATGAGAACCGCAACGCCCTGGGCTTCTTTAACACTCGCCCCGCTGGGGTCCCTGGCATGACGCGCCCCGCTGGGGGCCTTTTTCGCCCCCTCCATATCTCATTCCCCACGAAAGCTGAAAGAAAATTACAGGCAGTGCTCGAAACCTCTTGACAAGACAAAGAGATTTTATACGCATAATTCTTATGTCAGGTCAATATTGAGGTCAGCATAGGTCAAAGAAGGTTCCATAGGCTTACAACAGAGCAGTGTACGTTTCTCTCTCTATATCTGCCCTCAGAGGAGCTAGAGCAAATATTTATGCATCATTGGATTCCTCTCATCACGGCAAATCGAATGATGTATAATATGACCTTGATAGGTCAAAAAGTGAAAATGACCTGACCTTGAGCTAGGTCAGGGTCCTAGAATGACCTGGTATGGTCATGTTGCATATCAATGGACTCCCCGTAACAATATAAGCATAATCCAAGCAAAATGGGAGCTTTATTCCAATTCAGTGAGAATTTATTGGCAAAACGATCACTCTATGCTCCCGTGACCTGACATGACCTTTGAGAGGTCAGATGCTCAAAAAACTCAACTTAATGGTCAAGATCGTGGTAAGAATAGACGGTTTGAGGATTTTCAACGTTATCTATCCAGTATTTACTGAAAACGAGCCCATTATATTTTTCACCATAGACTTATAATGGGGCGACCAAAAAATTGACCCCACCTTAGGTCAAAATATCGAAATTCCGAGATGCAGATTTGTAGACCCTAATGACTTTATCATATTGTGGAAGTTTGAAACTGATCGGTTCGCTGATGTTCCCTTGGCGCTGCTTCAAACTCGCGATTTTAGGTTTTGAGGTCGGGTCACTTGACCTCGAATAGCTCCTTGACCTGACATGATCTTAACTCAAAAATTTGGTCAGATGTTTAAAATTGATCAAGGATAAGGTACTGTAAGTTTTGTTTTTCTGTGTCTCTTCGTTTTTGAGCTATCTGGGGAAAACCAGGTGGGGGGCCAATTCCCCCCAGCAGGGCGCGTGTTAATGTTGGGTTTCAATCATGCCTTCTGCTGCGCTGTACCGCAGTGCAAGAGCTGCTGGTACACTGTGCTGCACTATCGCAGTAGTTTCTTTAGCTATACTGTGCCGCAGTGTCTACCCTGCATATATACTGCACCGCCCAACATCTTTGCCGATGCCGATGTAGCCCAAGGATGGAGCCGCAGTTGCGTGGAAACTCTTGCGTCCCGTGCGCAGCGGTAGGAGGGCCGTGGCTAATGTTTCCCGGGCGGCGCCCTGAAAAGAGCCCCTGCGACAGCGCCAAAAGGGCCCTAATGAGTAAAAATGGGTTATAAAAGAGTGCTGAAGAGGGCTTAAGAGGGCCCTGTCTGGTATGAAATTTGAAATTTTGCCACAGAGCATAGTGCGGGTGAGCCGTTTTCGCGCGGACCGTTTCCTCAGGGGGCCTTCGGGCCCTCAGGGGGGGCGGATGTCCCTGCCGCCCCCCTCTTTGGCTACACCCTGGTCAGTTACCATATCTATGGCTTTGCTCGGGACTTGATCTCTTTTTGATCGCTCTCAAGTCTGAAAGTGTTACCTACCACTGCTCCGTCACCCGAAGTTCCGCTACTGCCTACAGCTTGCCGCATCGTAGTTTTAAAACTGGCGTGGGGTAACAGGGCTGAATGTGACATTTTTTATTGATATTTTTTAGATACGTTCGTGTCTTCTAGTATTTACTCACCCTGGACGATGTTTTTTGTTGGCCTGGAATAACACCATCCCTCAGCCAGCGTTTGACGTCAGGTAGAATGGTGGATTTACTTTGAAAGCTGGGTCAATACCAGTGTCCAGGAAATGTTCTGAACAAGTTATCGCACAGCCCATACTAAAGGCTTCTTTCTATGGTATATTTTCGCCCATGCCGCTCTCTGAGCTAAATTTGTGGGGAATCTGAAGAAATATATGCACTTGTCCTTGGCGGTATTTCTGCAGGTGGCGACTGCACAGCGTAGAACAGTTTCTTGAGATGCAATGTTTCCAGTGGAAATAAATTAGAATTGACTACCTCTTTCCTCCCACTTTTAGAATGCTGTATCCGGTGAGGTATCCCAGTAGTTGAATCTCTGGCATCAAGTCGGAATATTGTTCAAGTTCTCTAATAAGAAACACTTCCATGAACTCCTGATGCATTGCTTCGAAGCATTTACGATATGCAGTGAGGCAGCAAGCTGGGGAAAGCATTTCGGGTCCTTTCTAGACATGACGATACTCGCACGAATATTTACGGTTGCTTATGCCAACAAGGGAAAATGCTGGCTAATAGTTGTAAAATTTAAAATGTAAAATATCAGTAATAGGCTGATGTTTTAACTTCGCAACAGAAATTAAAATCTGGACAGTATTATCCTGCATTGAAAGCGAACGCAATCTTTCCTAGAAAATCAAGTAAAATATTCAACGGAAATACAGGGGCGTAGGAACGGTTTGAAAAGTGGGGGCCAACCTTAGAGGGGGCCCACCTCAAGGGGGGCCCCAGTCCACGGGGGCCTATAATTCTAAAAATTTTAGATTGCTCGTTTAGTGTAATAAGGCATGCACACAAGGATGTCAATATATGGAAAATTGAGAAATTAAATTTTTCCCTATGATTTCGAGTTGTGCCTATTATGATGTAATAAATCATAGTAAAACGCAAAAAACATTTTTTGGTTTTTACCTAGACCCTTTTCAAATACGAAATACATTTTTAAGCTTTTTGGAGGATTTCAATCATTTTTACCACGAGCGCGTTTTTTTATATTTACAGATATTTAGGCCCTTTTCATTACATTTACAAAATTAAGAACTGCTTAGAAAACTACAGACATTGCTTTGATACCAAATAGCCTCTTTTCGCTATGCCTAATCAACTTGTATTTGCTTATTTAATGACGAAAATGGGAACATTTATGCAGGTTATTACGGATCTATTTTTTCCATCATCAGAGATTGATTTAGGTAAAGGCTGATCACAATAAATACGCCTAGCTATATTTCGATGCATAAAATGCAGAGTTCCAGCATGACTGCAAGTGCAATGTTGGTACTTGATGGCCAGCTTTGTGATGCCGAGGAGGTGTGGGCATGGTGTTGTAGTGGTTAGCAGCCCTGCTTTTCACGCGACCAACTCGGGTTTAAAGCACGGCAGATTCCTTGTGCAAGGAGCAATTTGACTCCCAAGAAACCCCTCCAACAGGGAAAGAGTTGGCGACGCCATATAACCCTGGCATCGAAAGACGTCGCGCCTTTCGATGGCTCAGGGACGACTGTTGCTCGGCATTTAGTGCAGGGTCCGTGTCCGATTCATATTTTGTGTTGGGATTTATATGAAATGGAGTTTGATTGGGCCCAGTTCTCGGAACTCATTTGGAAACACTCGGGTAGTAGGTTCCTTGGCTTTGTTACGAAGCGCTCCTCCTCCAGGGGCTTGCAGGCAGCGTACTACCGAACTTGAACGTTCCCAGGCAAGCTATTGGGGCCGTTTGGGTTTCTTGTTCTATATTACAGTTGCTGATATTTGTATATTCGTTACGGGGGCCCACCTCAAAATGGGGGGGCAGCATCCCCCTGACCCCTGGTTCCTATGCCTACGCCGCCCAGGGGCCGCCAAATTATCTCGGAGGGCCCCAAAGTCCAGACCATGGCTCAGGAACCCAGATCAGTCAGCTCAAGGGCCCAGACCAGTGCACTAGCTTCGGGGCCAGCTTCTCAAGGGACCCTACATAAGCACAGCACCCCTAGAAGCTCATCACAGGGGAGCTCCAGATTCGCACAGGGTGCCAGATTACCTTAGGGGGCCGGTTCAGCTCGGAGGTCCCCAGGTCGACTAATGTAGGGTCTCAAAACATCTCAAGGGACTTGTTCAAGCTCACGGATCCCAGCTTAGCTCAATGATGCTAGAACAGTTCAGAGGCCCCAGACCAGCTCAGGGCACTTGTTCAGTACAGGCCAGCTCAGCTCAGGGGCCCAGATCGGCTGATAAAGCGTCCCCTCTCATACCAGCTTCGGGGCTCCATTCAAGCTCACGGCCCCAGCTTAGCCCAGGGACCCTAGAAGAGTTCAGGGCCCCCATACCAGATCAGAGGCCCCAGTTAAGCACAGCGGTACCCAGATTAGCTCAGGGCCCCAGCTAGGCTTAGGGGTCCCAGGGTGCCTGATGTAGAGTCTCAGAATACAGTGGCGTAGCCAGGATTCGGCCAAGGAGGGGTCCGACCACCGTCGGGGGCCCCAGGCCGGGGTTCCCTTAGTAACCGGGCTCATCTCCTATATCTTTTGTATAGTATTTCAACATTATAACATTCACACGAAGGAAATTTTGTTATGACTTTTTAAGCATTCATTCTTATTTTGTTTATAGCTTGGTTTTTCGATCCGACCAAGTGTTGGTAAACTAAGGTCACCAAATATTAAGGATGGCCCATAACTTATATGGTAGCGTGGCTATAATAACAGCTTTGAGCCATATTTCGGGAAGTTCAATGTTGACGCGCGCATGATGTTAAACCTGAGTCTACCTCAATTCACTCGGGTAATCAGACATGAAGTTATTGGAGGTCAGTCGTTTTGAAAACGAAGAAATGATCTACGGGAAATGATTAGCAATTATTTCCCGGTGTCGAATCCATGAACTCTTTAATCAGGAAATTTCCAAAGAAACGAAAAAACGAATAAAGATAAAAGGGATATGGAAGTGCGTCCTGAACGTCACATAACCTCTATTCCGTCGACAGATCCCGTTGAGATCCTGTTACTTTCTTACCCTTGCTATCTTGTAAACGAGCAAATTACCAAGACCAAAGGCGCCCAAGATATCTATCGCTTTGGCTTACTCTGTTATTGTTATTTTCTACCTTTCATACCTATTTTTCTTTTTGGGATTATGCTCATTCATTTCTGTCATTACCCTAGTTTGTCTGGTTTCCTATGGAAATATTGGAAAGTTGTTAATTTCAGAATATTTAGGAATGTATTTATTGGTGTTAAGCTACTAGATTAAAGATTGACTAGCTCTGTTCGATTTGCTCTTATGGTAAAATTAGATTAATTTTTGCCTTTCCTTCGATAATGGTGCCTGATCGGCATGCTTCAATTTGTCCTTTTTAGTACGCAATAGGGGTAAGTACATTTTTACCGAGGCATATGATTTTGAAAATTTTTATGTGAGCTCTGGAGCCACCTAAGACCAACACTTGGCGGCACTCACAAAGCTAATTTTCGGCCGCTCTCCCGATTATATCTCAAGGGGTCTCTGAGACTGATTCACGGCGCCTCTTGATCAAAACTGGGGGCCCCTGAGAATCTCTCGGGGCTCCTGAGATTAGTTATCGGCAGCACCTCTGAGTCTAACTATTGGGCCCCCCAGATTTGCTCTGGAGGGGGGAGGGCTGAGACTGACTATCGTGGCCATCCAGATTAGGTACTGGGGTCCCCTGAAGCTGTCTTTGGGGTAGGGGAGGGGGCTGGGAGCTGGGAATGACTTCCGACAGCCCTCTGAGACTTACTCTAGGGCGCCCCTGAGACAAACACCCGGGGGCGGGGGGTTGAATCACCTCTGAGACTGAGTCTTTGGCGTTCCTGAGACTGTGTGGTGTGCTGACACCGCCGCACCGAGCGGTACGCCCCTCGATGGTGCAGTATGGTTTTTGTGTAGTTTTTGTGTGAGTGACTTGGCATCTGTTGCTGTGTGTGAGCGTATATAAAGAAAGAGTGCATGTCTAATAAACAAGGGTTCAGCAAACTTCTTCTCTCAGTCCGGCACACAACATTGGTAGCAGCGGTGGTGGCTGGTGGCTTCGGCCACCAGCTATCCCCTCCCTTCACAGTCCGTCTACACGACCCGGCCATCTCCAGGTAAGACTGAATTTCCATTTCAAACCACTATCATGAAATTTCGGTTCAACTTCTCAGCTTGATTTCTTCGCATTTAAGAGCCATTTGTGCCAGCGAGTCCCCAGAACATAAACAAAGCGAATATGCGTCAAAGGAGTGTTTCATAATTAACTAAGAACCACCCACGGAGCAACGTGGTAGATGGCAATAAGTGCCATATAAGAGACAATGATAAGCGCTAAATAAGCGCCAAGAGAGTACCAAATAAGCGCCACAGAAGCGCCGCGAGAAAATATAATAAGCGCCAAATAAGCGCCATAGAAAAGTGTGAGAGTGCTGAAGGAGCGCCATAAGCACACAGTGTGGTAGTAGTGATAGGGGATTAAGGTCAATGACCTTGTATATCTATATGTACCCCGTAGTCCTCCCGGTGTATCAACCAAACTGGTAAAGAAGAACCATTGCCCCTATCGCATCACAGAGATGCCTTCTCAGTAACTTGAAAAATCACGCATATAAATAATAATGAAGACGTAGAAAAGGTCCACATTAATCGCCTTAGGCACTACATTGACTATGTACCTGGTGGATTGGGAGATGGTACCCATCCCCAGACGTCAGAGGTGCCGATTAGTGTGGATCTTGTACCAGATCACACGCATGAGGAGGATGAAAATGCCCCCATGCCTGGGAATGAATATGAGGCACTTTTCGGCCATGAAGCTGTAGCAAGACCAGCACCACCGCTTCCGTACAATCTTAGGCCCCGAAACCTAATACGTCCCCCCCATTCGCTGGAAATACGATTGACACTCTCCTGTGTTTCAGATGAAAATTTCGTGGATTGTTGTATGTTCATCCCTCTTCATCAGCCAGGCCCAGACGGCAGCGCCCACATCTCAGCACCACCGTAACGCCGTCTGCTCCAAGACAGACGACCAAGGACGCTTTAATCCTTGGATGCTGGATTCTCAGCCCCCCTCTGCATGTGTACTTTGTA
Organism: Lepas anatifera; assembly: GCA_034440635.1. Taxonomy (NCBI): domain Eukaryota; kingdom Metazoa; phylum Arthropoda; class Thecostraca; family Lepadidae; genus Lepas; species Lepas anatifera. Next base: position 336,598 of record JAOTON010001146.1, read on the forward strand.
AATCATACTCAACCACTGGTACAGTACATCACTCATTGATTTACAGCCACCATTTTCTGTTTACCTTTTGTTTACATCAATTATCGTTGTCACACTGATGCCAGGCCGGTGTTACAAATTTTCCATCCCGTAGTAGGAAAGCACACGGTCCTATTACACAAAATTCTTGTTTCAACGTGACATGGCCTCTTGTCATGCCTATGAAGAACACATTTCCTGCTCTGCCCACGAAAGTTATGTAACAAATCTCACCACTCAGAAGTCACACATTCTTCCGCGCGTCTACGCCAACCAGAAATTCTTTGTCGATCAAGCTGGTTCACTTGAGTCCGAGCTTCTCGCATCCAGCCCGGCTATCGCTCACCTCACGCTTAAGAACCTCAAAGTCACAGTTCGCATTATTCAGGCTGAAAAAGGAAGCTCCATCGATGTACAAGGCTGTCATTCTTGTGCTGTTCCGGCGACGTTCAAATTTAAGGCCCGCTCCACTTGTTCCGATGGTCTTGTCGATGTTTCTTTGACTTCAATCCCGTTAAGCACGAGGTCAGTGTTTTTATTAACTGCTGACAAAGACATCACAGTAGAATTCAAAACCTCCCAGGATTGTCATCAGGAGACGCTTTGCTTAGTATTCCATGAGCTTCGTAGCTGTGAATCCGTGAATTTCTGCTTGGACAATCCCAACATCGATCTTATCGATCGAAATGTCTCTATTGCTACTGCCGGCGGAATTGCTTCTTCTCCAAACTTCTGGGAAAACTTGAAATCCACCACGTTTGGAGCCTTTTCCTCTGTCAAAACTCTTTTCTATTACTTTGGAATCGGCTTGGTTGCTCTGTTTGCTATGTCACTGCTCCTAACTCTCCTCAAACGCTAAATGAGCCCACAAAAACGGGTATAACGCTCAGCACACTGTGCCCCTTGCCTCGGCGCACCTACCCGGCAACTGAGGCACCCGATGTGTATACATCGCGCGCCGCGGCACCGTCAAAAAAAACGACAAAACCCAGAGTTTACCCCTCCTGCTGTATCTCTGCAGTATTGGGATAAACAACGGCTGACTGTCTCCTGGCTTTTTGTTATCTCCGTGACAGTCTCCCCGTTCACCAGCCCTGCTCCCCTCCCTCCAATTCCCCCTCTTATGATTTTACAGCAGGATTCGAGTAACGGTAACGCGCTGTTTTTTTCACCACCTGCTACTTTTACCATTACACTGGCCCAACCCCCTCCCCGATTCACCTGACCTTTTGGCCCAGGTCTTGCTGTCTTGTTTAAATTAGGTGAATCATCCCCTTGCTTTGCTGGCGCCTCCATGTACTCCCCTTATGGACTTATGGCAATTCAAAGTAAATAATCCGTTCCCTTTTCTTGTCTTTCTTATTTAGTGTCAACTAGGTCTGTTACTCCATGTTACTACATCTACGGTTCCTGATCTCTACTGACGCTCCCGTCATCAACATCGGCCGGCTCACTCCGTACTACCGCCGCCCTGAAGGTCTTATCACGGTCGGCTTGAATTCGCACGTCCTGGCAACTGAATACGTGCTGAGACGGCGTCGGATGTGAGGACCCCAGAAAAGCTCAGGACCCACTTCGCACGCCGCCGTCGTTTTTGCCACCAATACTGCTGCTGCTGTGTGCAAAAACACGGCCCGCCTCAACTGGCAGCCACGGCCTCTCGGTTTACAGAAGAGGCTTCAAATCGTTTTTTGCGGCCTGTTTTTAAGCCCCCGACACAGGCCATTATGTTCATTTCGCACTAATGTATATACATATCTGCGTTCATGTCGGTATTGTTTATTTTATTCTTTGTTCGCCTTTGCCATGTGTTTTAATCATTGTTATCGCTTGTAATTTGACGAATCTGACCGACGACATTGTTTACGCCCCGGCTGGGCTGCCCCGACAGTCCCGTGTTCCCGTGTTTATATTGTACAGGTTATTCCTTACTGACCAATGGCTTCACTTCCAGACCTCTCTGCAACTGACTGAGCTGATCGAGTGAACTGAAAATTTCCCCACCGTCTCTGAGCCGAGACACTGGCGGTGCCTGAGAGTTCCCCTAGCGGTGTCCCGCTACATATGGACACCGCGGTGACAGTGGTGGCCCGCAATCACAAACAACTGCGACTCTGTCCGCATCACGTTCTCTACCGGACGCTTGATCCCCGTCGGATAGACAACGTCACCCGGACACTGAAACCTCCTCGCGTTTTCGGCAATCATTACCAGGACAACCGCGCACGTCTACAGCCTTTCCACTTCGCTGACTTCGGATGACCACCTTCAAACGGCCCTCGGTTTCCGGCCTCTCATTAGTCATCTTAACCGCCGCCCGTCTCCGCTAGCGGCTGGAAGTCAGCACTCACCGTCGCATCTGGAAGTTATTGAAACTGATTTCGCTCGGACACAAGCTGGCGATTTCAACAGACGCCCTGCCCTGGAAGCCGTTTACACCAGCGGATAACCACCTGCCACAACGCCAACGGGCCCTCTCATGCCAGACCATTCTCCCTTGCTCAGATTTGACCAATTTCTTGTATTACCGATCGTCAGCTCAGTCAGCCCATTCGTGCAGACGTGCAATTTTGCAGAGAGGGAAGGAGTAAGTGTGTTTTAGTGTGACGAATGATGATATGTTACATGATAAATATTTCAATACGATCTATGATGAGAAAGTGAAGAGACAAGTGTTGAATGACGATAAATAATTTCCACAATGGTATTTTGTGGACAAGTATGTAGATTGATTTAGCAGACTAAAAAAAAAACCTGAACCAATGTAAATATATGAATTGTGTGAATGTATAGCTCTAACTTTTGTAAAAGGGGGAGGTGTGGTGTGCTGACACCGCCGCACCGAGCGGTACGCCCCTCGATGGTGCAGTATGGTTTTTGTGTAGTTTTTGTGTGAGTGACTTGGCATCTGTTGCTGTGTGTGAGCGTATATAAAGAAAGAGTGCATGTCTAATAAACAAGGGTTCAGCAAACTTCTTCTCTCAGTCCGGCACACAACAACTGACTCTCGGAGGCTCCAGATTAGCTCTCGCGGGCCTAAGGCTAACTCCGGGCCCGTGAGACCAAAAATCGGGAGCACCTCTGGAAATTACTCTCAGAACCCTGAGATTAACTCTTGGATGTCTCTGAGACTGACAACCGGGAGCCCTCTGAGACTAAATTTTGGGTGCTCCCTGAGAGTGACTCTTGGGGCCGCTTATACCAAAACTCGGGGGGGGCACAGCCTGAGGCTAAATCTCGAGGGCTCCCAAAATTACCCCTCTGGGGCCCCCTGAAACCAGCACTCTGCGGATCAAATTAGACTAACTCTCGGACCCCCGGATTAACTCTCGGGGCCACCTGAAACTAAATATTGACCCCCGAGAGAGAAACTCGTAAGACTATGAGGGCCCCCTGAGACCGACTCTTGGGGTGCTCTGAGACTCACTCTTGTGGTTCTCTGAGACAGACTCTCAGGGGGACCCCGAGACCGAATCTCGGGGCCCCCTAAGACAGACTCTTGGGTCCCCTTGACCGACTCTTGGGGTTCTCTGAGACTGACTCTCAGGGGCCCCCTGAAATAGACTGTTGCAGGGCCCTGAGAACCACTCTCTTGGGGGCCCTTAGACTAGCTCGGCCCCCTCCCCTGATACAGACTCCCGGGGCCCCTGATACCGACTTTTGGGGCCCCTGATACCAACCCTCAGGGGGCCCCGAAATCTACTTTCGGGGGCCTTGAGACCTGACTCTCAGGGCGGGGGCCGTGAGGCCGACTCGGGACGCCCTGAGAACGAATCTTCGGGGGCCCCTGAGACTAACTCTGGGGGCCACGTGATCAGAGAATCCTTTGCAGTTGTTCAGATTGGCCCAAGGGGTGGGGGTCTGCGGACGCCTAGGGCCCCCTTGGCTACACCACTGCATCCACACTTTCGGGGCCCTCCGAAATCACCATTTGGAGGCCCCTAAAATAATTGCTCCCCTAAACCAATACTCCGGAGCCCCTTGATACTGATGCCCGGGGGTCCTAAGACCAAGCTCGGGGCCCCACTTAGATCAGGCTCAGGGGCACCCTTAGACCCATGCTCGCGCTTTTCTCAGGAGTAATTCGACACCGATGTTCCGGGGCCCCCAAGATCAATATTTCGAGCCCCCCTCCCCCTGAGACTAATGCTTGGTACTCTGGAGCCCCTCGATGCCGATGCTCAGGGGTCCTGAACCCAGGTCTGGGGGCCCCTGGGACCAAACTCTGGGTCTCATGAGGCCATGCACTCACGAGTCGCTCGATATCAATAGTCGGGGGCACCCCGAGGGGGATCCTGAACCCCTGAGACCAAGCTCAGGGGGCCCCTGAGACCAAGCTCGGATGCTCCCTGAGACCAAGCTCGAGGGCCCCCTGACACCAAGCTCGGGGGTTCCTTGAGACCAAGCTCGAGACCCCGTGAGACCAAGATCGAAAGGCCCGTGAAACCAAACATCGAAAGGCCCATGAGACCAAGCTTGCCCCCTGAGACCAAGCTCGGTTGTTCCCTGAGACCAAGCTCGGGGGCCCCTGAGACCAAACTCACGGGCCCCGATATCAATATTCGGTATTCCAGAGCCCTCGATACCGATGATCAGGGGGCCCCTGAGACCAAGCTCGGAAGACCCGTGAGACCAAGCTCGGGGCCCCTGAGTCCAAGTTCAGGGGTCCCCTGAGACCACGCTCGGGGGCCCTGAGACCAAGCTCTGGGGCACCCTAAGACCAAAATCGAAAGGCCCGTGAGACCAAGATCGAAAGGTTCGTGAGTCCGAGCTCAGGGGGCCCCGAGATCAATGTTCGGTACTCTGGAACCTCGATACCGATGATCAGGGGTCCCTGAGACCAAGCTCGGGGGTCCCCTGAGACCAAACTCGGGCGTTCCCTGAGACCAAGCTCGGAGGGCCCTTGACACCGAGCTCGGGGCCCCTGAGACAAAGCTCGGGGGCGCTGAGACCAAGCTCGGTGGCCCCCTGAGACCAAGATCAGGGCCCCCCGAGACTAATGCTCGTGTTTTCCAGTGCATACGGTCAGCCTTATGCATCAGATGCCCTCGGATGCCCCCCTGAGACCAAGCTCGAGGGCCCCTGACACTAAGCTCGGGGAGAGGGGGACCTGAGACCAAGCTTGGGGACATCCCTGAGACCAAGCTCGGGGGTCCCCTGAGAACAAGCTCGGGAGCCCTGAGACCAAGCTCGGGGGTTATCTGAGACCAAGCTCGGAGGGCTCCCTGACACCAAGCTCGGGGGGCCCCTGAGACCAAGCTCGGAGGGCTCCCTGACACCAAGCTCGGGGGGCCCCTGAGACCAAGCTCGGGGGCCCTGAGACCAAACTCGAAAGGCCCCCTGAGACCAAGCTCGGAGGGCCCCCAGACACCAAGCTCGGGGCCCCTGAGACCAAGCTCGAGGGCCCCTGAGACCAAAATCGAAAGGCCCGTGAGACCGAGCTCGGGGAGGAGGGGCCCTGAGACCAAGCTGGGGGCTTTGAGGTCAAGCTCGGGACCCCCTGAGACTGAGCACAAAGGTCTCCCAATATCAATATTCGGTACTCTGGAGCCCTCGATACCGATTATCGGGGGCCTCCTGAGACCAAGCTCGGGAGCCCCCCCCCCACCGAGACCAAGCTCAGAGGCCCCCGAGATCAATTTTTGTGTTTTTAGTGCACCACTGTCAGAACATCTCAAGGGACCCATTCAAGCTCACGGCCGCCAGGTCAGTGGCTGTAAAGCCTTATAGGGGTCCCAGACCATCTCAGGGGCCCTCAGTTCAACACAAAGGCTCATATTAGCTCTGATGACCAGATAAGCTTAAGGGCCTGGATCATCCAGGGGCCCCTTGGCGCCATATTTGGGGTTTCAGAACAGCCCAGGGTTTCAATTAAAGCTTATAACCCAATTTCAAAGCAGGGGCCCTATTCCTGTGCAGGGGCCTCAGATAAGTTTAGGGTCTTCTGTGCATCACAGGGGATCCAGATAAGCTCAAGGAACAATATTAACTTTACGGTCCCAGCTCAGCTCAGGGGCCCCCAGGTCGGTGGATATAGGTTCTGGCCAACTCACGGGGCCCGTTCAAGGTCACGGCTCCTAGCTTAGTTTAGGCATCCTAGAACAGTTCATGCTGCCCAAACCATCTCAGGGGCGCTCAGTTCAGCTCAAAGAGCCCAAATTAGCTCGTATGGTATCAAAGGCCAGTTCAGGGGCCCCGAGAAGCTCAGGGGACCTTAAAATCAACTCATAGGACCTCAACTTAGTTTAGGGGCACAGGTAAGTTTAACGGGGTTCCGGGGCAAGCTATCGGGCCAGTTTGAGTTTCTCGCTTGATATTACAGTTGTTGATATTCTTACCTCCGTTGCGGGGGCCCATCACAGAAAAGTGGGGGGGCCAGTGGCCCCCTGCCCCCCCCCGGTTCCTATGCCTATGCGGAAATATATGAAATTGAATGAAAACCTGTTAGCGAAAATAGAGGAAAATACAGACTGTCTGTAAACAATTTAACAATTGTATGAAAACAAGCGGCGGCATCGGAGACCAGTTTCCATGGCCACGGCGGGCAGCCAATCAGGGGACTGGAGTAAAAAAATCAACCAGTGACGTCACGGCCAATACACGGGGCGGCATAGGGAACTTAACATGGGATGACACGCCCCTGCCCCCTGACGCCCCTGATACACTGGAACCACTGAGAGTGACAATGTAACGTCGGATTTTCACCGCAGACTTAGACAAGATCAGGCTTACCACTGGTGGATCCAGGGCGGGGGTGGGGCGCAACAAAGACATTTGTCGCCTCAATCAAACCCATCCCCGATTTTTCTTCATTTCTTTCTTTAAAAAAATATGTTTTTCATGATGTGGGCCCGGTTGCTCCCTCCCCCAAACCATTGGCCTGTATCCGGCACAGAGACTTACCAAGCATACCCAGCTATGACATGATTTAGACTATTGCCACAAAAGCAGCATCTGAGATTCGGATGCAGTTATGATTTAACTTCATAGGCTGGGCATCCGAGGCCGAATGGCTGAATTCTTAAAGAATTTTCTCTCAAATCGCACTTTCTCCGCTCGCTGTGGAAACGTGACATCCGATCAATATGAACTAGAACAAGGATTGCCGCAAGGCTATCTCGCACCTTGTTTCTTATAATGATAAATAACATCCTTGAACGTATCCATGAAGATGCATTTCAACTCCGCTACTCATTATATGCCGACGACGTGGCGTTTTGGAGCACAAGCCCAACAGTGGATGGGGCACAGCGTCAGCTCCAAAGATCACTAGACCGGTGTCTTTCTTGGTGCAAAAAATGGGGCTTACAAATCTGCCCGGAAAAATCAGCCTCCGTAATTTTTTCTAGAAAATCCCGAACACCTGAACCAACGATTCCACTTAAACTCAACGGGGCGAATATCCCCATAGTTACCTCTTATAAGTACCTAGGAATGACTCTGGATAGCAAGTTACTCTTCGGAGAACATATAATTGACATACGAAATCGCTGTCTGAGAAGACTTAATATTATGAAATGTATCTCCGGTCAAAAGTGGGGTGCTGACAGAAAGACCTTGTTGCGTCTTTACACGTCGCTTTTAAGACCTATTAAGGAATACAACGGATTTATTTTCAACAATATAAGTCAAACTAGGGTGGCCGCATTGGAAGCTGTCCAGAATGAAGCCCTAATAATGATAACTGGAGCCTTCCGAACTTCCCCTGTAGTAAGCTTGTTTGCCGAAGTTAACATCCCATCCCTTGCCCATAGGAGGATGTTCCAACTCGCGAAGTATTCAATTCGCACGAACGCCGTACATAATCACCCTTCCCTACAAATACTTACAAATGTCCCAGCCATCTCAGACATCGACTACAACCGAAACAAATTTACTATAGCCAAACACTTGAGCGATATACGAGAAATCGCGCTCCGAATTCCCAACATACCAATTGCTTTCACTCCAAAGCTGACACCTTTCTGGACCTATAAACAAATAGAAGTTAGATATTTGCTTCATAAAAATAAAAATGGTTATTCTCCATTTGAAATACAAGAAAAGTTTTTTGGCTTCAGGCAAAAACATCCTGATTATTGGTATATCTTCACGGACGGCTCTCGTACCGTAGAAGGAGCCGGAGCTGGGCTGTATTGCGTCGGTACAGCAAGGAGTATCCGACTCTCTAAATATCACTCTATATTTTCTGCCGAGTTAGTCGCGATAAGAGAGGCTTTTAAACTTGTAATACAAAGCACAAATAGACGAGCGGTAATATGCACCGATTCCTCTTCGGCAGCTGCTGCTCTACACACAGAGAAAAATTTACACCCCACGGAACACTTTGCTCGTGCCAAAAATCAGTATTCTCTGGATACTTAATTCAGTATACTATGAACGCTTTTCGGACATTTTTGGTACTCGTCAGATGACATGAGTACTTTTGCTACGCCTCTTTTGTTACAGCTGGTTGTACTTCCCGTAGTACCCTTTTGCAGTTACACCAAAATGGGTACTTCCGCAATTAGTACCCCCGTTTGGTTCCGTGCCAAAAATGAGGCCTCCTAGGGTACTTCCATTTTAGGTACTAACGCTAGTACCCTGCGAAGGTGTCTGAAGGGCACTGAAAGTAGTGCTTAAAATGTACTCAATCAATACAATCCAATACCTACTCTCCTTCGTGAAACAAAGAGGTACTTGAAAAAGTATATTTAAGGTGATTCGATAATTCGATCAAGGTAACACTGCACAGCTTTAATCATATAGAGCACAATACAAAAAAGCAGCCACGGCTCACTGGAACAGCTTTGTCGTTTCAAGGCACAACATATACATGGCACTGAAATTGAGAGTAAGCTGGTTCTAAAACTATGAGCTTCATATTCGTTTCTGCTGGTCTTTCCTAGACATTTTTAATCTTGCAAATTACAAAAAGACACCCCAGTTAAGCTGAGCTGACCTCGCAGCTTGCATATTGTCGATGGATATTAAAAGATAGTTAATTATGTCCAGAACCAATCAGCCGTCCTTAAATCTTCCCGCTTCCTCAGGATTCTGTGTGAGCATCCTTCAAATGATTCGACGTCCGGGCCCTGCGCGCAAGGCAAACAGTCGGCTATTTGCTGCTAGAGATTAGCCTTTGCACCGGCACTTGTCACCACGTGGCACTATAACTGTTCCTTATAGTGGCGCAAAATAAGACTAACTTAGCACCGCGGCGTATTAGTGACCTAACAACATCATGCATGTAGAGAAAAAATTTGTGGTTTAAGACAATACAAATAAATATAACGTATGACATGACTTAGCGTGACTTATATTGGCTGTTTTTACCTATTTTTTGCTTTGTTTCAAGGTCTATTTAGCTAAAAAAAACACGTGTTATCCCTTTATTATTTTCCTTGTGACACGGGAACCATCTCTGGGGTGCCCTCGAGATAAGCACTTTGCCCCCCCTCTCGAAACCAATTCGGGGGGCTTCCTGAGAAAAATTGTTTGGCCCCTTGAGGAAAAATCTTGCCCCCGCCCGAGAAAAACTTTTGGACCCCGAGATCAAGCCTTGGGGCCCCCGAGACCAACTCTGGAGGACTCCGAGGCCGAATCTGGGGACTCCCAAAACAAACTTTGGCCCTCCGAAATAAACTCTGTCCCCCCCCTCCGGGACAAGCTCTTAAAGGCTCCCCAGACCAGTTCTGGCGGCCACCAATAACTTCTTAGAGCATCCTTAGACGAACTCTTGGGGCCTTACGAAAATTTCAAGACCAGCTCTGGCCCCCTCCCATAACATAAACCCCCATAATCACCAGGGCAAAGGTGATTCGGAGGCACACCGGGGCGCGGGTTAATAATTGGGGGTGCCTAATTTTAAAACAATACCAAGAGCCACCAAGATAACATAGCGGCATTTCCTAGTTTACCTATAGTCGTAAGAGTAGAGAAACCCAAAGGGGCCATGCCCCAATATTAACTATTTTTAATTATTAGATAAATAGCGTTGACTGAAAATAAATATCTGTAAGATAAAACTTCATCCCCAATGTTTTGGACGACGACGACGTAGATTCTGCTTATGAGTCTAGCTACAAGCAAGGGTAGGGATTTTTTTATTCGGTGGTGCTCGAATTAGAAAAACGGGTACTCTGACAGTTTAACATAATTGTATTGTATTATTAACTGTTTTCTGAATAAACACGCCCTTCTTAGAATCAGGAAGCCAAATAGAAGCATGTGATCTTAAAATAACAAATGCTGGGTAATTGTAGAATGCCCCTACAGAAATAGAATCCTCATCTCTGCCCCGTGGGAAGTTTTAAATATTGTCGGAGTTTCAACATTATTTATAGTTACCGAGCAACTACCTAGAAATGGTTTCTCCATGTAGACCTTTAAAAACTCATTAATGGAAGTTACGTGGGCTTCAGATTTTGCATTCAATCCAGAAGCAGGCAAATCAGCCAAATGCATTACCTAACTATAATCTTTGAAGGATTACCATGTTTTCAGTTTAGGTTTCATGGACGTGCTTGTATACACAATTACGTCGTTTATAATTTGGCTGGTCTAATGATGAAGATGCCATACACAAAGGATGTCAAGAGATAACTGGTACCTAATGCACCTAACCCTGTTCAATCACAAAACAGATGCCAACTCTCACCTTTTGCCAAATGTTCCACGGGCTGAGCTTCCGTCTGCCAATCACTGCAGGAAAATGGCGCTGGAAGATGCAAAAAGTCGCTTGGTTCAAAGAAAGAACTCAATAGAGGGTAGCCTACCACCTTTATTGCACTAAAGTTGGCGCCATTTTTTTGTCTTCACACCGAAGTATTCCAAAGGGGATTGAACATATCGAATGAATGCTCCATGCAGTACCACCTGGTGTTAGAAAACTCTCCTTTTCCAAAATAGGTACTAGATTAAGTACCCAATATTTTGATCAAGGGTTACTTACACCAACTTGGATGTTAGATGCAGTACCACCTGGTGTTAGGAAACTCTCATTTTTCCAATTAGGTACTGGATGAAGAGCCACCAGGGTACTGATCTAAGATAACGGTTATCTTACCTCTTGCTTGCATGTTGTTAGTACTCTAATCTAATATAGCCATGGAGTCCATGCAGTATCGATTGGAGGGTGAAAAACATGACAAATACATTGACACTGTAAAATGTACTTTGGTGAATCACTTTATTTGGTGTGTCCGATTTCACTCCCGGATTAAGACTTAGCTTAGCAGCCCCAGGCTACTGAGTTATAAAAAGAGTTCAAGTAGTACAGAGGGTACTAAAAATTCTCTGTGTGTAGAAGCATTACATAACTTGTCGCATCCAGTAGTAGATGAAATAAGACACCTCATCAATAATACCCTGCCAAGCACAAAAGTAATACTGCTTTGGATTCCGGGACACGCCGGAATTACCGGCAATGAAATGGCAGACACTTTAGCCAAACGCTCGCTCTCCCTCCCCGAACCGCCAGACATCCCATGTCCGGCCGTCGATATAATAAGCTTTGCAAACATGATGTTTAAAAAATACTTGCAAGGGAAATGGGAAATCCAAAATAATCACCTGAACCGAATTAAACCTCAACTTGGATATTGGCACTCTTCATATCAAAATAACCGCCGTAAAGAAATAATGTTGGCCCGTCTTCGCATAGGACACATAGGACTGACACACCACTTCATATTTGATCGAATTTATGGGAGAACAGAGCCACCCATGTGTTATATTTGCGGTGTCCAGTATACAATTGAACATTTCCTCCTCACATGCCCAATTCACAACGAAAACCGAATGGATATTGTAAACTATTTGCATAATAATAACCTCCCTCTCTCTTTAAATGTTGTTTTGGGGAACGATCACCCGGAGCTCCTGGACCACGTATTTAAATTCCTACAGAAAACACGATTAGAGTTATTTATATAAACTAATGGGTTTCCTCACAGATCGGCAAAAGCGTGAGGTTTTACCCTAGGCTAGGATTGCGCCTGGTTTTTTACCTTCGGGTTTTTCAGGTACCTAATTAGTATTACTCTGACAATTCCAAACTAACACACTCAAACCCATCACTCACCTCATCACAACTCAACACTACTCCAGTCGTGCAAGCGCTACCCGAGTGTGTGGCCCAGAACCGTTGGGGGGGGCCTGTAGCAACCGCTGCAGGTCTTGGGGCCCCCCGGGGGGACGCAAGGCCGACGTTATAAGCCACACCCAAATGCACACCATCAGTTAGACTATACTCCGCGTCGCGACTTTGGCCCAAAATTCGGTGTGCATTTGGCTTGAAAGGACTCAGTCGTCACCCCGTTTAGGCCTGGGCCTCATTGACCCTCTAAAATCACTGGGTGCCTGTTAAGTTCTCTCTCCGGCGGATGGAATTTCCTCTGCCGAAGTAAAAAAAAAACACGTCACCAGCACGGTAGTACCCTTGCATGCAAGGCGAACCACTGTGCAGTGCCTTCAAGATCTGCGGCAAACCTATGGTTTTATCCATGTTTGAGCATTTCATTTTGTTGACTGTGTGAACTGTTGTTATTTTGACCTCCCCATTGTAGATATTGGTTTTTGTAGACGATTTTAGTTGTAGACGATTTTATTCTCCCCTAAAGGAGCATTTTGTAGGCCTTATGAACTGTAGATAATATAATTGTAGACGATCTTATTTGTAGACGATTTTTGTTGTAGACAATTTTAGTCGTAGACGTTTTACCTGTAGATCAATTGTAGTGTAGACGTTTTGAACTGTAGACGTTTCCATAGGGCCCCCCCGCCGACGAACTAAAAAAAAATGTTGAAGGTTGAAGGCACGGTTCTTGTTGAAGGCAGGGTAGTAGCTCAAGGCCCTAAAAAGATACATACAAGGCCCTAACACACGGATAGAAGATAGATAGGCCCTTTGAGAAAAGACGCGGCTCTCTCAAAGCTCCGAAGACGAAGACGGGTTGAAACAGTGTCTCCATTGCTTTGGTTTGAAAGAAGAGTTGCAGTCGGGTGAAGTTGTTTCGATTTTTGCGGCGGAAGGCGTTCATACCGGCGTCACGTACTGAGGAGGTAATAGTGGTACACGTACTGAGGGGAGCATAGGTGTCGGAAAAGGGGGGCCAATGGGCGGCTGCCCCCCTTTTTGGCCAAAAATTTCGTGATCTCAGTCAAAATAGGAGAAAACCTGAACTTTTCATAACCAGTCGATGTGGAAGGCAACGAGGAGCCCAAACTTGAAGTTTTTGGTCCTATCGTGGAAAGTTTTTTGTCAGCATTAGGTTGAAGCTTGACTGCCCCCCATTTTTTCGATGATGCTTATGGAGGGGAGTAGTGTCGTGTGGAATTGTTCGACTCTGCTTGCTTCCCTAATTATCAGTCAACAAAGCCTTAATCTCCATGGTAAAAATATGATTTGTATTGGACTGCCAATCAGTATACATTGTGGAGTCATCAATTTTTTCAAGTGCCAATTTCCCAGCACGTTAGCTCATACCGCCTTTTAAAAGGTACCAATTGATGGACTCTACTCCAGTCACCCTGCTCTCGATCAGGTGGTTGGGTCACACAAATTCTACTTGAAATATTAAGGCTGATTCAACAAGTAGATAAGACTGATTTCCACACATCCGGCCGTTGGACGTCTGCTAAGCTCTGGGCCTGTGCCCATCTAGGCATGATTTAGAGTGCTTGCCTTGTCGGCGGTCATAGGTCCGTGGCTTGGTGCCTCCGTGTGTATTTTTTGTCCACTTCTGTCAGCCGGCGCTTGTTTTAGGACATTGTATGGCTCATGTGCTGCCCGTAGTGTAAATATATATGTATATGGTCAAAAGTGTGGGGAAATTTTGTAAGTTACAATGAATTAAGTTTGCAGATCTTGGCTAAAAGGTGTCTTGCAATTTAGAGGCTATAAAAACTATTTCAAACTTGGCAAAGTTCTCAATGTTGAAGGTAGGTAAAGCAATTTCCTTGTGCCATTGGGATGTCACAACATGGAGGCTCATAATGAGGGGCTGAAAAACTTGTATGTAAATTTCACAGACTCAGGGCATCAAATGACAGTGGCATGGAAATACTGCCTTCACTATTTAATTTTAACATGCAACTTAGCATTGGCAGGTGGACAGTTACTGAAGGATTGTAACATGGCTGCCCCAAATAGGTCTGAGATTTTGTTGATGGGGTGTAATTTCATTCTATTGGGGACTGATAACTCCCTGAATAAGCTGTTGGCTTAACAATATTTTTTAAGTGTAAATTGATTACTAGCAGAACTCACTTTATTAAATTATAAAGAATGTTTGAAGCTGCTGTGTCTGCCAAAATGTACCTTGCATTCTCTAGATCTTGAGTAAGCTGTCCCCATGGAACAGCTATACTGAAAGGACTGCCCCAACATTATCCCAATGATATTTTGTATTTTGTAGACTGGCTTATTCTTGCATTTCCTAGGCATTGGTGTTACTATTTCAGCCTGGGTAAAGCAAGGGGCCAGGTGCAACAGTTGCCCCCCTCACATTGTCCCATGCAGTACCCCTTTACTGCAACTCTTGTCTCTTGACTCCTGTCACAAGACCTGGATACCTGCCCCCCCCATAGGTCTGAGAACCATGTTGGGAAAAACTGTGAAGTTATGTTAGATAGCCTGCTACAATCTCCGATTAAAGTCATTGGTTGGGTCAATTTTGAAGTCACCAGAAGGCAACGAATCTACATAGGGATACTTTTGAAAAGTTTTGAAACGCAACTCGCACAATCGCCTAATTATATGAAGCATTTGTGCAGGTGTTAACATGCGCCCCGCTGGGTCCCTTGCATGATGCGCCCTGATGGGGGGCGTTTTTCGCCCCCCTCCGTATGTAATTTCCCACGAAAGCTAAAGGAAAATTACGGGCGGTGTTCAAAAGCTCTTGACAAGACGAAGATATTTTATAAGAATAATTTTCATGTCAGGTCAATATTGAGGTCAGCATAGGCAGTGGCGTAGCCAGGAATCAGTCAAGAAAGTTAACCATAACTGCTTGGAGGGGGTACTTTTTCCTTTCAGTTAAAAATGCAGCATCAGGAACAACCATTCCTGTTCTACCATGTCAAGTTTGCTAAGTTACATTCATATTTTTTTCAATAAATTCGAAAAGTTGTTCTACCAAAACTATTTAATGTCTTACATACATGTATTGCTTGAAAGCCCTTAGATTGAAAATACGATGTGAATGCAATGAACTGAAGAAAGCGCATTGACATACAAGGACATACCAGCACCCTAGACCGTCTTAGACGAATCTCAGGCGCCTATTTTTCTGACCAAAGATTTCAATCACTGCATTAGCATCAAGCACAATGTCCTTATGCACAAACAGCATGGTCAACCCGTTCAAGCGAGCCTCAGTCATGGTGGATCTCAGGTAGTTCTTCATCCATTGTATTGATCTGCAAAGATCTGCAGCAGTGTGGTGATTGCAGGGACGCAGCCAGAGCTTTGGTATGGGGGCACACCAACTTTGAGGGGCACCCTGGGAGAAAAAGGGCACTTTTTAACATAACCTAAAAACTTACTATATCTTTGTTTATATCATTTTTGGGCATCTTTGGTTCAATAAAAAATTCAAATCAAGCATTGACGGAGAAGGAGAACTCGATTAAAACCGAGAAAAGAAAGAAAAAATTATCAACAAAATGTCATGGAAGTAGCCAAAACACGACTGTTTTGGATAGATTTAAGGACAAATCAGCCAACTCATGCAAGTATTTAACATCAGAGAAATCAGCGGAGCCTGCGATATCTGTTACCATGTGCAAGTTAAGAAATATTGGAGTCGAAAATCCATTTGTTATGCCCACTGGTTTTGCCGTGACGAGTGAGCCCTGGTTGAACGCGGATTAAGTTCCTCGCCTCCCACAATCGCCGTGGGACGAGGAGTGGCAGTGACTTGAGAAGAATAACATTTTTGCTGCCGGAATAATTTGGGAGATACCTTTTGAACGCATTTATTAAGTTCCATATTCTCAAGGATCGGTCCCAGTTAAGAATGAAGAAAAGGTGAACAGGCCGATGGTTTGGATGGGGATGGTGTGACAGGGCTGAAAATTGTGAAAACTAGTTTTTAATTTGAATTAATCAGTAGAAATTCTGGTTTAAGGGACTGTGCTCTGAGCTCAGGAGCACAAGCCATTTTATCATCCCCTCCCAGAATTCACCAGTATAATAAGCGATTTATACCAGTGCAGTCAAAAAGTAAGTTCCGAAGCTCTACAGCGCGAGCATTTATTGTGCCATCGAAACTATTTACAACTCATTCTTCAACATAACCTCCCTGCTTTTCCAGACAGTACTCCCAGCGGCGAACCAGACCTCCTATGGCCTTAGCGAAGCTTTATTCACTAGCATGTCTACCATACTGTTGGACTGGTATACTGGTAGTGCACGCGCAGCTTTTTGAGGGTCGAGAGGTGGCACACTTCAACTGGAGTGATTGTCTTTTGGTCTCTGGGTTAAAGGGTGGAAACCAACCCTCGTGCCCTGTTACTTTCTTTCTCAGGAAGGAAGCTCTCACCTCGTAGGTATCTATCCAAACAATTTTTAGTGATGGTCTGACGGGCAGTTTTCTGGCCGTCCGTGAGACATCGCGGCACCCATCTGGAACATTCTTTAGACATCTTTAGCTTGTCGAATATGATGCTCGATACCATTCCACGACTAATTCCTTGTGTTTCAGCGATGCCGTCGATGATTCTACGTCTGTCTGCTATTACCAGATTTTCTTCGAGCGTAATATGGTCAGCGTCGCACGCCGTGGTGGGCCTTCCAGCACGTGCTTTGTCTGTCACCGTGTTACGACCCGGCATAAACTCTCTCACTCACCTCCGTACTGCACTATCTGAGAAAGCCTGATTCCCAAACACCTTCCCCAGCTCTAGATGAATTTTTCTGGGCCGATTTGCCTTGCAGCGTCAAAAACCTGATGATGAAGCGTTGCTCGGTTCTGGTGGCTTCGGCCATTTTGGGCCAGTCTCTAAAAATCCACGTGATGTAATCTCGATAGTGACCAAACTAAAAGGCCTACCACTGAAAATAAGGCATGTATTGAAATATAAAATGTCAGCCTACAAATTTAGTTTAAAAGCGCGTGCACTGACCTCGTGTGTTAAAAGCAATAGCTCTACAGAACTTACATTTTGACTGCACCTTGTATAACCAGGAGTGCCTAGGCATCACAAGCCACTTAAGCGATGCCTCACTCCTCGTTAGCTCCATTTTACAAGGGGAGTTTCCATTGTGTTATTATTCCCCATCTATTCAACACCAGCTCTGGGCCCCCAAGTGTGGATCAGAGCCCTCCAGAGCAGCTTCCCCCATCCCCCAGTTGTGCCTCCAGGGACTTGACTAGCTCAGTGACCCCACCCCGAGATGATGGGAATTGGCCTTGTGTTATTATTCTCTGTCTGTTCAAGACCAGCTCAGGGGCCCCTGGTGTAGATCAGGGCCCCCAGAGCAGCTCATGCTTCACCCAGGGACTAGACTAGCTCAGTGGCCCCAGAGATGGGGTCATCAGACTATCTCAATGGGCCCCAGATAGGCTCATAGGGCCTTAAACCAGTTCAGCAAGCCTCAGAACAGGTTAAGGCGCCAGATCACCTCAGGGGGTCTCAAGCCAACTTAAGGGGCTCTCCCAAGCTCAGCGCCCAGACCAGCTCAGGGTACCCTCAGAACCCAGATCCGCTTTTGGGCCCCAGATCAGTTCAGGGGCCTCAAGTCAGGTCAGGGGGCAAGATAAAGTCAGGGGCACCAAATTAGCTCAGGGATCCCTCACCAGCTCGAGGCCCAATCAGTTCAGGAGCCCCAGAGCTGCTCAAGGGACACGGGATCGGCCCATAGGGCACCAGATCAGCTTCGGAGACAAACAATCAGATCAGTGGTCCCCGACCAGCTCGGGGCCCAGATCAGCTCGGGGTACTAGATCAAGTCAGGAGGCACTTAATCAGCTCAGGAGCCCCATACCATCTCAGGAGCCCTCATCAGCCTCTGTGGGCCCAGCTCAGCTCAGGGCTTTAGAGCGGCTCAGGAAATCACTTAATCAACCCTGGAGGCCCAGGTCAGCTTAAAGGGCACCATATTAGCCATGGGGCACCATACTAGCTCAGAGGGAATCAGATGGGCTCATGAGACAAAATGATGACTCAGGAGGTACCAGATCGACTCAGGAGGCATTAGTAAAGTTCAGGGGGCAGTATATCTGCTCAGGGGCACCAGATCGATCAGCTCAGGGGGCAAAATCAAGTCAGGGGCACTAAATAGCTCAGGGATCCCTCACCAGCTCGGGGCCCAATCAGTTCAAAAGCCCCAGAGCTGCTCAGGGGACACCAGATCGGCCCATAGAGCATCAGATCAGCTTCGGGGACAAACAATCATATCAGTGGTCCCCGACCAGCTCGGGGTCCCGATCAGCTCGGGGGTACCAGATCAAGTCAGGAGGCACTTAATCAGTCCAGGAGCCCCATACTAGCTCAGGGGCCCTCATCAGCCTCAGTGGGCCCAGCTCAGCACAGGGCCCCAGAGCTGCCAAGGAAATTGCTTAATCAACTCAGGAGGCCCAGATTAGCTTAAAGGGCACCAAATAGGCTCAGGGTGCACCAAACTAGCTCAGGGGCACCAGACAGACTAGCTCAGGGGGCATGGGATGGGCTCAGAGGCACAATGATGGCTCAGGAGGCACCAGATCGACTCAGGGGGCATAAGTTTAGCTCAGGGTGCATCAGATCAATAAGCCCGGGGGCCAGATCAGTTCCTAGCCCCCAGACCAGAGCAGGGGCATAGATTAGCTCAGGGAACATAAGATCAGCTCAGGGTGCACCAGACCAGCTCAGAGGGCACCAGATCATCTAAGGAGACATCAATAACCAGCTCAGGGGGCACCTGATCAGCTCAAGAGGCACCATATTGGCTCAGGGGACAGAAGATCAACTCCGGGAGGCATGAGATCAGGCCAGGGGGACCAGATCAGCTCAAGGGGCACTAAAACAGGTATTAGGGCACCAGGCAGGCTCGGAGGCATCATACTAACTCATAGAACATTAGATAGACTCAAGAGGCATAATAATTTTCTGAGGGGGCACCAGATTGACTCAGGGGGCACCAGATTAGCTTAAAGGGCACGTGATCAGCTCAGGGGGCCAAGACCAGCTCAGTGGGCACCATATGAGCTCAAGGGGCACCAGATTAGCTCCGCCCGTACGATTATTGGTGACGATGAGGCATTAGCTGGAAACGGATTATGTGCCCATGCGCTTCTGGGGTGCTTGAAATGCGACAGAATGCCTTAGCTGAACAAAAAAGGCACTAAATTATCAAACAATAGTTTTAATCGCTAAATGCAGTCTAGTTGCACCTAGGTTCAACGGCGTAGGGCCCTAAATTTCGAGCGGCACGGCAAAAACGGGGTACACCACCTAGCGATCAAAAGGGAACTCCGTCACAGATGGGGGGCACGTGCCCCCTGTGCCCCCTGGCTGCGCCCCTGGGTGTTGGCTTGGAAACAGCCTACGTCTCGCGCTTTGCGCTAGGCACTGGTGACGGTTGAGGGTCTCTCCGTCGCTTCCTGCCGCTGCCAGTACGCCTGCCATGTGACGAACTCAGACTGCACAGCGTGTCGTGAGCAGTCCAGAAAGATCAGGTACACCTCTACGGCATCGTTGATGTCTGTGAAGCTGCGTTCCACACAAACAGATGGGAGAAGGGACAATATTGGGCCGGTGCACGATCAGGGTCAGGGATCACGGATCAGGGATCACGGAGACGCTCCGTTCGATGAATGAGCCGACAAACGCGCTCGGCGCGCGAGTTGTGACACGTCGTATTCCTCGCGCTTGATTAATTGTTGACAAGCAGTGGTTAAGGGGTTGGTATATTCATTGAATCCCTTTTTCTGACGCCAATGGGAAAAGGCTCTCGTTGCCCAGCGACCTAGTCGCCGGTGACTTCGTCACCGGCGACTTGGTCGCCTCCCCGTTAGCAGACCTTTCGGTGCCAAAGGGGGGGCATGGCCCAATGCCCCCCCTGGCTACGCCACTGAGCATAGGTCAAAGAAGGTTCCATAGGCTTACAACAGAGCAGTGTACGTTTCTTCCTCTAGATCTGCCCTCAGGGGAGCTAGAGCAAATATTTATGCATCATTGGATTCCTCTCATCGCGGCAAATCGAATGATGTATAATATAACCTTGCTAGGTCAAATAGTGAAAATGACCTGACCTCGAGCTAGGTCAGGGTCACAGAGTGACCTGGTATGGTCATGTTGCATACCAATCGACTCCCCGTGACAATATAAGCACAATGCAAGCAAAATGGGAGCTTTATCTCAATTCAGTGAGAAGTTATTGGCAAAACAATCACTCTATGCTCCCGTGACCTGACATGACCTTTGAGAGGTCAGATGCTCACAAACTCAACTTGGAGGTCAAGATCGTGGTAAGAATAGGCGGTTTCAGGATTGTCAGCTTTATCTATCCAGTATTTACTGAAAACGAGCCCAATCTATTTTTCACCATAGACTTATAATGGGGTGACCAAAAATTGACCCCACCGTAGGTGAACAATATCGAAATCCGAGATAGCAGATTTGTAGACCCTAATGACCTTATCATATTGTGAAGTTTCAAACTGATCGGTTTTGATGTTCCCTGGGCGCTGCTTCAAACTCGTGATTTTAGGTTTTGAGGTCGGGTCACTTGACCTTGAATAGCTCCGTGACCTGACATGACTTTAACTCAAAAATTGTGTCAGGTGTGTAAAATTGATCAGGGATAAGGTATTGTAAGTTTCGTTGTTATGCGTCTCTTCGTTTTTACGTTATCTGAGGAAAACCAGGAGGGGAGGGGCTAATTTCGCCCCCCCCAGCGGGGCGCATGTTAAATGAGCCTTCACTGGGCCAGAGGCGATGTGGAAATGCGGTCTCCCTACTTAAATCCTTGCTATCTTAATCTTGGTCTGGCAATGAATTCGCTAGACCACCCGTCCCCTGAATATAATTACTTCGTTCTGACTGTCAATGCAGACATTTTACAGCATTTTATTTATTGAATTTGCCCACAGCCTTCCCGTTCACTGAACATTTGCGCCGTCCACAGCCTCTCCTCTGCTGAGCTCTGGAAATATGGCGGCGGGGGAGACGCAGAAGTTCTGTCTGCGCTGGAACGACTTCAGAAGCAGCGTGACGGCGGCGTTCGAGGGCCTGCGGCATGACGAGGAGCTGGTGGACATCACGCTTTGCTGTGAGGGGCGCAAAATCAAGGCGCATCGCATGATGCTCTCCGCCTGCAGCCCGTTCTTCCGCGATCTTCTCAGGGTAGGCTTCCGAAGAATGGTTGTCTTCTGGTTGCGTTGCGCTGTGATAGCCACTTTGTGCTGCTGTCTTACTGAGGACTACTCATTCGTTGTGATTGGACCCGTTGGATCCATCCACAGGCTGCTGTCAGCGAAGTGTAAGGATGGTTATCACAGACTTTCGATTAATGTAATAAGACTCGTGCGTACTTGCTTTGACACTGAAAATGGAATTCTGAAAGGAACATCATGTCAATGCTTTCTCTTTTGAGTATCCGATAGAATAACGAATTACGGTGGTTTTGTACGATGAGGTGCAAATATCGATACCACAATCCCTACATTCTTGAGAGCCGAATAAATAGTTTATCAAGAAGCACTTTGCACTATGTAGTCACTTCTTAACAGAATGTGAAAAAGTCCTTGTTGGTATCATCCAGAGACTTCATGAAGCAAATCATATGGGGCCGGCGTGACAGCTTCCAGCAGAATTGTCTGTTTTTCAATGTTCTGGTGTCCCGCGGGTCCTAGGGGACGCAGTGTGGTAGTAATAGTGCGTTGGACTTCTACACTGCTTTCCGAGGCTCAAATCCCGGGTGAGAATACTGAACAAGGTCTTTATCATCCCCAATAGGCTTTTCCAACAGGATGAGATTTAGCGACGATATATTGCCTCTGAAGATTGTGCATCTTTCAGCCCCAGCCCTTCTTTGTCTGTTCTTGTTGACTCGTTTCCGACGTGACGTGCCGATCTCGCCCCGCAGGAGAACCCGTGCCAACACCCAGTGTTCTTCCTGCGCGATGTCACCTACGCCGACCTGTGGGCTGTCATTGAGTTTGTGTACCGCGGCGAGGTGCGTGTGGCGCAGAGCAGCCTGGCCAGCTTCCTGAGGACGGCGGAGATGCTGCAGCTGCGCGGACTCACTGACGACGAGGCCAAGGTGCGGTGCCGGGCGGCTGTGGTAGTGGAGGTGGCATCACTGAAGCCGAGGGGGAGGGGCACGGATCAGGGCATAGGACTCTAAATCTGTAAGCTTTGCTGAAATAGATAATTATTTTATTGAATCAACTTGAATGTTTTGCTTTACTCTGGTCTTTTCTGTGAATATTTTCCTTATCTATGTAGATCAGTCATATGTTTTTTTTCTTTCTATCTGCTATTGACCCGGGGACCGCTGCTCCGCTGGTGACAGTTATGGTGCCGTGTCCGATAGAGCCCGGGCTCGGCAGCGGCAGGGCCGCGGCCGCCGTCAGTGTCCCCCCGGCCGGGCGGCGCCGGCGACCACCCGGCCAAGCGGCGCTGCTCGCCACCTCCGCAGCCGCTGCAGCCACCTGCGGCTCACCCGCTCAGCTCTCCGGCCGGTGCCAAGCGGCGTAAACAGGCCGAACCGGAGCCGGCCAGGACGCCGGAGCACCCGCCGCTGGAGGGCGCGCCGCGCGAGGACCTGGCGCCACCTGTACCGGTGAAGACGGAGCTGCCAGACACCGGGCCGCCGCCACCGCCCGCGGCCGGGTATGACGTCATGTCGGAGTACGCCGCCTTCGCCGGGCTGCAGCAAATGGAGGCCATCGGTCGACAGGCCATGGCGCGACACGACCTCGCTGCTGGTCAGTCACAGCGCGGGAACGGCGCTGATTGGTGCTCTGGGGCTGTGACGTAGGCAACCACGGGACATGGTGTTCACAAAGCAAGAAACATTGGTAAACTTTTGTTCATTCAAACCAGTTTTGTTCTATCTTGGAGCCTCTTGCTTTAGATTACAACAGAGTGGAAAACCGAAACAGGGAATGGCCCGGACAGGAGGCTCAATTATTTTTTCAATACAAATTCGATGAATATATGATAAAATTTGTTCTGCAAGCTGAACTAAACCGAAACCAATATGTGAAGCTTTTGATATTTTGTGTGTGAATCGATTTCTTTTAGAATGTAAAGTATGATGATAGCCGCATTTATTTGATATTATTTAGCCGTGCGCCCTTTGGAATTTTATCGGCACCTGAAAGACGAGCGTCTTTTGTGTCTCTGTTCATGATAAGGTACAATGGGCGGCGAAGTCATATATTCGTTTAATGATTTTCATGAAAGTTATGTTTTCTCATCAAATTTGTTTTCGAATTTTCTGTGCCATGTGCTGCCTCCTCTTTGTATTGTATTCTGATGTTTAGTGTTGTTTTTAATCTTGTTAAGAATGTAGGGTGTCCCGGAAGTAAATAATGCTTCTTTTTCGGAAGCGTCTGGCAGAACGTATGTATAGAATTTGTGGTTGTGGTATCGCGTAAAACAAAAATTACTAATTTCTCTACAAATGTATCATTATTATATATTTTGTTTCGGCGGGGTAAAAATGAAAAAGCATGTCTTGTCCAGAAGTGTTAGATTCGATTGCTGTGAAGCCGTAGCGATATGGGGCAGCTTTGGAAAACAATCGGATATGCCCCAGTGATAAAATGAAGGGTCAGCATCCACCACCAGTCGTTGCAGCAGGATTATGTGTTTGGACACAACACGAAAAATACTTTGGGTCAGTTCAGATGCACTTTGACGATGGCATGATCATAGATGGCGCTGAGATCTAGTGGCCTGTACCCCTATGTTTTTTTCTCTTGGCTCACCAGAAGAGCCCAGTTGATCAAAAAGGCACCAGTGATGCCGGCCGGTTCAAGCGGCGTATTGTTACCGAGGTGTTTGTGATCATCGCAGACACATACGCGCGGGTTGCGATGGAGGCTGAGCGATGTGCCCATCTAAAAATGGGGTTAACCTGGGGAACTTACTGGGGCGCTAGCGTGGATAGACTGGGTCAGCGCTTATGATAGCATGATCAATTTCATGATATGGCCCATCTTTTTGTTTTTTCGTCAGTCGGTAAGGTTTATTGCCTAAGTTATGAGCAAAGCAAAGACACCACATATGGGACATCCGGTTCGTGAGCGCTGATTCGCACAGCGTCGTACCTTTGTGTTGTCTGTTAATACCTCTTGCCTCGCTTCCGCAGGTTTAACCGCCGCTGGGATGTCAAGCCGCATGTTGGAACAGGAGCAGTATGCACCAGGTACGTTTACATGCCATTTCACATCGCTGCTTTTTCGGTATTTTTTACGCGCTGGGCCCATTCTGCTGCTGTCGTTCTGCGTCCTCCCACGTTTCTTCTCCCGATATGCTTTTCTCTCTTCTACCATATTGTTGAAACCATCTCTCTCCTCTCTCTCTCTCTCTCTCTCTCTCTCTCTCTCTCTCTCTCTCTCTCTCTCTCTCTCTCTCTCTCTCTCTCTCTCTCTCTCTCTCTCTCTCTCTCTCTCTCTCTCTCTCTCTCTCTCTCTCTCTCTCTCTCTCTCTCTCTCTCTCTCTCTCTCTCTCTCTCTCTCTCTCTCTCTCTCTCTCTCTCTCTCTCTCTCTCTCTCTCTCTCTCTCTCTCTCTCTCTCTCTCTCTCTCTCTCTCTCTCTCTCTCTCTCTCTCTCTCTCTCTCTCTCTCTCTCTCTCTCTCTCTCTCTCTCTCTCTCTCTCTCTCTCTCTCTCTCTCTCTCTCTCTCTCTCTCTCTCTCTCTCTCTCTCTCTCTCTCTCTCTCTCTCTCTCTCTCTCTCTCTCTCTCTCTCTCTCTCTCTCTCTCTCTCTCTCTCTCTCTCTCTCTCTCTCTCTCTCTCTCTCTCTCTCTCTCTCTCTCTCTCTCTCTCTCTCTCTCTCTCTCTCTCTCTCTCTCTCTCTCTCTCTCTCTCTCTCTCTCTCTCTCTCTCTCTCTCTCTCTCTCTCTCTCTCTCTCTCTCTCTCTCTCTCTCTCTCTCTCTCTCTCTCTCTCTCTCTCTCTCTCTCTCGCTGAAGTCTGCCGCAGCTTAAACCTCAGTTAAGGGGCTGGTCAGCTCACTTTTGTTATATTCAGGCAGTTGGTTTCTAAAGTTAAGACAATGTTTTGAGTCATAATTGAGTCGGCCTAGATGACACTGCCCCCGACTCCACTCGGATTTCTACTGAACCTTGGACTAGTACGTTAATTTTCTGAACCTGGTCCGACAACCCGAGGTGTTGATTGCTCCAACAAACTCACCTGAACAGAAAAACGGGGTCATGTGTTCTTGCCTCACTTATACTGGTGTTACCAAATCGTATTTTATTCGTATTTCCATCCAGTTTCCAACTAGTCGGGTATATTTTGTTGGAAATTAAAGTAGAGCCTCCATAATGCAGCCTGAAGTGAGGCATCACGTGCGGGAAGACCCCTGGATATTTTGTTTGGACCAAGATTCTCCGTTTGCGGAGGATGTCGCTTTTTCAGAGAGGAATTATGCCCTCTTTTGACACGTTTCGGGCGCGAACGGTGAGACGCAAATGAGGCGGGCGGTTTTTAATTCCGGGAACGGTCTTTGTTTCTGCTCATGAAACCCATATTTTCCGAGAAAAAATATGAAGTGCTGGTACAAAGGATATGTTGAACCATGATTTTTTGTTTGCGCTTGTTATGTGATGTTATCATGTTATGTCTCAGTTGCAATCCTGGAAAAACAATTATGAATGATATGATGCATGCAAAACGTGAATGCCACTGGTGCCATTTCTCATGTTCACGACACGCTACCATTCATTGGGCCTTTGCTGCCTCATTAGGGGATTTCCAAACTTTGGCTCTGGCTTACTTTTCCACCTGAACAGGGTTATGGTGCTGTTTGTTGGCTTTTTTGGGAGGTGTCCCTCGGTGTGCCTATTTTCGTGTTTCACTGCATGAAATCGCTGGTGTAGAAAATGAACATATTTTTAGGGAAATGTGTAAAATACAGACGGTGCGCCCGCGTGCAGGCAATGGGAACCATATTTGAGTTAAGATATGACGTGGTTCTTGTACAGGAAAGCTTATATTAAGCAGGAAATGAGTAGGCGGGTCCAGGATTTCTGATGGGTGGATAGGCGGAATGTCATTTGGACCAGAGAGGCACCGAATTTGGACGACGCAACCTATTCCAAAACTCACCACTGGGGTGCCGATATTCGTGTTCGCATCCAGAGGAGGGGGGGCAAGCGTGAGGTGAGGGTGGCAAGTGATGCTACAGGGGCCGTCAAAGATGTTTCAGGGGGCGCCGAGGCTCGATCAGGGAAGGAGCACGTGCCCACCGCCCGGGCGGCTCCCACGCCCCCTCAATCCGCCTATGAGCGACTGTAGCCTGAGTTATCAGGATACATGTAGTGTTCACGCAGCGTCTGAGCGGTCGTCGCACAGCAAAGGCGATTCCGACAGGTGTGGGCGCTCCAGGCTGGGCATCGTCGTGCGGAGGGGGTTCCCTTCAGTCACCGGTCTGTTCAAGCGCGAGACCAGTGGTCGGTATCCGGAGGCATTAGCCGGTTGTGCGGGAAGTTTCCTCTCGTCCAAAACGAATTGAAACTAGTAGCCGTGCTTCCTCACACGGTAGCGTCCAGCGCCAACGACTCGGGCTGGCTTCAAAGAACAGCCGAGTGCTTCAGCATGATTTCCAGCAGTTCGATGGCCTGATGCGACCGGTTCGGATGGTGAACTTCGCTCGCATCAAGCATTCGTAACAGTAGCAGACCGATTGGGCTGGTCTTCATGTGTGTTGTAGGCACGGCGCTTGGTTTGTGCGGGGTGCGTAGTCATGCCTAGTTGGGTTCACTGATGTAGAAGCTCTCCGAACCCACTGCTAGAAGCCTTTCTTCAGAAGTTTCGAGGCTGCGTCTACTCCACACGAATGGCACGCACTCATATCACATTGGTGGCGATGGCCCGCCGGCGTGCCCCGGCTGCGCTGAGCCGCTCGCAGTTAGGCACGTGTTAACCGATTGTCGCGATTTTGAGGTTGAGAGAGCGTGATATTTATCGGGTGCCTCCTCCCTGGATGTTCTACTGAGAGAACTTCCGCATGTGATCATTTCCAGCGTCGTTATATTGCTGTACAGAGTTAATTTCAATGTTAATTACTTCCATGGTGGCCCGTAAAAGCAGAAATATGTTACCGGAACGAATTTTTTCGACGAAGCACAATATTGTATTGTGTCTGATGCACCTGCGCTGTTCCTTTTTTAATCCTGATGTAGCGCAGTACTTACATAACAGTTTTAGAAGGTTTGCTGGGCATTTTTATAAAGCATGAGCTGCTGCCGATTCATTTTATGCCAGAACCAGCATCTTTAGCGCGGTTTTTCGATAGCGACCTAGACATGGGCGCAAAATAATTACTACAGTCGACGCGTCCTAAAACCCCAAACTTGATGATGTGACTTCTGTGAGTGATGGCTGGAAAGCAGGGTAATGAAACCAGTAGGCCACCAGGAGACATGTTCTGTTTATTCTTATACAGGGTTCAGTGGAAGAGCGTCTGCTCCCAGTGACCTTCAAGGTCCTGGGGTCTCTGAATAAGTTTAACCTGACTCCCGAATGCCTTCCCGATGGGTTGGAGTTGGCGACGATGCATGGTATTAGCAGCTAGTGCGTTGTTAAACGGCAACAATTTCTACGATGCAGTTACAGTGCTATCGTTTGGAAATGAATGTATTTTTTTCAGGTTACATGGGAATGGAAGATGTTAGAATAAATGACGATGTGGATATGAAGTCATTATGTACATTTCCGGGATTTTTCATCATTTTGTACGAGGAGAATTTCCGGAAAGGAGGGGGAAAGAGAGAGATTAAAGAGCTGCGCAGAAATAATCATGCTTATGTTACATACCATATCCTGCCCAACAGACGTGTGCCAAAGTCACAACATCCGAACGTAACCGAAATTTATTGAGAGCCTGTAAATTTGGCGATCGCCGCACTTGTTTGTGATGACCCCGACCGGCCCAGCATCTGTACGGAGCCCTGAGACTCTGGCGCACGTCTGTTGCAGGCCTGTTGTTGGCGGCGTCGGCCGCGGCCTCGCTGGAACCGCGCGGCCGACACCTCTATGCCTGTGACACATGCGGAAAACAGTACGTTACGCCCGGCTCTCTGCGCAAACACCGCAAGGTGCACCTCGGCAAAACCCACTGCCAGCTTTGTGATAAGGTGTTCTCGTCGGTGTACCGGCTCCAGTACCATGTCAACACGATTCACGCGGCAGACTCCGGCGCACCACAGCCGGCGCCTCAGGCTGATGACGTCAGATAGACGTCACACTGGCCGGCCCGCCGACGCTAGTGGTCAGGGTTGTGTGACGTCATACCGGGAGACACTGGATTGAGAGTGCGTTTGAGTTTTTCTGAATGTGGGACAGAATATGTTTTTTGCTTTAAATTGGCTTTTGAATTGAGGCTGCGAGTTCGTGCAATGCGAAAGAAATACGCGTCATTAAGTATTTTGAGCTCTGGGAGAATATAATTGCTGGTGCCGATAACGTTGTGGTTTTCGTTTGGGCCCACTTGTTAGTGTAAACTGCCCCAAACTTAAAGCTAATTGTATTTTATTTCGTAGTATAATGCAAAAGAATCCTAGATATTTACTAGAGGTTTCTCAAAGTAAACAAAAACCGATTCAATAAGGTCATGGTTCCACCAGACGTTCCTCGCGGCTAGATTCGATGACGGTATTGTTGCGGTTTAGTGGCACACCGCCTAACTACCAAGTGTGTAGCGTCGCCACCCCACATCCTGTTGGTAGGGATTGTGAGAACAGGTCGCTCCTGTTGTAAAGGGCATTCGCCGGGGTTTGAACCCGGGACGCTTGCCTTACCGGCTGGGGGCTCAGAATCACCGGGCCACCTGTCTCCGTGCGACAGGATTGGCCCTCGTCCACGCTCTTTGTAGTAAACCTTCAGAGTAAAGTCTATTGTATGGCCCCGAGTGTGAAACACAGGTGGAGCTATATCCACGACAAAGTTCTGCACATATATGGTGTCTTAGTGTATCTCATAACCATGATTTGGTAGCGATTTATTAAGTTTGGCTCCTTCAGATCCCAGTCTTAAGAGAAACCGTGAAAATATGGACGAAAACAAAACTGATGTGTCTGGCAACTGGGTTATCTCTGGGAACATATTCGCAGACTTCGCAGATTTACCAAAAGGAATATCCAGAATTCAACGGATACCTTGTGTAAAAATAAAGACCAGATTGGGATGGTATCTGTGATTTACTTACAGTTATCTGCGCTTGTTTCATGTTCACGTAAAGTACGTATCATTTTCGGCTGATGAAGGTACCCGAGTTTCCCTTTTGTTACATGAAGTGTTATATTGCCCTAGACAAGGGTACAATGAGATGTGCCAATTATTATCCTTAATATGTATTTGGTTAGGTTTTGGCTTTCCGCTTTTCCAGTCATTAATCAGGATTTGTATTTCAATCGGAATAAGATTGTCACTGAAACGGAGGAAACATCGTGCTCAGATATACTTACCAGGGCAGCAGTCACTTCCCCATTTAGTTTAGTTGCAAAATTTTTTGTGATCTTGTGAGTTTATTGAAGAATATGGTTCCGCAGTGCAGAGCTGAGGAGATTTTACATTGATGAGATGTTTAATGGCCTGCCTCCTCGAGTGCTGGATACAAAACGAACCAAATACACTGTGATTATATATTCGGGCACATGTCTTTCAGAATCCTCATGGTACCATGGGTGAAAACAAATTATTGGTCACAGTGTGAGCCAAGGACTCGAATTTGAGGTCTTGGTCAATTTGCATCCAGGATTTGAGAAGGCAGACCATACAACGTCTTATCAACTTAGAATATGATGTTTATTTCTCGTCAGCAATGCATGAGAGTGATGGAACTGCAAGTTGCTGATCTGGGAAACATTTTTTACCGATCTGGCGTTTGTGCCCGTGGTTTGTATTGGGTGGGTGTCCTTTTGAGGTGATGCTTTGTCGAATTGCTATGCTCCAGGGGCGATCCATCACGTGAACCAGTCTGTCTGCTGATGTTCACCCTGCGCTTTCTTCGCAATCGTCGGTGATATTTGAATGTATATGTCACGCATGTCTAGTGTGTGTAGCAGTGTCACGCATACGTGGTTTGTTTTCTTTGTGCAGTGCAATATATTGTGTGTGTGTGCGACGTGTGTGGGCGCAGCTCGGTACGTCGATGTTTGGCTTGTTGTTATTAAAGTGTAACATCACCATAGTCTGCGGGATGAATGAAGGATGATGAAGGAGGGAAAGTGATGGTCTCTTGAAGCTGTATCCGTTTATTCAACACGATCACAGTGAGTTTAACAATACACACGAACAGGTACTAAAACACAGATGAGGTGCAAACAAAGTAAGATATGTAAAAGCGCCTTGTCCAGCATGTTGACCACTGCTTCTCGAGGTGGATTCAGGCTACTCAGCTTTGGCTGAGAGCAAAATTATCCACCGTTAAAGGGAATGTGGCACCTTCATAACGTGATTTTAACTGAGATAGCCAAGTTGTAAAGCAAGTCGGAAAACCTGGTACTCCATATGTCATTTGTCTTGGAACTCGATATTTCCGTAGAATAAAGCTAAAACCTACCTGACACCAAACCCCTCATCAGCCCGTCGCCGGGCGGCCATTGTTGTGAGCTGCTGGTGTGATGACATATGCTGACGTCACGATAAGCATCAGTCAATCGAAGCCCTTAAAGCGTTTTAAATATGGTAGTGGTTGCCAGATCGTGACATCATCCACAGGCTGATATTTATTTCTTTTTCTAGAGGAGAATTTTAAAAGATAAAAATATTGAGCTTATTGTACATTTTTAGAGAAATCATGAGTGGTTTCATTATTTTCGGCTATAAGTACGCCTAATTGCACTAAATTCCAGGATTCGACCAAGGTGCCACATTTCCTTTAACCCTTCCGCCACTGGTCGAACGGTCAGTGAATGAAAATAGGGAGCTCATACGTAGGTCGCTTATGGATTCGGTTTGATTAAGGCTGTAGCGGCCATTTCGAGCGTCATTTCAGAGGTATCGGTTAACCCCCGTCCAGTATAAAATTACTGCAGCTATTATTTTCAGGTATATGTGGCTAATACTAATCCTTAGGTCAAGAGAGTTCAAAGGTCCCGCCCCTTTTTGCCTCATCTTCTGGCTGAGAGGCACAAGCTAAATTTTTAATAGTCATCAGAATTCTCTCGTCTCGGAAAATCGAACGATGTGTATTATGAACATTTCAAATGATCGCGTCTAGTTCAAAAGTGAGGATGAGCTGACCTAAGGTCGGTCCAAGTTCCCATAGTGAGAGGGAGAACATACGCAGAATAGTTAGAAAACAACTGAAATCGCTGCCTCAGAACCGACAGAAAAATCAAACATCGGATGGTGCGTTTTTTGTTCAATTTTCCTCCGTTGCGAAGAAGAAAATGCGTAACAAAACGTTTCCGCCTGTTTAATTTTCCCTGGGAATTACACTTTGCGTAGTATCAAACCAGATGCTTAAATGCACATCAATCTGTAAGAGAATCGTAGAAGGATCGACCGAGTCACCAAAAATGAATTTAGTGACGGCAAATGACATCACGGTGGTCATGGGTCCACACCCTGTGGGCCTGGGTCTGCTGCAATCACGAACTTAACCTGTTCAATTGTTCATGCAATGAGTTTTTTTGTTAGACACACGATTCAGTTGGAAAGGGCTCGTGGGGAAACCGCAGTTGGTAAGCGTGCCATCGACCAGAATCTACACCCATGCACTCTTCTCGCTTGAAAGTGTCCGAGATGATGTTGCGAATATGTGGTGAATTTGAGCCCCAGGTTTTGGAATAGGCTTATCACTACAATCTTTTTGGCGAGTTATAGCAATCTCAATGGGCCCACAGTCTATTATGGTCTCCTTGCCCAAGAAACATATATTTAAAAGTTTGTTCAAGGGCGATTTCGTCACGCCTGAGTGACGTCACACAGGCGGCAAGGGATTTTTCCACCGCTGGGTCCCCTGAAAATACCTATTCCAAATATTGTGATGTTCACCTGCAAATGCGAGAGAGCACAGGGAAATCAATTGTATTCCAAACAAATAGAGCAATGCAACATTCCGTTTTTGAATATGATAATCTTTTTGGAATATTCTGGATAGCATTGATACACCCTTGCTACAGCCTTGGAGGGTGAGCGTGTGACGTCACACCACGGACCGATCCCTGCCCTTGGAGGGGTCTCGCTGCTTCTGTTTCGACTTGATTTTTCGCTGTAACTCACGTGTTTTTCGAGATCTCCCGGGGAAAAAAGCTACCGAAGGGCGAACTTTCGAATATTCCCACAGTGGAGCCTTATTCATAATATCATACCAATATGTAAAATCACTATGTTAAACGAGACTGAAGTCTTGCGGAAGGCAGAAAGCATCTAGCAAGGCGCGGAACAACTAAGGTTTAATATTTAAAACAACAAAAAGAGCCACCACGCGAAGCCAATCGCTGAGCACCTGCTATATCCAGATAGCATGCGGCGCCATCTTTGTGAGTTTGTTTGTGTTCTTGTAGCCAGTGTGCTCCTTTCCTTGCACCCTTGCCCCACGGCCGAGATCACCTGCGCCCGTACGGCTGCGCTGCTTCACCCTGTGTGCTCTCTATCCTAGTGCTCATCCTCACCGTCCGGCACCGTGCCCTCCCATGGCGTTTGTTCTCTCATTTTTATTTCGACGGCATAGGAAAACTACAGGGACTTATGATGTGGAAATGTTCGATAAATATAAATGCGGGTATGTTTGTATACACATAGGTACGCACGTGGAATTCTTGTGAGATAAAAACTACATAAAAGGTACACACCCATTGAGATTTATGTTCCCTTCGTTAGAAATCATAAACAAGTGTCCAAAACATGGCGTAAAATCACTCAAAATTGAAAATTGTACTCGTTCACTAAGCATATAACAGGCTAACGATGAATTCCGGACTGGTTAATTGACGTGAGGGATTGGTTACGGATCACTAGTTGGACTGGCTGTAACTTGCACCGATATAAAACAGAGAATGTGATTGGTGTGAGCAGAAAGTGTGAAGAGCCCATTGTACCTGAAATCGAAACTGGTCGAAATCTGACCCCTTCATCGTCCAACCAGGCAGAGGGGTGGGAGCGGAGATCACAATAATAATATCAAAAATACAGGCCAGTTAATCCATCCATGATGTCTAGGGTGAATGTTTCAGAAATGGCTGCATTCCATGAGTAATATGACTTATAAGGATTTGATATTACTGATAACAGCGGCTTTCACAGAATGTGTGCTAGGAGCAAATGGAGTTTTGCATTTTGAATGTCTGGCATCTTCTAAAGCATCCCATCCATGATTCACATGGATGTTATACGGTCGGTGTTATACGTGTTCCGTAACGTGAAAACCAACAGCAACTAAATGTTATCCTGCACCAGCGGTAGCATTCGAAAATAAAAGCTAAAGCTCTATGTGTCATCTTTGGCAATTATCTCATTATTATCAATCTTTGGCAATTATCTCATCTTTGGTAATTATGTGATTGTTTTCCAGTTTTGTATCCGGACGTGGTTTTTGATCATCATTTGGGATATAAATTGTTTTTGAAACAAATAGCGGCTCTTTTATCCAGCTTTCCAGTACCACTCACCTGTAATCCGTCCATTGTAGAGTTGTATTTCTATGTCCCCACCGTTTCAGAGTCTGCAGCGGGCGTCGGCGCCCAACAAGCCTGCGCCAGCGACGATGCCAGAACCGTGTTCACGTGCGAAATCTGCGGAAAAGATTACCACTCGCGTAACGCGCTAGGCAAACACCGCAAGGTGCACTCAGGGGAGACCACCTGCACCATGTGTGGCAAGGTGTTCTCCTCCAAGTGGCGGCTACAGTTCCACCTGAAGACGGCTATGTGCGGACAGCTCTGAATAGTGGCCGAAGCCCTCGCGGTGTCTGGAATGGAGCTACGCGCGGAATGTGACTGGGGGCTGCAGGTTCTGTGGAGGTGAAGCTCCAGCTGCTTTCTGTGTTATGTTCTGCTCGTTGCTTAGTTGTTCAGTTCTGTATCTGTTTACGTTTATTATTGTGTTGAATATTTAAAGCTTCTGTGGTAACAAGAGAACAAACAGGAGTATGTCCCTGAGGATTAGGTGGTGTCTCTACAGACCACGATACGGCCGGTAAAGCTGCCGGATTAAAACCACTCTGAGCAGTGTTATTTACGCTCCAGTCATGTCGTTGTCTGTCTCTGAACAAGCTGTACAGCTTGTAGCAAAACATGAAGCTTGGCCATTCGGTGACTCGGACTCGAAAATGACCATTCGGTGACCCTGATTCGAAAGGGGAAGAAATTTTGTCCATACTGGATATATGTCGGCTGATTCACGCCTTGCACTCGCTATCTCCTCTAGGAGGATGCCCGTTCCCACTGAATTCCCTCGCTGTGGAGCCATCTCGCTCTGCGACACGTCTTAGTTAACTGGATATTTGAATCGGAGAGAGGACCGTATTTTCTGTGAGCTTCTTCTGGGTCTGCACAAGCCGAGATTCCCTTCGTGAATACATCCGTCATCACTACTTTTTTGCGCAGTGGTCGGTTCGGTGACACATTTTTATATTTAGTGGCCTACTGTGGAATTTGTCATAAGTTAGCATAGAATCTGGCAATGACCGTTTTATTGTATTTACAGTGTTTTATGCCGTATGCGTATACAGTCACACCCCCAAATAGTATTTACTGTGTCGTCGGGGTGCCCCCAATCACCAATGATGATTGTTATTGAGAGGCGTCAGATAGCAGCATCCGTCGACGGCGGTGATGTGGTTATGGACGAGTGTAGTCGTTTTAACGTATGAGTAAGAAGTCTGTTCCAGGCGTTGATTACCTGATAAAAATATATTCCCTGGGAAGGGACTTGTAACGTGGTGAGTGTTTTCTGTCTTTAATGAACTGGAAATGATTGGTGAGCTAAAACACCTGAAGAGAGAAAAAGCCAACTGGTTATTGGGCCATTCCCTCATTTTTTTGGCCATCAACATATGTGGTCCTGTTGTTGTTAAAGATGCATCGGAGGAAAAATGTTGTGAGCTTATATGTCTCACATTTCGGCTAAGCAGAGTATAAGGGCCCACATATTAGGCAAATGGGCAAGTCTGGTTCGATTTCCTGTTTGCAGATTGATTTACTTCGTAATCTAGATAAAAACTCAAACCCAGCATCGTTTCTCTTATGACTTGCTTCCCCCGGCGGATGCCGAAAGCACTCTGCTAACGGAGAAGAAGACAAGGAAAAATCTCCCGATAATGCTGTACGTCTCACGTCACCCTTGAATATCGTTAAGAGCTGCTTTACAAGGGCGCATATCTATAAAGATGGCTATGCAAGAAACCCTGAACCAAACCCTAACTCCGTGCCAATTCCATCCGTCGCCGACGGGAGACGCATACCGCGGAAGACCACCAGTGCGGTGTGTGCGTCATCCGCACGTTGTCGGCATGTTCGGTGTCAACGGCTACGGCAGGGGCTGCCGAGCTGGACTGGAGCACGCTATGTCCCTCCGACAGAGACGGCGAGCCCGCCCGGCTACACCTGCGCCACCTGCGGCCAGCGCTACAAGAACCCCGGCTCGCTGAAACACCACCAGCTGGTGCACGAGGGCAAGACCTTGTGTCCGATGTGTGGCTCCACCTATAGCAGGGTGCAGTACCTGCGGCTCCACATGGCCACCCAGCACGGCCTCAGCCCACAACAGGTCCGGCAACTGCTCCAGGAGGCGCACTGCGGCAGCGGCGACCCGACGGTGCTGCCGCCAACGGTTGTATCTGGAACCACACCCGTGGACGACTCCGATTCGGCGGAGATGAAGATGGAAAATCTGACTCCTGCCGGGCTCGAACCGGCGACCTTTTCCTTTGAGGTGAATAACGAACTGGCTAATGTTGGAATGAGCGCTGCACTGTGAGAGTGTCGGATGAATCTCATGGTGTGAAAATATGTGAAAGTATGCAGAGAATGGCATGTAAATCACCCGAGCGCTGCTCTTGTGAAGAGTTTGTCATGAGAAGTGGATATTCGTGAAGCTGAAATCTGTTGGAATTCGGCCTACTTTTTTTGACGTGTAATGAACTCAAAGCGGTAGGTAGGAAACTCATTACTGTTTTGGAGCTAGTATCAGTCGAGAGCGGAATGTTCTGTGACTCTGTCAGCAGTTTCATGTTGTCTTATGTAAATGAATGTTTGAAATAAAAGACGAAAAAAGGAAATGTGTTGTCAATTTACGCCAATATCTAGCCAGTTATCGAAAATGACACCAGAAGATGTCAAGGGAGGATGCGCGTCGTGACGTATCAGAGTCAAGACAGGAGAAATTGTCCAGGCGAGTTCACCATCACCCTTTAGATTTCCACCAAATTTTGTACCCAAGGTCCCCTAACAAAATACAATTTGGGGCCATTTTTAGGTCCCAAGGTCAAATATGTTTACCAGATAGAGGTCATCAAAGTTTAGATGCCAACACAAACATTGAAACAGAAATAATTTTGTATCTTAAAAGTGACTGATCGAAATTAAGTGAAATGGATATCACTGGATAGAAGATGCAATGGGACCCTAGAAGAAAAATAATTTTGACATCAGGTCAGGTTTTGAACTCGTCACCTTGTGACCTTTTCTTTAAATTATGCACATCATTTCATTCGTCATTTTTTCACTTCCACGCACACTTCAGCCCCGCACACTTCGAACTCGGTGATCGTCGTAGGAAGACATAGGATACGCAGTAGCTGTTGTCATGTCCAGCGGAACCTTGCGATGAAATGTTGTTAGTGCCTTTTACCACCTTGGTATAACAGAAGCGCTTTTCCAGCTTCTTGGCCATACTGGCTATAGCAGCACTCGTCACAAAAGATAACTTAATGTTATTGCTGAGGCTCGTTTTTCAGTCAGCAAAGACCATTTAGCACGCAAAATGTATTATTTCACTGATATTTTGATACCCGCACTGTACACGGCACGGTCACAGAGCCACCGATGTTATCACACGCATTTTTTCCGCGTGAAGTGGTGAAAAAGTGCCACTCATGCTCAATATCATTATCTGGTTGAAGGTGATCGATATTTGAAAAGTTATACCGGTTTTTGAACTGTCCAGCGCAAACATTTGGGAATTAATGTAGTTTTTGGATGCCCGGAGGAGAGTATCTGATGTGCGGAATTAATACAGATTGAAAAGTTACAACTGCAGCTTTGTTGTGCACGAGATAATCAGAACTAAATAAAAAACTTTGCTGGCTCTTACGAGTGTAAAAAACGAATGTGTGTAAGGTGCACTAACGGTTGTCCCAATTAAAACCCTGCCTTGAATATTGTGCGAAAAGTGCAAGGTTTTCTGAAAAATTACGCGGCACCCTTTCACTTATTTTCCTGGAGCCATGTCGGGGATGTTTTCGAGACGTGTACAGAAAATTTATATGTCTGGTATGGGTCACAGCCAGGGGCGTCGGCATTGGATTTTTACTGGAGGGGGCATTGGCGGACGCAGGGGGGTATTCCGGCCATCCCCCAAAGCGCTGGAGGGGGAGGTTAAACTATCTTTTGCCCCCCCCACCCCAAAGGCCGGAGAAATTTGTGAAAAAAGTGTTTACACTAGGTCTGTCGAGCAAAAAGACTATTCGCTCCCATCCCCCCCCCAGGAGGAGAGGCAGACATGGATTCCCTCCCCCAAAGAACTCGGGTCTGCGTCCGCCCCTGGAGGGGGATGACTTATCCCGGATTAGCGATGACTGGGGGGATAGGGGGCAGATTGAGAATTATAGCTGCTTATGAAACACTAACAAGGATGCACTTCACTAACACATTTATATGGATTCACGCAGGTAGCAGGGAGAGAATGCCGACAAATTAGGTCGAGGTCGGATTTTTTGAGGGACGTCCCCCTGATTCACGAGTAGAGGGGGAGTAGACGTAGCACGTAAAAATCCCATCCTCCCACCGCTAGCCGGCACTGCGCGGTCGGGATTTGCCGCGGCCGCAAGCACCCAGGGGCCATGAAGGGGTGCGAGGCTGTTGACACGTTGATTTCGTGTGAGTGCCATGATTTCCTCGATTACAGCTGTTCTAGTTTCAGTTCCAGCTTGAACCGCTGTTCCAGTTATCAGCAGTGTTAGAGCAGCATAAAAGTACTGCTTTGGTGGTATATAGTATGCGCACGATAGGTATGTACATACATACATCCAATGAGTGCTTTCCCAAGGTGAGGACCTCTGTGACCCAGGGCATTTTTTAAGGAAAATTCAGTGGGGGGGCATTTCTTGTGCTGGCCATTATAGTGTCTTCAAAGGGCCAAGACCCCATTTTGAGGGGGTTTAATAAAACTTAGACACGTTAGTGTTAAAAAAGTGCTTCTCAATTTTGTTGTTGTTCCAAGTCTAGAGATTATAGATGCTGCCCAGGGCTGCCAGGTTTTTTTCAGCGGACAAGGTCAAACCCTGTTAGAAAAAGGGCCAAAGAGGGGTAAAATTTTATTTCCACTAGAATAGGCAAACAAACACCACAAAAGCCAGATTTGAGGCTAAAATTACCTCTAGCGGTAGTCATAAAACCACAGAAACAGCAACTTGTATCACTGTTTAACCCTATTTCCGTCGGCCCCGGCTCCCTATTTCCGGCGGGGGGCATATCGGCCCCCAGATCTCGTAATCTAACCGGCCGATTTTGAAATTAAGTGCTATAGTCCCCTGACGCTAAACTTTATTTTGAAAAAAGACAATTTCAAATTTTGATTTTTAAGGGAAGGTGTGCAAATTACTTTTTGTGTTTTTTAGATTTTCATAACCCTTGTTCTGTTGTACGATTTTCACAAACTAGTTGATTTCAATAATTGACCCAAATTGTTATACTCGAGTTCGCAAAATTCGATATGGCAGTTCCAGGACCAGGACTATGAGGGGAAATATATACGACCTAAAAGTTTTTGTTACGCGGATTGAGCCGTGATGTACTGTGGCATCTTTGCACATAAATCAATGAAAAAGTGAAAACTATCAGGGGCGGATGCGTAAGGTAAAACAGTGGGGTAAATACATACCAACATATGCGAGTGGTTGCATGGTTATTGTCCTCGACTAGTTGAAATTTATTTTGATAATTTTTACCTCCCATGGGCTCTGGGAAGAGGGTGACATGGCGGATCAGGACTCTCGTCGGGGGGGCGGGTGGGGGTGTTGGAACATTTTTAATATCAACGTATTGAGTCGCGGCGGTGATACTGGCTGGGATATGTTTTGAAATGTGTGTGACTGGACCGCCTCTGGTATCTGAATTTGGTTATAACTATTTTGAATTTTTATCCCATGTTTGCCCTGCGGCTGTAGCGTCTTTCCTTACTAACGTTTGTCCTTTGATAACATTCCCCATTTTGAACTGCTGTACCGCCCTGTGAATACAATAGTGACATTGTGATGCACTATCTCTCTAAAATGATATAATAAAACCATATAACTGGTTCGGTGCGGCGGCTTCCTTTAAAGACCTATGCATCGATTACTGGTTTGTGGATGCCTCCCCAAACCGCCTGCCCGCCCTGGTAATATATATATTGAATTTGAACCTGCCTGTCTGTTTTGGAAGTGGAGTTTAAGTCTTGGCCGTTTGGGATATTCTTGAAACCGTGGGGGATTGCCCGAAGTTAAAACTAATTGTTGACAGTTTGATATCGACTTGACGTAATATTTTTAGCATACTACCCATCTAATAGGAAGCCAGGGGTGCCCTTCCAACCCTGTGTGGTCATCGAATGATTTTATCCACATAACCACAACATTTTTGGGATCATCAATCACCCCCCTCCCCACTTTTTGATAATTGTTGAGGCTTATCAACGCACCAACTGCCAGGGTCATATGGCGTCGCCAAATCTTTCCCTGTTGGAAGGGTTTTTCGGGAGCCAGCTTGCTCCTTATTCAGGGAAGCCGCCGGGCCTTGAATCAGGATCGGCTGCGTGGAAGCCAGCTACGCTGACCACTACATTACCGCCCCCCTCCCACTTTTTGACCAACAATTCCCTGATCTCAGTCAAAATGGAAGTAAACTGAAATTTGTATAACCAGCCGCTGCGGAAGGCAACGAGGAACCCAAATTCGAAAAGCTTTTGGTACTAATGTGGAAAGTTTGCTGCCAGCATCAGGTTGAAGATTGGCTGGCCCCCCACTTCTTTGCCGGTGGCGACGCTTATTTATGCTACCACCACAATAATAAATAAAAATGCTAAGCACTTCATACCGCCACACCAGCAACCAGTCTTACGCACTTTGACTACAGTGTCCTGTCTAATCCACGAATGAGCTCTTAGCGCTGACAACTGACTGCGTGTGAAATGAGAGCTATCATGCAATGTCACAGTCCTGTCTGGGATGTGGGCTTCCGGTCGGATAGAACAGGATGTTTGATTGGTTGTAGCCCAGCGTTCTTCTCCAGCATCGTGATGAGTTGATGCTGAGGCTGCTTTGCCGGGATTTCCCGTAACTACGCACTTTGTTTCGTCTTCGCACGATGGAGTAGACAGCCACGGGTGGAAAGTTTTTTAACACAATATTTGTGTATTGCCTATTTGGGACCAGAAATAGAACAAAGTTATAATTATCGGGTGGTGTTCTGTCCTATTTTCGTTAGGCGAGTCTGCATTCGGTCAATTTTAAGTCATCTGTCTATTTCACTGGGGGGCCAATCTCCGGGCACTGGGGGGGCATTTCGCCGACTGGGGGCAAATGACCCCCCAGTTAACATGTTAAAAAATGGCCTGCTGTGACCTGTTACTAAATCTGAGTTACGAAAAAATCACCCACCACGGGTTAGCATATAACCTGAGGGCCACCCGGTGAGGAAAATATTGAAAATAAGACTTCTTGAAAAATTATTAATTTAAAGAAAAGGTCACGAGGTCCAAACCTGACCTGAGCTCAACGTTAGACAGTAAAACGGGTCCGGTTACCTGCAGTCAGTTTGCTTTCAAATCAAAGCATGCGGCAGGACGGAATGAAGTAACCTCATCTCAGAAGGTTGGTGTAACTGTTCGACTCCTTACGATTGACTGTGTAGCTCAGGCTCGGTAGATTTCTTCTCATTGCTAGCCGACTGTGGCCCGTGCTACCCGCATGGGCACTTGTTCAGTTCAAATCACGTGCAATTTTCCGGTATCTGTCTGATGCATGTGCCCGAATTGGCGTGGAAGTCCCGTAATTTGACCATTATTAGCAGTACAAAGTTTCTTCTGCTCTCCTGGGATATTTTTTCGCAAACCATTTCTAAAGTATGAGACCATCCCTTGTGGACTCGAAGGCTACAAGTAAAACGCCATGGATGCAATGGTACAGTGATAACGCGTTGGGCTTCCACGCTGTTGACTCGGGTCCATATCGCTGTCGGGAGTACAGAATCATGACTTTCTGGTCCCCGACATATCATTCCAACAGGATGAGAATTGGCGACGCCATATGACATCAGCACTCGTTGAGGTGAAGCCCCTGGGTGTCGAGTAAAACACGCCGGTTCTTTTTCACCGTTACTTCTGGGCAAGGATATACGAATGCTTGCAATAGTATTATTATCTGCACACATAATCTAAGACATTCACTAAAGAAGCCACGGGCTTTGAACAGAAAATCCCAAAGTGCCCGCGAGTCCGGGCCCTTATTTTCGGAACACCTGCCTTTTTGTTAGTCCCATTACTTCTAAAAGGAGCATATTTTTACTTTCCTTCCAGGACATTACTGGGCTCGTGTGACCGTCAGCCCCGGACCCGTTTAACCCCCAGCGGGGACCCGTGTGACCGTCAGCCTCGGACCCGTTTAACCTCCAACTGGGGCCCGTGTGGCCGTCAGCCCCGGACCCATTTAACCTCCAGCTGTGGCCCGTGTGACAGGCGGCTGGGCAACTGTGTGCCGGCAGGTGCACTGGAGGCCGGACACCTCAGCTCCTCCATGGGCGGCAGCGTTCCTCTGGTGCCGATCGAGCGCCGCACCTGCGGTGTCTGCGGCAAGGTGTTCCGACACAGGGAGTCGCTCTGCAGCCACATGGACCTGCACCGAGGTGACACCACCTGCCGGCGCTGCGGCCGCGTCCTCTCCACCAAGCAGGTGCTGCGTGTCCACCTCAAGAACGTGCACGAACTGGACTGGCAGCAGGCCGGTGCCGAGGCACGCGGTCTTCCAGCCAGCAGTGACCCCGGCCCGGGCCCGACTGAGGGGTGCTCGCCAACCACCACCAGGGGTCAGCTGCAGATTCTGGCCGTCGGCGGAGCTAAACAGTGCGATACTCAGACGAGCGCTGATGCTGAAGGAAGTGGGTCGCAGGCGTCCGCCGTTTCAGTAGCAGGGTACGCGCTCGATCTGGAAGATCAGCCGGGAGGCAGTGCGGAGGAAGACGGCGAAGAACAGACGATCGTGCTGAAGGCGGGCTCCGCTCCCGGCGGTGCAGTGAATGCGGATCGGAGAGAGACTAGTGTGGAAGGCGCTGCTGAAGGCGATGCTGAATGCCAGCGCGATGAGGCTGATGACTGGCCGAGCGGGGACTGGGAACAGTTCCAGAATGGTGCACAGGCCTAGCCAGCAGCACGTTTTCTTCCTTTAGGGGCACATTTGTAGGTTTAATGTTTGGATCGGACTCTGCTCTCTTCAGCCGCCATTTTGTTCAGGGTCAGCAACGGGCAACTAGTGGAATGCTATTTCGAGTTTGTGCTGACAAGTAGATATCAAATATTTTGGCAGAAAAATGTCAGATGGAAAGCCTGATTATTGATGCAAACATTGGAGCCAAGAGCGTCTTATAAGATGGTTTTCAAGTTTGCAGGAGGATAAAAGATGATTGATTGAGGTGCAGCGTATTTTGGTTTTCTCTTGACGTTTTGTCTTACACACAGCTATCAGCATGGATAATATGCAACGAGCTTTAACGGCAAAGAAGACGTTGAACGTCAGGAAACTTGTGTGATTGTGGGCGAACCATTATGCTTTTCCGGTGAAGGTATTGCCCAGCATTTGCCACTCTTGGCCATTTTCACTTCCCATCCCATTGAATTATTTCTTGAGAAACAGAAAAGCTCCAGCGCGCCACTGCCATTTGCAGCTTATCTACCGTCTGATCCTTCTCACAGGGGCTTAGCCAATGGAACGGCCCGGTCAGTGGTCTGAAGCGGTATCTCTTTCTGCGATGCCCGGACACCCCCAACGAACCGCGGTAGGATGCAGACATCCTCTCAATCTTCATGTTGGTCATTTCAAAGATTTTCAGTTGACATTTGAACTTTAACACGTGCATTGACAGGGAGGCGGGTATCCGCCCC
The DNA here is from genome assembly GCA_034440635.1 of Lepas anatifera. NCBI lineage: Eukaryota > Metazoa > Arthropoda > Thecostraca > Lepadidae > Lepas > Lepas anatifera. Next base: position 380,062 of record JAOTON010001146.1, read on the forward strand.
CTCGGGTTTTTCGGAGATAACATAAAAACAGCGGCGCGTAGCTCTGCCGTACTTGGCATACCTTTTTCCTCATCATTTTTATAACTGTTGTCAAAATTTTAAGGTTAGTTCATCGCAGGTCAGGTCACCAGTACAGGTCAAGTGACCTGACCTCAAAAAAGTTTAAAATAGCATAAGTCGGAACAGGGTAAACTTATCCGATTGAAACTCATATCACATAATGGCCCCACCGAGTTCTCTAGAATATGTTCCGGTATTTTTGATATCGATGACCTGAGGTCAGTTACGAGCTATGACCTTTTCATTGGAAATACATGGGAAAAAATGGTTTTTACTGAATAACTTAGTAATGGATGATGATAGAGCGTTTATTTTAACTGCATTAGACTCACCTTATCTTTGCGGTTCTAATGATATACATTTTACATAATTTGACCTTGACCTGACCTCAGGTCAGGCCAAATCCTCGATTTGACCTAGCAAGGTCATATTATATATCATTCGATTCGGCTTGCTGCGAGGATTCATATAGTTTAAATCGTTTTGCTCTATTTTTAATTGTTCAGATGTAATGGCCGAAAAGCTTCATTTACATGTTTCCCTATGACGGCATGTTTTGATCTCTAGTGACCTTAAATGTGACCTGACAAAAAAGTTTGTTCAGAATTTTCGATGGAGAAGTGCATGGGCTATCCAACACCGTTTATCGTTTTTCGCTACCTAGCGCGGTTCTCGAGATCTTAGAGGGGCGGGTACCCCCGCAAGGCGAAGGTGGCTCAGACCCCCGTCAATGCGTGTGTTAAGGGGCTTATGTAAGTGCTTTCAAGCCTTCTCTTTCAATACGGTGGCCCTTGGCATTGATTCGCTTTTTGGACACACTTGGACACACTTGATCATTTTCGAAAATACACTCTCCTGGATCTGGGGGATCGACCCGTGCCATGGAAAAGTGGGATACCGATGTCTTATTTGGTTGTTTGGGCTGGGCTACCAGGGACATAGGCGGATCCAGGATTGCCTATCGTGGGGGGGCACCTTCCGGGGGCGCCATCCGGTCGGGGGGTGCCACTTTTGGACGGCAAACCTATCAGATAGGCGCAAAATCCTATCGGTGGGCACTGATTTTGGCATCCTGGGGGGGTGGGAAGCGACATTTCAGGGGGCGCCGTGACCATTTCAGGGGCGCCGAGAGGGTCAATCAGGGGGGCATGTGCCACCCTCCATCCTTCCCACCCCCCCCCCCTGGATCCGCCTATGGCCAGGGAGATGCCATGTATCCCGAATGACTGACCGGATATTCTTACCGAAAAATACGAGCTTTTTGTTCCTCTGGTATTCCTGTTTTAGTTGGTTATAGGGGAAATTGTTCAAGTTGGTTAATTTAGATTACTAGGTTGGCCTAGTAACACATATGGATTGTATGCACGTGGTCCTTGTAATAGGTGTTGAGGGATACCGCCACGTCCCTCGGCTTTATGGGAGCTACATTATCGTGTTTCCAGGACCTGCTCCAAGGAACTGTTTTTGAATTCAGTTGTGGTTTCTCACATTCCGATTTAATGAATCAGAACTTATAACTTTATGTAAGATCAGCATAGAGAGTGCCCGCGCTGCTCTAAGATGGCGACTATTCCCGTGCTCCAGCAGGTCAGATCTCCACCTCTGAAAGAATTTGTTCTTTTGCCGCATGAAGAGCACAGTAATCGCATGTGCCTGTTGATTAGGTTAGGTGGGAGCTTAGTGAGATGTCTTCATGTCTTTTTGAGATGGGCGCCTTTGCTAGCCGGTTCAGACTCGTCGCAGGAGTTGTAGTCGTATCATCTTGGCAGCCCACTTTCCCTGTGGCAGTAATTATCAATAGCGTTCCCGTGGTATCAGCAACTAGGGTCATTATATCTATCTCTTTGATCTGACTTGCAACGGAGTTGCACTACTCATATTGATTCAGGAATTCCATTGTCTATTGGAATGTTTTATTTGATCAGCGTGCCAGCCCAAGTGCCATTTTTGCGCTTGTAAATACAACCATGTCGATTACTTGTTCATTCTCTATTGTGCTATATATCATTTGAATTAGAAGCTCGTTGAGATAATATTATTTGAAATAAAGTATTCAGAATACGTGCCGTGCATTTGGAAGTGGTTGACTTTATAACCGGTAGCTCTATTGATTTTCGTCGCTGGTTGGCCGAGTGCGGAAATTTGGGACGGCTGTCCTATGACCTCTTTTTGTTGCTCTACTCTTTTGCTGCATGGCATTTCTGAGCCGTCGACGACACGGGAGAGGGCAGAAAGTCCAGACCGCCACTCTGAAAATGATTGTGGAGATCATTCTGCTCCATCGAATCTGAGACCATTTGTGTAAGTCGATCGATGCTGGTAAGCGGGAGAAAAGACGACATGCTCAGTTTTAAGCACGAGCACCGGAAACAGGTTGCGGGGCCTGCTTCCGACAACCAACGGCTGAACTATGAGGGGCGTGTGCGCCAACTTTTTGGGGACATGACCCATGTTTTTCTCCTTATCACGTGCTATATATTATTATATATATATATATATATATTCGCGTTTTTATTATATATTTTTTTTTTATATATATATAAGAAAATGTTTCCGATTTGTATGTTGGTAAACTGCGCTGTCAGTGTCCTCGAAGACAGAACATGTTCCAGGGACCTGTTTTGGAAACTTGTATGTACACCAAGTACGTTCTCCTGTTTCTCTTGCTGTCAGTGGCTCCGCAGCAAAGCTTAAAAACTGACCTCTTTTATTTATTTCCATCTTTAAGTGCAATATGACTTCATATATTCAATGCATAAACGCATTTTATAACATGGGTAACAAGGAATCAGTCTGCAGCTGAACGTATGTGCCTACACCTAAGCAATAAATAATAACAATAACAATACCTCGCAAGGAGCGGACATGCGTGGCTTGAGTGATCGGATTGGCGCATCCAAACATTTCCGTAACAAACACTTTAACAAGCACCGGTCACCAATACCCGTCTGCTTCTGCAGCTGCAAACACCCGACTTGTTAGAGAAACTCGCACTTGCTCGTCACAGAAAGCCGAACCAGGGCATCTTGCCTCGCGTTGTAGTGTCTTCTACACATGTACGCTGTCTTACGTTCAGAACCTATGTACCAGCCAATTCACTTTTCTACGCTGGCATAAGTTCTTCGTGAGTATTCTTCAATCCCTTCACGGCTGGTCAGCGGTGCAGTGGTATATGGCCGACAACTACCGTAGGAACCAGCATAGGAACGCGATTCAGTGTTGTTTGGCAATTCAGAACTATATGATAAAGCGAATAGTCCATGCTGTGTAAAGTGCTGCCTGTCCTTGGGTTATTTTGATCACTAGATGCACTCGATTTTTTAAGATGATGATTTAAGTTTTTCTTGGCTTAATGTGTTTCGGAAATTAAATTGGCATGCCTTTTAATTAAAAAGATAGCTGATTCTTAATCAAACACGTGTATAACCGCCACTAACGGTTCACCCGAAATGTGCCTGCAGCAAGGTAAAAAGTTTCCATGCCTATGAATAGTGCAAGCCCCTTTGAAATTTTTCAGTTTCAGACCCGTGCTCAAATATAGCCGAAGCGCATTTTTGGGTCGGATAGATCTCAGTTACTCTTCGGATGTAAAACTTTCTGGATGCCTTATCTAATGTCCTAATTGCTCCAAGACTGATTATGATAGGGTTTTGAGGAGTACCCCGATGATTGTTGTGCACGCTCCTCCGATTCCCACGGAGCAGGGACCCACGCAGGACTCTGGTGACGCAGCGCTGCTGACACTGTAGTAGGCCATGCAGAAGCCACAGCCGGCCACGGTTCCTGCACAGCCGAACAGGTCAGGAAGCAGCGGCAGGATCACGGTGCGGTCGAAGCGATCCGATGCAAAAATGTCGGGGCTGTACAACAAGGTATCCTGGCGACGCGTGGGCTTGCTCCAGACGTACTGGTCAGCAGCGCGGTCAGGAGAGTGAGGTCGGAAGCCGACCGGCGCCGGGAACTCGCTCCTCTGGTGGAAGCTGTTGCTACCAGCTACAGACACTGTGGTAGCATGAGCTCCACTGGCCACAGCAAGGTTGTCGGGAACGCCGGCAAAGCCTCCAACCCTGTCGGACTTCTTCGACGCGGCGTCGTTAAAGCCGCTGGCCGCGTTGACGGCCCGGTAGTTGTCGAAGGATTTAAGCGGCCCGGAGGCGCTGAGCTTGTTGGCCTGCGTCCTGTACCCTGCCCGTCCTGACCTGTCGACGAGGTACCTGCGTGGACTGCGTCGGTGACCTTCGTGAGGCGAAAGAGGAACTGCCTCCCTCTCGGTCCGTGACAGCACCTCATTCTTGTTTTCTTCGGGTCTGAGGCCATCGGTGATGCTGCCTCCTTCTCGAGATAGCATGGACTCAACATCCTCAGTAGTACCTGCTTCAAGGTTGTTCTCATTTACACTATCTTTGTCTGTGATCTCGTCAGCTCCTCGAGAAGAAGTTCCTGCGGTGGAATTGCTGGACGGCACGTTGACCCGCCTGAGGCAGCTGACCGAGCGGGTTCCCGTGTAGCAGCGATACTCGGCGCGAACGCCATCACAATCCAAACCCACGCGGAACGGCCGCTGTCCGTAGACGAGCAGTGCCCTCGGGGCGTCGCCAGCAGGGAATCTGCGGTTGTAGGGGCGTCCGCTGACGGCGTCAGTTCCGACGACAGTGACCAGACCAGCTTCGCAGGCAGCCGGTGACGCCAGTGTTGATACAAGACGGGCGGGTAGGACGTAGTGAACGCTGGGCGGCACCAGGGTGTTGTTGCGCACGGACGCGATTGGGAGCCAGCCGTCGGCGTGCACGGCAGCGGCCTTGGTGGTGACGACCTGCTGCTGCGGCCTCCACATCAGCACGTCTGCGTGGGCGGAGGCTCTGACTCCTTCAGCCGACACGCTGATGTTACCGGTGACGCCTTGTGACGGTGCGCCTCCCCGCGCCACCGCGATGGCGTCCACCGCCAGCGCTGTGGTGGAGAAACTACCTCCGGCAGGCACGACGGGCAGTGCAGCGGAGGGTGTCACGCCTGGCTGCACTGTGTAGAGGTGAGCCTTTCCCAGGAGCTCCTCCATCTCGGCACTCTCCAGCTTGGCAGATGCTTCGGGTCCTTCGGCCTCTGGTGCGAACCAGTGCAGGAACTGGGCACCTGAGAAACGCCGCAGAGTCGGGGCCAGCATGGAAGAGTTGGCGATGATAACCATTGTATCATCAAAAGAGATTTGGTTCTGGTTAAGTTGCTCCGGAGTAGGGAGGTCTTCGATCGGAACACTGTTTTCAGCCATGACTTCTCTAAGAACGGCTTCACTAGGTACGTCCTCAGCTAACATGACTCGATTAATACCCAATTGCTGCATAACCATCGCAAGGGCGCGCCACTGTGACCTGGCAGGGAGCTTCACAGACACACATCTTGTCTGAGAGGATGAACAGACTCCAGGCGTCACCATAGTAACCTCTTCACTCTCAGCTACGGGCACTGAACTCTTGCAGAGACTGACGAAGCGGCGAATCCCAGACCTCCGGAGTCGAGCCATCTGCTCGGTGCAGTCAGAGCCTGAAGTCATGGTGATGTCACCGTCCCACTTGACCAGGGTCTTGGCCAGCAGCCTGCCATGCTCTGAGTCGTACAGCATGCCAACGGTGGCAATATCCTCAGCGCTGGTGACGCCATCTGAAACAGAGTGTTGACAGTGTAAGCAGTGACGTAGTTAGAACTTCGTTGAGCGGGAAGGAGGGGTTACTATGGAGCGTGCCTGGGTTGACAACACCACTGGGTCGACTCTTCTCTGAAAGGGCTGACGTTTTCACTCGAGCTACACAGCGTCCGACGCTTTCGGCGTCGGCTCTCTACCCCACAAACGGATCTCTACGGTGCTCCTCTCCGCTCGGCAGGGCGCCTGAAGCTCAGCGAGAGACAAAGAGGATACGTTTTGGTTTAGTGAGAGGGATGCGAGACTCTGGAGAGCGCTAAACTGCATATTTGAACAAGGGAGGCATGGCCCCATAGGCAGAGCCAGGATTTCCGATCGGGGCGGGGGGCACGCGGTCAGGGGTGTCATTCGGGCCAGGGGATGCCACTTTTTGGGAAAAACAAACTATCTAGTCGATGCCAAATTCAGTCGCGGGAGCGTCGATCCTCGCATCCTGGGGTTGGGAGCGGGGAGGGGGTTGGGAAGTGACATTTCAGGAGGGCGCCAGGACATATCAGGGGGAGGAGCGCCGGGAACATTTCAGGGGGCACCGGGGTCGATAAGGTGGGCAAGTACCTCTCGAACCTTGGATCCACCTGTTCTGGATTCACCCAGTGCCTTTCTCACCATCTCTCTAAATACAACAGAGTGCCAGTACCTAGTTGTCTGGAAGAAATTATCGTTTTAAGTTCAAAACCGTTTTTAGTTTGCAAATTCACTCTCATTTTGCTCGGAAACACGCTTTTTATTCGATAATCTATCGGTGGGAAAGTACAGGAATGGGAATATTAGACAAAAAAAATATATATATATATATATATATATATATATTCCAGTCAGGAGTAGGAGCGAGCATCTGAGAAAACAGCTTAAGACAAAAAAGAACTGGGTTGGGTATGTCTGTGCTTCCTACCACTCCATTTCGATAGGCTGGTCTGTCGTTGTTCCTCTTTCCTTTTTCACCAGTCCCATCTGTTTCGGTGGCGACATTAACTTTCATCACGGGATGTGCAGCCGGTATCGTCAGTTCGTGTCAGCGGCGGACCCAGGACTTCATTTCGGGGGAGGGGGCTATGGGGCTGGAACCTTCCCCGACATTGCCTCGGATCAGCCTCCGCCTATGTATTAACTATAGATGCTCCGACATTTCGGGGGGGGGGCCTGAGCCCCCTAGCCCCGCCCCCTTGTATCCACCGCTGGTTCGTATCATACATATCTCTGAGATAGGAGTTTTGCAGTCGCCATATTTCTTGACTCTGAGTTTCTACAGGATAGTCATGAATTATCGTGAGAATCAATGTCTTAACATGAATTTTTCTTTGCTTAATACCTTCGCAGCAAACCCGATTTCACGTTTTCGCTTGGCAAGCGCTCCCTTACAATTCTGCGGCCATTGTCTTTCACCAAGACATTGCGTTCGGCTCGTGAAATGTTGTGCGATACATTAAGTAGCAGACAACATTCGATGTTAGGTTAAGAACAGAAATCGGAAAATCGATAGTTTGAGCGGGTGCTCCATGCCTGAAAAACTTCGTCGCTGTGTGCCCCATGGTGTAGGTTGTTAGTGTGACTCTACATCCGCCTGTAACACTCTAGAGATGATATTGAACCCATTCACCTTTGTATTGGGGATCAATCAGAACATTATTCTACGTCTTATAAACGTATTTGCATACATGTTAAGCCCCTGTGAACAGGGAACATGCTCACAGTACTTCCACATATATCTAGGCCTTGCACACATAAATAACAAATAAGAACACACCCACATTTAACAATAACAACATTTTGTCAGAATAGATGTCCATCGCTGGAGCCATCTGTTTTCCCAGCTGGTTAAACTGTAACAGCTGTTCACGTTTCGCGTTTGAGTCGCATTGGTTACCGCGCATACAATGTGACCGAGACGATCCTATGTTACATCGCAGCGGCTTTGACTCTACCCCTACCAAGTTCCAAATCTCTTCACCCACGCAATCAGTGTTCCATGGACAGTTTCGTTCTGTCTGCGAGGAGGTGAATCTGACAGCCCTAATTATTCAACTCTGCCTAGCCGGTTATCAGAAGGTGCATTCTCCGAGCGCACTTCCTAAGCAAGAACAACCCGCGGCTGTTTTGGCCTTCGCCGCTCTGCACGGGCTTGGTTTGAATAAACAGTTGCAGTGTCCTAGCTTGGATATTGGAGAAGTGCCATGTCATGGGCATGCATGTTAACATAAATACCGCAATAGCATGGAATGTTTCGAGAGCAGTTCATTTTAAGACTCTTTTAACCCACTCTTCAATGAAGGTTGTTTGTTATTCATGCAGCTTACTGGGAGAGATCTGTGATATATAGAGCAAATACGGTCCGAAAGATAGAAAGAAAGAGAGAAAAATACCGTGGGAGAAGGACAAGTACTAGGCGCATGTTGAATGCATGAACCGTACTTACATGACAATTCTGAACGATTCCTGGACAATGGGCTCTTCTATTAAGCCATTAATTGAATCGTTCCTGCACAAGATATTTTCCGGCCTGCTCTAATACGGTGGAAATGACAACCCGCTAGAGTTGGTGATTAATTGCTGCACTCTGAACAATTTACAATGAGTGTGGTACCGTGGTGGACAATTCGATTATAATTCAGCCCCCTTGGCCCCCTATCTCGCCCAGAAATTAAGACTTGGCTTGTGTCAGCTCAGTTTGGTCTGTTCAGTTTGTGTTCACTACGGTCAACTATTTTAGTCTCCTCTAGCGCAATTGTTTGTGGAAAATTCGAACTGATATATCCGCTCTTACGTTCTTTGGATGTTACAACATCTACAGAACTATGTAACGCTGTAAATATTCGCGTTTCACCCTCTTCAATCAGCTAGACTTCATAAATATTTTAGTGAGATAAACAACAAAATTTTAGTAACAACGCAAAGCTCTCTGATAATGAAAAGTACCTAGTTGATCAGAAGATCCCAGTGGGTCCCTGAGCCAGGAAATAACTACATGGACTGCCGTGTCAAGTTACTTGTCCATTTCGAGGTCCTCTAACAGCTCTAAGCTACTTCGACAATGCCTTGTCCCATGTCTTCAGCGCTCGTTTAGGATCACTCGGCCAGGGTTTTGATGAGAACTCCCACTACAGTGCTGCACGCGCCTCCGATTACAATTGAGCAGGGGGCCACGCAGGACTCGGGTGACGTCGTATTGCTGGCACTGTAGAAGGCGATGCAGAACCCGCAGCCTGTCACCACGCCTGCACAGCCAAACAGGTCAGGAAACAGAGGAGGCACTATAGCACCGTCGATACGGTCATCGCTGGTGATGAGACCAGTGTTGTACAGGAAGTTGTCCTGGCGGCGGTTCGGAGAGTGAGGTTGGAAGCCGACCGGCGCCGGGAACTCGCTCCTCTGGTGGAAGCTGTTGCTACCAGCTGCAGACACTGTGGTAGCATGAGCTCCACTGGCCACAGCAAGGTTGTCGGGAACGCCGGCAAAGCCTCCAACCCTGTCGGACTTCTTCGCCGCGTCGCCGTTAAAGCCGCTGGCCGCGTTGACGGCCCGGTAGTTGTCGAAGGATTTGAGCGGCCCGGAGGCGCTGAGCTTGTTGGCCTGCGTCCTGTACCCTGCCCGTCCTGACCTGTCGACGAGGTACCTGCGTGAACTGCGTCGGCGACCTTCGTGAGGCGAAGGAGGAACTGCCTCCCTCTTGGTCCGTGACAGCGCCTTATTGTTTTCTTTGGGTTCGAGGCCATCGGTGATGCTACTTACTTTTGAAGGGAGGATTGGTTCATCCTCTTTGAGAACGCCTGCTTCACCATTTTTCTCATTAACAACATCATTTTCGTTGGTCTCACTAGTTATTCCACCAGAAGTGAAATTGCTGGACGGCACGTTGACGCGCCTGAGGCAGCTGACCGAGCGGGTTCCCGTGTAGCAGCGATACTCGGCGCGAACGCCATCACAATCCAAACCCACGCGGAACGGCCGCTGTCCGTAGACGAGCAGTGCCCTCGGAGCGTCGCCAGCAGGGAATCTGCGGTTGTAGGGGCGTCCACTCACGGCGTCAGTTCCGACGACAGTGACCAGACCAGCTTCGCAGGCAGCCGGTGACGCCAGTGTTGATACAAGACGGGCGGGTAGGACGTAGTGAACGCTGGGCGGCACCAGGGTGTTGTTGCGCACGGACGCGATTGGGAGCCAGCCGTCGGCGTGCACGGCAGCGGCCTTGGTGGTGACGACCTGCTGCTGCGGCCTCCACATCAGCACGTCTGCGTGGGCGGAGGCTCTGACTCCTTCAGCCGACACGCTGATGTTACCGGTGACGCCTTGTGACGGTGCGCCTCCCCGCGCCACCGCGATGGCGTCCACCGCCAGCGCCGTGGTGGAGAAACTGCCTCCGGCAGGCACGACGGGCAGTGCAGCGGAGGGTGTCACGCCTGGCTGCACTGTGTAGAGGTGAGCATTTCCCAGGAGTTCCTCCATCTCGGCGCTCTCCAGCTGGGCAGATGCTTCGGGCCCTTCGGCCTCTGGTGCGAACCAGTGCAGGAACTGGGCCCTGGAGTAGCGCCTCAGAGTCGGAGCCAACATCGAGGAGTTGGCGATTATAACCATCGTTTCATTGGAAGGGAATTCATCCCATTTCACTTTGTCTGCGGTAGGGAGCCCTTCGATCGAAATGCTGTTCTCAGTCATCACTTCTTTGAGAGTAATTTCATCATACACACCCTCCGCTAGTACAGTGCGGGTGAGGCCCAATTGCTGCATAACCATCGCAAGGGCGCGCCACTGTGACTTGGCAGGGAGCTTCACAGACACACATCCTGACCGGGAGGGTGGACAGGCTCCAGGCGTAACCATAGTAACCTCTTCACTCTCAGTTACGGGCACTGAACTCTTGCAGAGACTGACGAAGCGGCGAATCCCAGACCTCCGGAGTCGAGCCATCTGCTCGGTGCAGTCAGAGCCTGAAGTCATGGTGATGTCACCGTCCCACTTGACCAGGGTCTTGGCCAGCAGCCTGCCATGCTCTGAGTCGTACAGCATGCCAACGGTGGCAACATCCGCAGCGCTGGTGGCGCCATCTGAAACAGAGGGCACCGGTGGCGGTTGTTTTGAGCGGTTGCAGAATTTCAGCACGGATGCGTTGGCAATTGTTTGCAAATAAACGCACGTGCGCCAAAAGCTTGCAAGCAAGTGCCTCTTATGCAAAAGACATCCCAATACAGGCACCATAGCTCAGATGTGTGTAAAATGGCGAAACGAACAGTCTCTTTCAGACTGAGGGCGGTGAGGAAAATTGACGAACCTGTTGCCTGCGCATTTTAGCATGATAGCTTATTCAGACATTCGATGCTTATCCATGCATGATAATGTTCTCAGTCCTGATGCCTCCTGGGGACTCTGAGCGCCTGGTTACGCAGAATCCATGGAAGTTAGTGGCAGGATTGTGTTACAGGAAATGTGAAAGTGTTCCCTCTGCTTCATTTAGGTGTGTGTCCGCTCTTAAGCTTAGATTCTGGCAAGAGGAGGGTGAACTAGATAGATGTTCTCTTTTGATATGCCTCTGCAGTGCATTTTTTATTCTCGAATCTGTACTGGGGCCTAAAGAGAGAAAAGAGTACACTCATGAGTGCACTCACCCTGCAGGGCCTCAAAGGGCACATATCGACAGTCAAAACTGCACAAAGGCCTTTGCTGAGCGAGGAAAATGCCTTTAGTTGTTAGTAATGAAGGGCACTGGTCTCAAGTCGAGGAAAATCGGAACAGCTGGGGATCGAGGGGAGAGGCTTGTTGTCCAGTTTGTGTACAAAACATTCCCTGTGTTTTTGGTCCATATTACCAACACAATTTTGTCAGCTGAGACATCCCTGTCTAAGTAAGCTGGATTGGGAGATAACAAAAGTACAAGTCAAAGTCCAGAGACATGTTATTTCAGATTTAGTTATCCTGTAAGTTGGAGTGAAATATTCCCTGCTCTTCCCTCCCTCCCCCCCGCTCTACATTTCGACATTTGGGCTGGTGGCGATAAAGGGTGATTTTTTGGCTCAGTCAGATACATGTTTGCATTGATACTGCGCACCATTTGCGGTCTTCAGCCCTTCACATTGGTTTCCAGCCCTTCATGTTTTCTTCCACTGGGGGCCAGAGCCCTACTAATCCTATATAAATGCAGACCTGTTCCTCGCTCGGCAAGGCTAGTATGCCCTTTATTGAAGGCTGTTATGGTTTTAATTATTTTTGAAGTAGAAAGCACCCACTAAAATTCTCAGAGTGCCCCTTTCCTTCTTGGATCTTCAGTAGAATCTTGATAAAATGCACTGGGTCTGCTCTAAAGGCGGTGAAGTCAGGATTTCAGAGGGGGAAGATGGGCTTTTCAGCACGTTTCTTTCCATTCAACGCCATAGGGTTAGTGCTGAAATATATCATTTCAGGGCGGAGTGGGGGGGGGTTGTTCACCCCCATTCCTCTGTTGGTGCCGCCCATATCCTGTTCCCCGCCGCTGCTGTTGGGTACGATATACCCCAATGCCGCTATACTGTGCCGCAGTGCCTCGCCTGCAGCTATACTGTACCGCCAAGCACGTCCTACGCATTCTGGTAGTATAATGCACCACCGAACTTTCGCCGGCGGAAGCGGGGTGCCCTGTTGAGCGTGGAGTACCTGCTGCCCTGATGTACCGCCAAACACCTTCTTAACTCTCACCTCAGTGGGGGTGTTTGAACACTCCTTTAGATTTTTCCGGCGGCATCGAAAAACAGTGGCGCGAAGCGCCGCTTACTTGACACACCACATCCCTGATTAACTCTACAAATTTTCCGAAAATTTTAAATTTTGGTCAGCTTTATTCCAAGAGACACTAGTGAAAGCGGATTTAATCTATTGATCTGATATTCACATCACATTATGGGCCGACCGCGCACCAAAACTTATTAGGCACTTTGGGATTACTAGACATTTATAGATAGTTGAAAATGGCCTAGTCATCTGGGAACTGCTTAAGCAAGTTTTGGAACTATACTAACTTCCATACCTTCGTACAAATGATAATAGAGCCTTTATTGTTGTACCATTACGTTTGAACTATCTTACGATTCAATTACTGCGCATATTCACTATACTAGATCCAATGGTGACCTTGACGTGACCTTAGGTCAGAAAATTGTATGTTTTGACCTAGTATGGTCATATGATACATCATTAGATTGCCCGTAACGAGAGGAAGCGAATGGCGCCTAAAAAATTATCGAACTCATTAAGCCAGAGGCGAGAGCCCAGAAGCCCTTCCCTAACCTGTCACCTTCTTTGACCTGTCATGAGCTCAATAATGGCCTAAGTCAAAAGGTAATCGATACAGTGTCTTTCTTATTTCTTATGAGCTATCCACCGGCTTCCACACTTTTTCTATCCCGCATAGGAGCCGAGATCGAGGGGGTCCTCCCCATCCGGGCCAGAGGTGGCTCGTAGGCCCACTGAGGCGGATGTATTAATCATTGGTGACACTTGAACCTGTATACGAACACACAAAATATAGAAATTGATATCCATATGTTTTAACGATCTTCTGGAGAACTGCCTTATGGCGTACTTATAAAACACACCATGTTATTACCATCGACCAATGTATGCAGATTCAACCGGCCACATGATATCTAGGAAGTCCACTGGTTAAATTAGCCATCAGAGGCGGCCAGATGGCACCATTATGGGCAGGGGGCATGCAGAAATGTGTCGCTCTCACCCAGCGGCTGAAGCAGAACGGCTCAATCAGCAACACAGCGAACCGTAAGAAAACAATCAGCTATGAAACTGGAACGTCACAGGTGCTCGCTAATCCGTTATCATCACGCCCTGGATGGAAAGACCAGAAGTGGATGGCTGTGGAAAACACCTCTCGCTGCCTGAGGGCTTATTCGTCGGCGATCGGACATTATCAGTGTATGTTAATCGGCCAAGTGGTAAATATTTCTCCCCGGGCTGAGCGAGTATAGCTGGGGGTGGCTGAGGAAGATATTAGCTCGGCACCGTGCCCAGTCGGTCAGTAAAACGGGATTGTTGGCAGCACTATCGGCCAGCCTGGTGGGCGGGGAACTGTTTCTGCAGCGAAAGCGATAGCATGACTAGGTTCTGCTGGTGCTGTCGAGTGTCACCTGTTCTCCCCTACACCCGGGTCCGCATTGTCCCAGTTTGACGAACCTGCCAGAGAGAACAGACAGGTACTCAAGAACGGGCCACGGGCGTGGAAATCTGACAGGCGGACTCCTTCAGCTGATAAGCCAGTGGGCAATGTCTTCTTGAAATCTCGCCACTCAGCCGATGCCTTTAGCCTTTTCTGTCTCTTATCAGCGTCGGCCTCTCCACATGTTCCAAACCTCACTGCACGCGATTGCTTCGATAGCAATCTTCCCATTTGCCATTAAACTATGGGTCTCGCCTTCCACTCCTTCCTCATCGCCCATCGTCACACTACAATCGCCCTAGAGAAAAGAAAAGAAACACTCTGATGCCCTGGAGCTGGTAACGTGGAGATGTAGTGGATACACGTTCTCGGTGGAAGTTGGGCGGTGGGTAGGCCTCAAAGTGTTACCGTTCAACTGCCTCTCAGTGCAGATGACCTTCCGTGTGGTTAACGCAGACATGCGTATTTATACATGGAAGAAGCTTCTGCTGAACTCATGCCGCCTATTCAGGCGACAGGGAACTCGTGACCGATTTTTCAAACCGTTTCCAAACTTGCTAATGGTGCGGTCGCGGCAAGAGCGAACCGTGTGAATTTGAAGGCCAGAATAGATAGCTTTTCCCGTGCTGTTCCATGCTTCCAATCACGTGGCCTAAACACCGGTTTCTGCCGTGAGAATTGTGAAGGAAAAAATAGAAACTGTCCGCTCTGATAACGGCTCCCATGCTGGAGCAGGCGCCGTGATTATTCCAGTCCAAGTATGCGCCTGCTTTTCCGCTAAGCATCTGTGGTTCTCGGTGCGGTTGAATGATCGCTTTTCTAGCCAGTCCTGGTGTTCCTTTATTGCCTTAGTGTAATCAAGCTCACTTGTCGGCGATTTTGGTGGCTGTTGATTTATCACCACGCAGGTTCTGACCGCTCCATACTGTGCGGTTCAGCTGTCTAACCAAGTGTGGTCGTCCCATACCTCCTGCGGCGCCGCGGTGGTGCCCTAGGGGCAGCGGGCGGACGGCTGCTCCGACGCTATCGACGCTTGTGAGTCTCACGTGCCACCAAGGGGATGGCGTGGCTTGCGGTGGAGAACGAGCGAAAATTGACGTCAACGGCGTATGCTTTCCTGTGGGCAGTTACCACGCTAAACTCTCAGCGTAGCATTATCGTGGCTCATGAATCAAAGCGGCCTTCACATGTTTTAAAGCGAAACTGGTCGTGCTTGAAACTCCACGATAGTTCAGTACTTGATGTTTCACACCCTTTTCTCCTCGATGGTCAATGTAACCAGCAGTGGCGTATTTCTTATGCTTCCGTTATTTGATCTAGAATCGCAAACTCACTGGACGTGCAGATGACGTTGTGACTGTCTTTGGTTACGGCTCAAGGCCAGGGCGCAGCCGTTCAGCTTCGGGTATAACAACTTGGGGACGTTGGGACTACCTGTAACTTGAGAGAGCCCGTAACAAGTTATGGACAGGGGCGCCGCGACATAATTTTGACAGGGGGACGGACCCAGGCTGGTGCTGACCGGGAAGCGAATTTGGAGCATCTTCGGTACCTGACAGCATTAATGACGATGGAACAACAATTTTTTTGGGGGATGTCCCCCTGGTTGGCCAACAGGGAGACACGTCCCCCGTCCCCTCCCGCTTTCGGCGCCCATGGTTATGGACGTGGGGGAGGGGACCTGACTTGGGAACTGACTTTGTAAGCGATGTAAACATTTTCTTCGCTTCTAAGTCGGCTATTATCCTACCTCGTAAATTTATGGGCAGATTCGAGCGTCCTGAAGATGCAGGGGCATTTGCAAGACCAAATTCTGGCGGAAGCATCAGATGGGGACCAAATGACCAGTAACCAAAACGGTGGAAAAATATATCGCTACATTTTTTGGAAGAAATTCGGTCAGTTGAGGCTTGAATATGGTGGGATCTGGGGCTTCCCAGCTCGGAAGCTTCACCGAGGGTTCTCCCACTTCCCACGTCCTTGCGTGCTGTTTCTTCCTCCGTCTCCGGCTCCGGGCGGGGTGGTAGCCGCTCGGCTCCGGCTCCGGGCCGAGTGGTAGCCGCTCGGCTTCGGCTCCAGGCCGGGTGGTAGCCGCTCGGCTCCGGCTCCAGGCTGGGTGGTAGCCGCTCAGCTCCGGCTCCGGGCCGGGTGGTAGACGCTCGTCTCCGGCTCCAGGCAGAGTATTAGCCGCTCGGCTCCGGCTCCAGGCAGGGTGATAGCCGCTCGGCTCCGGTTCTTACGACTGGCTACATCAGTCAGGTTGCCCCCGGACAACTGCAGGGGCGGTGCAGTGTGCGGGTTCGATGACTGAAGCGGCGCCGACCCATCATGTTGGACTGCTGTCCGCCGCAGGGTGACCATCTGCTCCGACAGAGCCCACCAGCAGATGGTCGGCGCGCCGGCGGGCCGACGTTGTCGCCTCATTACCTGGCATAGTGGTCACGCCTGTCTGCACGCGACGGCCGCGCGTGCCGCGACGCGCCAATACTGAGGACCAGCCGCCGCAGCCGAGCGCGGGGGATGTGTCGGAAGTTAGCCTTTAGTAGGACACTACAGAGCTCTACAGCTGGGAGTCAGACCTTTGAAGTCGGAAGACGTTGAGCAGGACGTGAATTGGGAGTTAACTGAATCGGACTCCCACCGCCTTTACACTCCAGGGGCTGTGGTTACAGCGTAGTGATAAAATAAGGGCAGAGTCAAATCACCTTTGGTGCAAATCCCGATGAAATCAACTACAATTTGTGTTAGGTCCGATGGACGGGCACCCAACAATTTGCAAGATCATTCAAGGTCGAAAACTGCAGTATTATGCGATTGGGATAAAAAACAGTGGTATATTACTTTGCTATAGACTGCTTCACGGCCAAGAAAATGTAAATACAGTCTGACAGCTACAATTTCCCGACTTGTCCATGGCAATCCATCTGCAACCCATGTTATTTATCCAGCCGATCTTTCTTAAAAATGTTACTCATAAAAATAAGGACCCCAACCCAATATCATCATTGGTTTATTGGCGTTTTTGGACCTTCCGCCTCTAAGGAGTGTGTGGGATTTTGAATTTGTGTGAGGGCAAGCTACGTTAGTCTGTTAAAGATGGGGTTATTTCAAGTAGTGGGTTGCAAGATGTTTTAGCTTGAAATGGATTCGTCGTGGCAATGGCATGCCATGCCAAGGAGGAGTCTTTTAATAAGTTTACCCGCAGGTGAAGGTTATTTCTGTGGTTGAAGACCTTAAATTTAGAATTTGAAATTTAGAATTTGGAATTTAGAATTTGGAATTTAGAATTTAGAATTTTGTGTGTCAGCTATTGATGTCGCTTGTATACGTTACTCGAAAACCTCCGTTAACTCAATAATTTCGTTTTTTAGAAAGTGCGCTAAACACCTGGCCAGGGTGCCGCGAATTTACCCTGCAACCCGGAGGTGAAGTTGCGCCCCTTGCAGCCGCGTGAAAAGAAGTGTGGGGATAGTTAGATTGTTGTAAGAGTATAGGTGTGGTTAGTATAGACCCGCAGTGAAAGGTTCACTGCGGTGAAGTAATCTAACCTTCTAACCTAACCTGATTTCAAAGATAGCCTAACATAACCTATCCTTAGCCTACAATGAACCATTTAAAGGTTACAAAACTATTGCTTAAATTTCGCAGTGGATCATCTATGATTGGAACATAGGCAAGTCCTACTTTGGGGGTGACCATGCACTATCATATACTGGGAGGGGTGATTTATAGAAACTTCTCTAGCCCAGAGTCCTTTAGAATGTAAAGACTTTTTGTAGCCCAGGATGGTCGTTACCGAGCAGAGTTTTTAGGTCTACAGGGATGTTTTGGATTCGGCAGTAATCTAGCATGGGTTGCCGATGGGTTGTGCTGGGGACAATCGATGAGAATGTGATAGGGATTCTCCATTGGTGCAGGTACCACAGGTACCGCGTTCCAATAGGATTTATTTTGTGTGTCATTTTGAGTCTGGTTAGAATAACCTGGCGGGTTTTGGTTGGAACTGGGCCAGTAGCCGATGTTAGGCTTGATATAGAATAGGTGGGCGCTGTGGTTTGTGTCAGTCATTTGATTTGTTCGGATGGTGTCTGGAGGAGAGCTTTGCTACTCCAGACCACGTTAGTGCGATCTCTCTAAGTTCTGGATTGCCTGCTCATCGGCCTTCATTTCCTTGAATTTTGCATGGCCCGGGATCCAAAGAAAAGAGACATCAGGGTATCATCGATACCTTTCTGAATATCTGCTATAACGTGGTGGCTGGGGTTGACTACGTTACTGATGGCCTGCAGGACAGATTTAGAGTCTGAACAGATGACGGCTGAGTTGATATTTTGGGTTCTGATTATGGCTAATGCATTTAGGATGGCACAGCCTCGGCTTGAAGATGAGCAGTTGTCCGGAAGTCTTTCTGAAGGCAAATATTTTGTCAGATGCAAGGCCTACTTTTCGCCTATTTTGGAGCCGTCTGTAAATATAAGGTCTTGTCGCGTTACTCGAACTCTAGAATTTTTGAGACTTTCCTCTGAGAAGTCCGTTTTACGGGAAGTGAAAAGAAATTCCATTGGGTTTTTGAGTCCGAGCGGGAGAGTGGGGTTTCCTATTGTCGCTGGCAGTGCGATTTGGGCTTTCCAGGGTTTTCGCTACTCTGTGCTTAAATGGGGGCCACTTCTGTAGAGTGGCTTTATTTGCTCTCTATGGGCAAAACATTGTTTTGCGGGTGATTTTCGTGGATTGAACCCAACCCAAATCCAGAAGCGAATTTAAATGTGATTTCTAGCCAATTCAATGCAACAGTTCATGGATCGGTCCAAATAGCTAGTCAAGACGCAATGTTTTTGCCTGCACTAAAAACATTAGAAACATTACCGGTTTGTATAACGTCAGTTTGAGTGAAGTGTGCTTCCACATATTTACGTTTGGTTGTTCGATGACTGGATACGTGACTAAGACTTTTATGACCACTTCTCATTCACCACAGATGAGGAGTTGGACCCTGGGATGTTAATCCGCCCATGGTTCCCCCAAATTTGAGCAACCAAATATGTACTAATTCTGGATAATGCTGGCAGTTTTTTTCAACTGCACCATGTTTTTCACGATATTTTAGTCAGGTTACTCCTCTCCTTAGATGCTTGGTTTAGATCTGCTTTGGTCACGGTTAAAAGTATTTCTCTGTAGCTGTGATATTGATTTGTAACTGTCATATCAAGCTTGTTCTTCAGCTCCAGAACGAATTCGTTTCCAGCAATCATTGACGCAGCTATATCAAACAGTGCGTGTCAAAATTCTAGCAATTCCGTACGTAACAAACAGAACAGGGAGATAGCAAGGCATGATGACTCATTGAAAGTAAGATACTAACATTACCGCTATGCCCCTATGATTACCCCTATGATGTTGGCGGGGAGGTAGTTGATTGAAAAGCGAAGGTCTCCCCGGGTCTCAACTTTCTGTCGCTGGTCTGAAGTTCTTTGGGACTGAAGTCAAGCTTGTTATTTCAATAGCCCTCTTTCCCATGAGAAACAATTTATATGATTTATCCTTGTTCATACCCAGCATTAATCTTTTTAAAGACCATTTTGAAGAGACTCGTGTGTCATATTTTCACTTGTTAGCGCGTTTTCTCGCTCTCTGCGCCGGAAACTTGCCGCCTTTCTTATCACTCGTCACCTAGCGCCGAGGCTTGAGCAGCCATGTCTAAGAGCCACCCAGCATTAGCCACGTCATTTCTAAGCTGTCCGCTGCTGCGTGAAGTTGTGACAGGTCCACTACTGCACTCGCCGCCCCAGCTGGTCGGAAAGCTGAACAGGGCGGTCTGTGCCGCGTGATCAGGCGTCCACCGCGGATGTCACACGCTTGTTTATTGGCTACTGTTATTTCCCAGCTGTGTTCGCGTTTTCTCTACTGTCCGCCGAGGGACCTGACTCATGACAGCTTCCCACGAGGGTGTTGTTTTGATCACCTTAGCGGTCGTGACGTCGGGAGAAACTGCTGTGCGTAGGATGTCCGTCAGATTAACTCGTGTCAGGGTCGAACAAAAAAGAAAAAAACTAGTGGGTCGGTATAACATCTGGCTATTGAACGGACTATTGCAATGACAGGTGCGTCGCCGTATATTTGGGGGAGGGCCAACTTGACTCTGACCTGCGATGTCCGAGGAAGGGAAGGAGTGGGAGTCAAATTCAAAACTTATTACCTGTTATCGAGAGGAACCATGAGAACAGTTGGGGTTGTTCCCCCTCCCCTAACTCTTAGACTGTAATATTGTGCCCCCTTCTCCGCAAAATTTCAAAAGGACACGCAAGCTATTCCGTATGACAGTTTAAATGGCATGTGATATTCTCAGAACTCGGAGAATCCCTCGTCGCTGCGAGTTTACGAATCCAAATGGTGACCATGGTGCCTTCTAACCAGTTATTGTCGACATTTGCTTAAACTATGGCATAGGCTGGATGAACTTATAGAAGCACTTCCATCCCATTTCAAACCTGCAGGAACTACGATCACGCACTACGCACTCGTTATGAATGCATGCAAATGATATGATGGCCAAGTAATGAATTATCAAAAATTATGATGCATTATATCACCCTGGCTTTGCTAAATTCTTTTGGCTATGATTTATCCTCGAAAAGCATGCATGCAGACATATTTCCCTTTTCTACCAATTGTTGGATTACGGCTTCGCGCTTTCGGCACTTAGCCTCTATTTAAACTCGTAGCAACACAGCTAAGAAAACAATTCGGTTCCAGGTCAAGTCAAGTATGTCGACTAATTTTCCAAACACTAATCCTGGAATCTGCAACGATGCAACCGCGGCTTCAGGAATATAGGATTAAGTGTATATGTTCCTTGCACAAGTATCCTTTTTTGGACCAGGTAATACCTACCGGATTTCCGTTCTGTCAATCTTCAGACTGCGTGCAGGCTGCTTAAGCCTCTTTATCATCCAGCGGATGTCAGAGGGTGAGCTCTAACTTTCCTTTGGACGTGAGTACTGGCACACCCGAAACCCGTTAAATTAACCTTGCCCAGTAGGCTTAGCAAGAAATTAGCCTACTTTTCGGAAACAGTCCAGCAAGCAAAAGAGTTTCTACGTAAGTCAATAATGTTAAGTTATATCTTCCTAAGAAATATTCAGGGGAAACAAGGTAAAACGTATCACAGGGTTAAGCCATTGACCTCATCATAAAATAGAAAGAGCTGGAGCAGCAGCGGCCTGTCTCTTTTCGCTCTTCTTTCGATCAAAGAGAACTGCCCTGGTCGCTTATTCCTGACTATTTTGTTTGTTCATATTTTTCTTCCATTTTAAGCATTTTTAGCGTTTTTGTTTCCTAGCAGCATATATTACAGATTATGCCGAAAATTAATGAATGAAGAAAGTCAACAAAAATACCATTACTGTTGAACGGTAAGCATTATTTGACTAGTTATTAGACCTTATTGTGTGCGTTTACCACTAAAGGTTTCACATTGAGTATCACATCTTTTGCTTTGCAATTGTCTATACCTTTTACCAGATTCAGTGAATATTTCTTCCACGATTGTCCTCCAAAGGCTAAGCTGATATTAACCAAATTTGAATATTTGACGCATCAAATTCATATATGAACGACTGCAGCTCAAATGAGCTAAATGGTGCATCAATATAAACAACAATTTTCTGTATAGTTTAATGAGTCGTGTGCTTGAAAAATATGTCTCCCCATCTGCATGTATTGATCTCTCTGGTATTAAAAACTCTTCACTGCATCACAAATTATATGTTTGGTACCTGAAGCAGGCTAATCCAAGCGTAGGCCCAGTGTATGGTCATACCAGGCTTCCAGACCCCGTCAAGGCCACGCGGGCCTGAGCCAGGCTTTTCCACTGGGTCTAATGGCCTGAAAAGCACTGTCTCTATATCACAGCACTTGCTCACTGTCTCATCATTTTCAACTTGCCGCCAGTCTACCTCCCCTTCAACAATATCTGATTTCCAGCGGTTATATTAATTTTTGAAGTATGACACGGCTGCCACGAATGACGTTCCGCCGAGTGCTGGATCCTACGCAGCGTGTGCGACCGAGCGTCTGCCGCCGGAGGCAGTGGCGCAGGGTCGCGACCGCCCGAGGCGTCACTCGTCACACCCATGCCCGCGGGCTGCCCGGCGGAACTAACGCAGGGCGACCACGCGGACCACGGAGCAAGCCGCACTACTGGAGCACATACCAGGGCACCGAGCCGCCGCCGGTGGTCTGGCAAGTATGGCTCAGCGATTTTCTTAAAGAAGTGTAAATTCTGCCCTGGAATATTTACTGGAGGTATGGTCGCAAAATACGATTAGAGCATTTGTTGTGTGTGAGCGAACGGTTTTCGGAGGCCAATTCTGGCAATGTGAAGGGGCTGATCTGAGTGGAGATGGATGTAACATTCGAACCTAATGGCGCTTTCCTGGATAGTGCCGCTAAAGACGTTTAGCTAAATAAAATTTGGAACGTTTGCGTTAGTTCGCCTCTTGATGCCCGGGAGAAAAGGCAAAATACTCGGCTAACTGTCACAATTAGAACAGAGGGGATCGGTTGTCCTGCTGGTTCCCCGGCTGGGAAGATGCGTCTTCTCTTTTCCATCTCTGACGCCTATGCCTATCATTGCATGTACAGGTTGGCTGTGATAGACACCCTGACCTTCCAACGTGAAAACGTGCCACAACTACTTATATCTGACCTGTTAAATGAAATTCAATCACTGAGCCGTCTCGGATCACACTGGCTTTCACAGTCAAGTTCCGTCAGTACTAAATCCGTGCGCATTCTGCACCGTGCACCGCTTACCCAGGCCACTGGTGGAGGCACCCGTTTAGGTGGCCTGCAATCCCTCCCATCCGGGCCAAGTCGTGCCAGTCCGATCAAGCAAGAAAGGACATAGTATGCATCTGTCAAATCTGATACGTACTATTTGTTTCAAACCTGATATTAGCATTCCGCAACCAGGATGTTGGAGTCTGTCGTTGATAGGCAGGATCTCCCACTTTCCACTCTTCAGAAGGATGAGGTGGCGCCCGTCTCATCTTTGAAACCCAGCCGGCGGACTTCCCTCCAGAAAATAGTATATTTCTCAGCGTTTTGGCTATTACTTGCCTCCCGTAAAAATATGTTGCAATTTACCATTGCAAATGTCCCCACTTCTGAAGTATTTCCGAGTCTACGTAAAAAAGACTGCTTGCTCTGTTTATAAAGAACACTGTAAAGCAGGCTGCATCTCCCCCACCTTTACAGACGGCCCCTCCCCTCGCCCAGTTTCACCCGTAAATCTGCTGTCTTACGTGGCACTAGTAATAGTGTGTTGGTTTAAAGGAGTCCCAAGTATTGAAAGGCGAGACCAAATCCACCAAAAATTTTGTAGGATGTGGTAGCTGCCTTAATGGTGCGCGACGATACACGACGATTTCTGTGTGATAAAGACTTGTAGTTTTTCATACTTGTCGAAACCACAACCACGTCTCATACTTCAAAGATAATTGATATGTCCACTAGACGTTTATATTATCCTCTTATGTTGGTATGGTATTTAATCGCTGTGGTCTTAATGTGATTAATGAATTCCAGCTGCCGTAAAAGGACTCTGTCGATAATTTACAGTTCTTGATAATAAATGATGGTTGCTCTGATTCAGTGCCGGTCCTACATAGGTCCTACAAAACGATGCTAGCAGCACCCGATTGGTAGGGGCTTTGTTGGAATACGACAAGCAGATATCAGACATCACGTGAATTCATCACTATATCTCAACATCAATGAAAATTGCACATAACTAAGCTCAGTGATTCAATAATAAAACTATAATCTATATTTGCCTTCTAAAACCGATGTATTTGAAATATATTTTCTTACATTCTTATCAACCTTGACTGAACCAGCACTGATAGTTGAATTTCTAGCATCTCTCTTCATTCCCCTGCTCTCAGTGAAAGAGCAGCAGTCAGAGAGATAGGGAATGCCGAGGACAGTACTCACCAATTGTCTGCGCCGAGCTGGCTAGTCCCACCAGCACTACCAGCACCGTAGCAAGCTGCAGCGGTCCCATCTCTACTAGCTGGTGCAGCTGGTCGTCAGCAGTCACTGCTGTCTCACTGATGCTCTCCTCAACACCACTGCGATTAGCACGGCAGTCTGACACTCTTAAAGTCAACCCAGTCTGTATAAATCTACGCTGAAGTCACGTCTGTATCACTGTCTCCGGAGTCCAGTCGTCGCCGTCGTCGATCGTTGCGTCGTCGTCGACGTCTGCGTCCGTCCGAAGAGCGTCACCAATATCGTCGGTACCTGTCGACAGGCGTCACGCTCTGGTCACCGGAAGAACTCTAACGACTATCACAGATGTTGGCGTCGTTGAGACCGTGCGCTGCGACGCTGGCGCGCGGAACCGTACTAAGAACTTCCGGTCAGCTGGTCGGTAGCGGCGCGACGCCCCCGCCCGCTTCCCGAGCACCGTGGACTCCCTCCGCTTAGAGGGATCCATCAGAGTCGCCGCACCCGCCCCAGACACCGTTGTAGATGATGATGGACCGAGACGCGTTACTAGCACCAAGCCCCGCTTTCGGTGGGAACTAGTGGGAACGCTCGGACGGGGCCTAGACATTCTGTGTTACACAAATGTCTCACAATCAGATCGGAGGAAGATGAACTACACGATTGGAGATATAAGGCTTTAATGACATTTGTTTCGTGAAAGCCGTGGCAATTTGCGGCAAAATGTCAGGGAAGAGTTGGCAGTCTGACATGCTTTCTCAGATTAGTGTTTCATCGAATGACAACGAAAATGTCAAATGTAGTTCACTGCCGTCAGGCATGACATGAAAATTGGTTGGTGTAGGGCATTGTTTCCACTCTACCAAATGTGTTGTCTCTAAAAACTGATTACCTAGCTTCTATGAATGTGATCTCATTCTTGTTTCTTTTTCTTTATTCTTTTTCTGCAAATGTGGTTCGAATCACTATTGCCTTATAAGGGTTCGCGCGTAGGGATAAATTTTGCTAATGAACAGATCTGGAGAAGGGGTGAGTCCAAATCTTTGGACAATCAAGGAGTATATATTAGCATACCTTCTTCACATATTTGCAAAATTAGTATCTTGTTTCAAATGCAATATTGCGGTTATGTGATATCTAGGCTTCCAAGATTAATGTCTGCTACATCTTTTACAGAAGCCAGTCTAGACAATAAGACTTACGCAGAGGAGAGGGGAGAAGATAAACCGGTGAAAATATGAACACATTATCTTTAAATATGTTCTGAATAAATAATGTTTATACAGATCTAACCGTACATCTTTTTCCCGACGTGACACCGCCACTGACCTTTCCAACCAAGAAATGCAGGTTAAAATGTGTACAAAATATGTTTTTATGCGTGTAAACCATATTCATCGGATGCACATGACACTGGTTTGGGGAGGGGGTCCTCAAACGAACCTTTTCAGAACTTTTGTGTTTTGACTATTAAGACCGTCTCCAATATCTAAAAATGCTGATCTGAAACTACCCCTGAGCTAACCACACCACAATGGGCTGGGCCCATAGACCCTCAGCAGTCACCTGCTCAACCCCTGGAGACGTATTTGATAATCTCATGCTGGAGCTCTATTTATTTATAACTAAGATATTCATCGAAATGGCTGTTAGTATAAAAGCATGTAATTCACATTTGGTTGTCTTTTCTCATTCGATATGTATGCATGTATCTTCCGAACACTTTGGGGCCATGGTTGCGTCCGATATGTTGGAATAAGGACTCTTTTAAGTTGTAGTAGAAGTATAAACTTAACAATTAATAAAGACACACATGTTAACATCCAGACCGGTTTCGATATTTACAATATCATCATCAGTGTAATAAATGAACAACCTACATAAGGAGCAGAGCAGTAGACAAGAAGGCCAAGGCGCAGTTTCACGGATAATTGCTAAAAATATAAGACACTAACAAACACACACATATGTGTTGAAGGTACTTGCTATACAAAGATTTGAGAGGGAAGCCGAAGACATTGTGTTCAACCTAGGTTTGTTTTTAGATATATAAAGAGACTCGAGAATTCTTAAATCTACACCTGTACCACACCTATCAGATTTTGAAATCATCAATGGTAACCGGGGTTATTGGTGTGAATGTTCGCGAATCGCAGACGGATCTGGATTCGCCACCATTCGGTTAGTCGGTCGGACATACTAGTGTTGTTTTATCCTGCAGTGTAATGAACGATGGGTGGAACCAACGTACGACGCACACACGATGCGCAACAGATTGATACACCACAGAGGATTGGCACTCTTGGGTAACCTGTCCTTGAACCGGAAGATAGAACCCAGGATGAGGTGTTCTGAGGGACGATCTTTGGATTGAGATAAGGGGTATATTTGGAAGAAGGGACAATAACTCTTTCTTAAGTTTTAGAGACTGCTGACCAAAATACGGAATAACAAAATATATCTCAGTTTCTTAGCTGTAATGCCTTGGGAGATAAATCGTACTTCTTATTCAAAAATCCTTGACCGAACAATCAAAAGATGAATGGGGAAGCCATTGTTTTTAAAGAAGCGCTTTAAAGTCGGTTCCCTGTGGAAAGTTGGAATGATGAGCTGACACTAAATGCCTATAGATAGCCGTTAAGGTGATGGCGTTTTACAGCAAGGGGTATAAAGCTAAAAGCTGGTTCCTGGCCAGTGAATGTTGGCTTTCGATGGACTGATGTTTCAGCTTAGAGCCGACCCTCCTAACGCATACGTCAAGGAATGGCAGTTTACCACTCGTTCGACTTCTTTTGTAAACTTAATATTTGGATGTTGAGCATTAAGAAAACTAGAAATTTGTCAGAATGTGATCTATGACGAAATATTAAAAGTATCATCAATGAACCTCTTATACATTACTGGGCGGAAGTCGGCTGGACAGTTTTTAACCATTTCCTCTCATGAAAACATAGAAAAATATTAGCAGGTGGGGCCTGAGGAGACCCATGCCTACCCCATCGACCTGCTTATAGAGAAGATTGTTAAAAATGAAGTAGGAGTTCAAACGGCCACTTCAGAGTGAGCGAGTACTTCGCGTATCCTGCTTTTTACGCATTTTTCGAAGTTCGCTGATAGTTTTTCATAGTTTTTTCACCGGGATGTTAGTAAACAATTTTGAACATAAGCTAGCCATACCATTTCGGAGTGGTTGAGCCCATTAACTATGCCGAACTCGGAACTGTTTTTTTGTATACTCATTTGCGGTAGTGTAGTGGGGGACCAAAATTTAGCAGTTTGTACGTTGAGTCCCGGAGCAAAATTGGGCGTAGAGGAACCAGCACCTTATGGACTTTTGGAAGTCCGTACAAAATACCAGGAGTGGA
Organism: Lepas anatifera; assembly: GCA_034440635.1. Classification (NCBI taxonomy): domain Eukaryota; kingdom Metazoa; phylum Arthropoda; class Thecostraca; family Lepadidae; genus Lepas; species Lepas anatifera. The sequence continues at coordinate 407,327 of JAOTON010001146.1, forward strand.
GCCAGACACATAAGTTCTTTGTCCGAGTCCGATATCATAGATGTTTCTGGTTTTGAAATAATGGGTTTCTTATCCTCAACTTGTCGAATGGTTTTAGCACAGGTTCATTAATAAGATGAAATTTCGTAGCATCAGACAATATTAACTTAACCTTATCAATGTTGTGTTTGTCAAATCACACACCTCTCCTTTGTCTGGTTTAGTAACACAATTGACTATCGGCAGCAATCTTTAGCAGTTACATCATGTCTAGTGACACTGGTGAAAACACCCGAGAGACTTAAGCCATGAAATATTTTAAGTATGTTTTTTTTTCATCACGAGTTAAGCTTGAGGTAGATGTAGATCTGATGCAGTGTGAAGTAACTTCTCGAGCATAGGAAATATCGGTAAAGTTAGCTTCCATACGGGTAGTTTAGTCAGTCCAATGCGAGTAAGTTTTGATTCTTGGGCGTGCCTTCGATGAAAGTTAAAATGACGCTGTCGGGTCAGGTCGATAGTGTTTTACCTACGTTTGGCTTTAGAGTGATTTTTTGTTTTCTGAGTTTGTAGACTTCCTTTAGTGTTGTTAGCAGAGATTGGAGTGAAGGTTTGGGAGTTTGGCGTTCGTTCTACTTTGTTTAGTTCTGTACCTATTTTTGAAGTTTCTTGTTGGTACTTGCTTTGATGATTTAGAAGGCCTTCGGGCAGCTCTATCGTGGCAAGAGTTCATCGGATTTCAAAGAATAGGTTAGCAGAACAACAAAGTAGGAGACGACGCCAGTCCCGTTTTATTCCTTCTTCTGGCTTAAATCATCTAAGGAGTTTATGGGAAGCAATATTCACTCGGAAGCTCGCGGTTGGGATGAACATATTGCCTTGTGACCTGACAGCGTCATTTTAACTTTCATCGGGCACTGCTGGATCAAACTTTGCTCGATTTGACTTGCAAACTACCTGTATGGAAGCAACTTTACCGATATTTCTATGTGGAGTTATGCTGATCGCTACATCTACCTTAGCTTTGACTCGTGATGAAGAAAAGTTGAGATTCTTAGAAATCTGGTATCTGGTGTTTTCCGTGTTCGCTGGACTGATGTTAACTGCTGAAGATTTGCTGCCGTAAGTATTGTTGTTACTAAACCAGACAAGGGAGGTGTGTGTTTTGGACAAACATCATGCATTGATAGGTTAGTTATATTGTCTGATGCTCGAATCATCTTTTAATGACTGGCTTAAACCATTCGAGTTGAGGTGGACGCATTATTTCAAACGAATATCTATGTATCGGACTCGGGACAAGACTTTATGTGTCTGGCTCCACTCCTGGTATTTGCGGACTTCCAAAGTCCATGGTGCTGGTTTCGCAATTTTGCTTGTAATCAAACTTGTAAATTTCTACTTTCGACCTTACCGTAATGGTATGCGGTAAAACAGTTCGGTTCGTGTTTAGTGGGCTTACTCTTCCGAATGGTTTGGCTAGCTTGATGTTCAAATTTGTTTACTAATCCCGGTGAAGATGTTGAATAACTATCGGCGACTTTCAGAAATAATTGCGTGAAATAGCGGGGATTACTGCGAGTACTTTCGCTTCTTGAAGTGGCCGTTTTGAACTCTACTTATTTTTAACATCTTCTCTTAAGCGGGTCGATGGGGTGGGCTGGGTTTGGCCTTGTAATATTTTCTATGTTTTTGGAGGAATGGTTAAAACTGTCCAGCCGACTCCGGCATATGTGTAAGAGGTTTTGATGTCTTTTATGTTTCGTCATAGATCACATTCTGATAATTTCTTGGTTTTTTATGCTCACATCCAATATTAAGTTTACAAAAGATCGAACAGAGTGGAACTGCCGTTCCTGACGTATGCGTTGGGGAGCTTGAACATCGGTCTATCGAAGCCAACATTGCTGGCTAGGAACAGCTTTTAGCTTTTGCTTGCTGTAAACGGCCATCCTAACGGCTATCTATGGGGCATTGTGTGGCTCATCATTCACTTTCCACGGGAACTCGACTTTTAAGCGCTTCTTAAAAACAATGGCTTTTCATTTTTGATTGTTCGGTAGATTTTGAATAAAGTCGTTTTCTCCAGGTGTCGCTGACTTGGATATTTTGTTGTTCGTTTTTGGTCGCGTCTCTAAAACTTAGAAGAGTTATTGTCCTTCTTTCAAATATTACCCTTATCTCATCCAGATCGTCCTTCGACCTCTCCTGGTTCTTCTTCGGTTCAGGACAGGTTACCTAGAGTTGCCATCCTCGTGGTGTTCATTCTGTTGCGCATCGGTGGTGGTCGTGTGGTTCCCCCATCGTTTTCTGCAGGATAACAACCTTGGTATGTCCGACCGCTACGATGGTGGCGAATCCGATCCGTCTGCGATTCGCGCATTCACATCATGTGATCCCGGTTTTGATGATTTCAAATTCTGGATAGGGTGGTCGGTGTGATTTAGAATTCTCGAGTCTCTTTTATATCTAAAACAAACCTGGTTGATGTCTTCGGCTTTCCTCTTAATTTGTTAGTCCTTCACTATTGTTGTGTTTGTTGTGTTTTTTTTTAGCATTTCCGTGAACTGCGCCTTTGGCTTCTTGTCTCTGCTCTGCTCCTTTGTGGTTGTTTTTATTCACTTGTGTATTTTTTGAAACCGTCTGTGTTTTGTGTTTTATTAATTGTTTTTCTCCTCCTGTCTTATTACATTCCCCAAGTGTTTTATTAAAAGCATGTAATAATTATCATTTAACTTACTAATGCAAATGGAAATTGCCTGTCAATAATTCAGCCCAGATATGGCCGCACTTCATTTAGTGCGAGAAATGTAGTTTTTTTTGTACACGCTTCTCCAGAAGCTTAGTGTGACGGTTGGGCCTAGGAGGGTTTCTATAGAACCATGTATCAACATAAATATAGATATATTCATTCTATTCATGGCTTACATGAGTCTGGTCCAGCCCGCCCATAACAGTTTCACCCAATCCTTATGTGGAAGTGAGTTGGCCTTGCCTCGGCTTAAGACCTGATTAGACCCAAGTTTGAGAGAAAGATACATGCTAGAAAATCTTTAAGGCCGAGATGCATTTGGCGTTCCTAGGTTTATCTGGTTTTTGGACCCATGCACAGGCGATACTTACAAAGTGTTCCTCCAACTAGGACTGTCCTGATTGATCAAAATCAAGTCAATGTGTGCAAGGTCTGACTAGATGATAGCAAATAGCGGTAGCTCGGTGAAAGAAGGTGCAAAAAAAGCATTAGAAAAGTAAACCTTAAAATGTGCTGGACAGGCAGCACTATTCTACACCACATTTTTTTGCATAGTATATAAGCTATTTATTTCCGTCGCAGTGTCAATAAAACATATTGAACGGTTTTACTCAAATGAAGGGAGCAAGTTCGGGTGCCTATGGAGACTGCAACTGTGGATTGTAGTGGAACCAAAATCAATCATGAGCTTGTGTTGGAGACTGCATTTAGATAAAGAAAAACATCACTCGCTATATCCCACCTGACATCGCGCGGATCAGCCAATGGTGACTCGATACAATGTGCACTGCTGCTTGAGGTTTATATGATACATTTCCACCAGGATAGATCAGCATCGCAGCTGTTCCAACTGCAATGTGATCACAGGTAATCACCTTGTCATAATGAGGCGCGGGTGCTACTATCAAGTTCACATAGATGAAAAAGAGTATCGCGAGCGCCTCTTGAGATTAATTTAGACTGAGATCAAAACAGGTGGCTTCGATTTTCTGTTGCATTTTTATTACTACCTGCAACTGTTTTTTTCTGGAGCGTAAGGCATGAAAAGCCGAAGAATTCTATAAACATTTATTGGCGTAACAATTAATCAACTTAGCAGCTTAATTTAACCATTATCCCGTCTTCGGGCGATAACGGCCAATATACATTTTGACCTTCAAAGCGTATAGCGGACGATACTGTCTAATTCTTTTTACACCTCCTCAAAAAATTCCTACAAACTTAAAGTTATTTCAGATACGCCAAATGAAAAACTCAAACTTAAGCCGTCTGTCTGACAGCTGCGACTCTGACAGAGACCTCAGCTCTGTGGCAGCGTCCGCGCGAACTCGCTCTCGCGTGCACACCGAGGTCAGCGGAGATTCGGCGGAAATCAGGGCGGAAAATGACTGGATCGGCAGAAGTGGGCGCCAGCGCCGAACGGAAATCTCACGATGCGGACCGGTCACGGCGCCGCACCAGGCGCGTCAGACTCCGGCCGGCCAGGGCCGCGGTAACAGAGAGAACAGCACCAGCCTGCTATTCCTGAGGGGGCGGGTGTGTAACTCACTTAGTGGAAGAGGACGTCAGCTGAAAGAATGCAGCAAGCGGTAGTATGCAGAGGTCAAGAATCTCGCCAACTCGCCCACGCTCGTGGGTAGCCAAATGAGGTTCAAGGACCAGAACTTAGGTAGCCAATCACGGAGATTTGACAGAGATCAAGAATTGCACTTACCAGCACAAAACAAGTATCTCCACGATCTTACCGCCACGTAAAAAGAACTATCCATAATATGCAATGCTACCTTGACTGATTTTAAGTAACATTATAACTCTAGTGACAGACGATGCAAATTAGTGACAAATAATTTATCCTTACTCACTCGCGTTATTTCACAGCTAAGTTAGAGATGGGTAGGTAACCACATCGCCAACGAAATTGACCCATATAAAGCCATGAGAAAAGGTACTCTAAATTGCGATGACATGAAAACGGTAATATTCATTATTTTATATGAATTTGACTATTTATTTTGAATAAAAGGAGAAAAATTTAAAATCTATATCAGGATCTATAGTGAAATTATTCTGCATAGGAGAGTAAATCCACTGCTTACGTTGTACTTGAGGACTCGTTTTGCGGAATTAGAGATGTTCTGGTAGCCAGGCCGCCAACGAAAATTACGATTAGGGAGCACCAGGTAGCCACTTGGGTAACCACAAAGTTCTGCGTTTCTGGCGCGGAAGTAGCGAGAAGAAAGCAGTCAGATATACGTGTTGTTGAAGCTGCTGTTTGGGTATCTTACTATGAGGCTGTAGATTTTGACCTAAATCAAAATAGGAGGTTTTGTTGCCAGTGGTAAACACACTACCAATTCTTTTATATTATGCCGCAGCCAGAGAAACGCAGGGCAAAGTGAACTCTGCCAGATCTCAAAAGCCCAGGAGAGTAGTGTGATTTGAGGGTGTCAATAAGAGCACACATTTTAATCCTGTGCATGCGAGATATCAAAACTGTAGACCTGTGGAGATGAGAGTTGCAAGTTTTGGCTTTGCACCTAGAAAATTAGATGCTGTTTGGTGCCCATGAAGTCAGGTAAACTGGAGGTAGGTTTCTTTGGTGCATACCTGCAGTTTTGGTGTCAATTTTATCAAATCAAACTTAACAAGATTGTAATGATTCCAAAAGTTTCCATTCAGCAGGTGAATGTGGTGCTGCTTATTGATCTGCTTCAATATTTCTAGAATTTGCTGGATGATGGTTGTGGTATTAAGAGGTACTTGTCCTCTGGCTGAGTACCTATATTTGGTTGCATGCATTGGAGATATTTAAATTATATGTATTCTTTTAACAGAGTGTTAATTGAATGTATCCTTCAAGTAGCTTACGTCTCAGCATGGTGACTGCTACAGTCAAATGGTGGTTGTCTGCTATCTTAGCAATGATGATCTAAGCAATGATTGATCATAGCAAGCAGTTGCAGTAAGGGTACTAGACTCTGACGGCACATATTATTTTTCATGTATTTTTAATTAGGTACTTGATAACATTTTTGACTGATTAATATGCTCAGCTAATGGACGCATGCTTGTATTACAGCACACACAACTTGTAATCACTGCACATATACTTAACCTTTTGCTGTTTGGTACTAAGAGTATGCTATATGTAATTCATTAGTCTCCAAATCACTGTACATTTAATTACTTTCTAATTCCACTTTTTGAGAATACTTTTTCACCACTAAGACAGTTATTCTGGGAGCCATTTAAAGCCTCAGTTCATGCAAAAGTTAATTTCGCTTCGGTAGCCATGTTGGTCGCGTCAAGGGATGTGGGTAGCCAACCGACATTTCTTGACCTCTGGTAGTATGGTATTGTTACTTTGTTGAGCCTATAGATATTGAATTGACTATTCCTGCTGTGGTTATTTTCAATCCAGAGTATCTATCTCATTTCTTATTTTCATACTGACAAGGTAGACTAGGCGGTGAATTAATTTATCTGACCATCAGATTTTCCCTGGCCTGAAAATCCCTTTTGTTTTTCATGTCTGCCCCAGTGAGAGCGTTTTTTTGTGTAGCGCACGTCGGAAAGAAGTAAAACAAAAAGCACAGCAGCTACTGTGCAATGTTTTGTTTTTTTAATACCGACAGCGTGATGACCCGATTAAGAATAGCATAGCCTACCGGTAAGATAAAAACACTTTTTAGACCATGCCAGCTGGCTAGCTGGCAACGCGTTTTCTTTAGCACAAGAAGTAAGCATGCCAAATTTGGTTTCGATCCGTTGCATGCTGGTCTCTCCACCGCCCATTTCACGTTCCAGCGCCCCTCCATGGGGACACAAATTCATAATTAGCCTAGAGAACTAAAATATAGTTATTTCAACTGCTCTTTCCATGTGAACACAACCCTATAATAAGGCACAATTTCACGATGTACTACTTTCATTTTTAAATATTCAAGAGAATGCTTTGCCTAAAACTCCTTATGGTTATTCCATGGCCAAAAAACATAAATTTTCAATCTTTGGAATCGGTGCAGCTACAAAATTTGATCTACCCACGAAGAGTAGACCAAATAAAACCCTTTGCACAGGCTCACCAAGACCCCGAAACAACTCAACAAGTCAAAACAAGATTCTTCACATTGATGTCGTGAGCAAAGTAAGACGCCGTTGCCCACTGGTGAGAGCTTTTACGGCAAAAAAACACTTTTTTCTTGACACCTTCATACCCACTCAGTGGGCTCAGCATTTGACGGAGGCCATGAACTGGAGCAAAGGTAACCAGTTGTTACCGTTAGATGGCTCATATTTCACACCAGTCCCGCTGGCTTATTGCAGCCATCATCCAAGCTAAGGTTGTTGTATACTGAGCGGTGTGCAAATCATGTATTCAGCCTACATATTCAAACAGGTGCAACAGGATGGATTTAAACGAGTGTAGAATTCGGTAAAGCGTGAGGGTCATCCGGGGGACAGTGTCATTTGGGCAAGTAGGCATGCCTAGCTCTCTGATTGTCAGCCTGGATAGCTATACTCTCCCACTCGTTCTCCAGGTCAAAGTGTCTGCGCAAAACAGTCCAGAATTGGATTTGATAGCAAAAGTGACGTCACTGCCCGCTCCACCCGACTGATCCTTTCTACGCACGGACCTGGCCACCTGCAGAGCTGCAGAGCTGTGCCAAGCTTCAGCTGAAGATGAAAATTGGTATCCAGGTAATTCTGCAGAGACCCAAATTTTTACAAGGTTCATAAACACGTGAAATACTTAGTTCTGAATATCCCGCTTCTCTTCAGCTACTTGGAATTCCTGTGCAGGACATCTCTAATAATTTAGATCAATGTGTTTTCTTTTTTTTAATTCACTCGTGAAATCTGCTTTTATTTTATTTCCTGAGCCCTCTCCCGGGACTGTTGTTGTTCAACCCGTTTGAAGCAGATCTGGTGTGTCGCCGGTCCCGGGTTCAAGTCCTGGAGGAGTCTCTGAATAAGTCGATCTGATCCCCAAAATCCCTGCCAACATCGGGTGAGAGTTGGTGACACCGTATAACCTCGTAAGTTGGTGCGTCTTTAATCCCCAATAATTACCATGATGTGGTGTGATACACTTCCCTTAGTTTGTCAGCCAGGTGGCTGTGACCCTCTGTGTCGCGCCAATTGCTACCTCGACAACCACGAAGGGAGCTGCAAGAACGCTGTCCGCCCGGCATAATTAGGATCTTAGTCACGTGCAATAATCACAAACCCGGAATACAACCAGCACGTTTGTTACATCACACTGATGTCACAAAGAAACAAATATGAAAACCTCTAGCAGCCTTAGAAAACCTACGCCTGACCTCATGCTCATGTATGGACAAAGGGAATGACAATATCAGGTAGTTTCACGATGATGGACGGCTGTGAAACTCTGGTATTATATCTATTTCGTTGGATATTTTTATTTGAATGTCCAGCGGATCATAGTGTCGAAACTTCATAAAAGCAGCTCACTTCAGTGAATAGAATATCTGGGTTTCACCACCCACCCAGCCATAATCATATCTCTAAACTGTACATGTAGCTTCTCACATTAAGGGTGCACTTTATTCCAGCGTGTTTACGGCGGGCAGTCAATCTGGCTGTGGGTTCGGCTCACTGAGCTCCTCGCTGGGACTCGTTGTCCACAGGTGTGTGACCAAGTGGGCATCAGCGACCCCGTAATGGATAATTTAGCCCACTAAACACGGTGCAGGACCAGAGGGAACCTCCAAGGATGGCGGGACTTGTAACAGTGTTAGTGATGCTTCGTGTGACCATGTATCTGTGTGTTGCTTTGAACGCATGCAGACCGGCTCCAAATTTAAAGAAGTAAAGTTTTTATAATTGCCTAGACCATGTTTCCCTTTTTCTTTCTTGCAAACAACTACAATGTGTGTCTGCAGGACATGGTCCCACCCCAGAATTTTGTGCAATTACATAGGTTTGTACTCCAGCAAATAAACACGTCCTGCATATTTTGTTTATTTTCTTGACATACTGCTAATTAATTGAATATATGCATTCTTTGATGCTGCTAAATCTCACTTTGTTTTCTCTTTTTGTTCTTGAGACTTAGACATGCATTTGAGGTGTATAATGCTGAACAAAAACCGTTATCAATAGAATAACGCAAGGACACAGCAAGTGAAGCGCAAAACAAAGACAATTAAAGTAATAGTTTGGATAAAAGTTAGCTGAAATTCCGAACGGGTGCAGTGTGCAAGATAAAGATATAACCTAGTTTGGCTTCTAGGAGCCCTTGGTATTGGCAAGGGCTCAACTTTTTGCCTCTTTTCATCGGGATGTCAGCTCGCCCCGTCTAGTTCTCACCCACTAAGTGATGGGGCCCTATTGTCCCCACTTTAACTTATTATGCAGTGCCTCTGCACTAAAATCATCTGTTAGAAAGGAATCCGCGATATTGATGTATTGATGGCTCACTCGTCTATAACTCAAAAACCTCTTTCATATAGGCGTCAAAAGCCGAGGAGGAGGGGAGGGGGCAAATGGACCCGTATCTCATCCTTTTCAGCTTTAAACCTCCCTTTGTTTCTCATGGGAATACACTTTTTGATATACCATTTTTCCTAACAGAATGGTGAAGCGTGGATTCTTAGCTCAATCCCAGCAACATTTTTCCTCAATATGTAACGAGGGGCTTAACAGTGGATCATGAAGCAGCCTCTTATATTTTCCTAAAACATGAGCGTTTAGATGAGCCTGTTTATGTCCGATCACGCTTTCACTTAACGGGCAATTTCGCATTCATTTTCGTTTCTTTTTATGAACGATTTTATCTATATGACGAAATTCACGAACATGCCCTCCAGGTGCATTACAGGAGGGATTATATTTATTGCCGACATATGTCTGTTGAAACAGTGATTATCAATTGATAGCCATGAAGATTAAGTGTGCAGCCTAGAGAGCTGGCCAATCCAGTACTGACTCACTCTGCACTCTATCTGTGTATTTTCGGAGAGCAAGAATGTTCGGAATCGGCAGGTCAAAGTTAAGACGAACATGCTGTAACGGAAACATTGTCCTGCTTCAAGATGTTTTTCCCGTATTGTGCAATAAGAATACCCACTCATTGGTCAAACTTACTTTGGCCTCATGAAGATAATTTTAATGGCCTGCTCACCCAATGATCATACTGCGATTAGTCAAAATTAATGATATTATGAAGTTCTCTCGTCGTAGGACAGAGCAAGTTAAATTAGAAATTTCGTGAATTCACAATAAAGTATCTTTGACAATATTTTTATTTATTTGAAGTAACGATGGAGTGAATGCCTCGTTTCCTTTGCTGCGAGGTGTTTACTCAATCATTGTGACGTGAGGGCATTAAAACACCTTTATTTGGATAGGTCACATTCAAATAGTGTTGGAACGGCTTAAATTACTCCGACCTCAGCTGTTTTCAATATCTTTGGACATGGAGCTACTTGAACTGGTTTGGCAACTGCACCTGAGATGCCCTGGAACTGAAATGTTCAAAAACATCAAATATATAATCAGGGTTTAAGTGTGAAAGTATGATCGTGCTGTCCGCCTTTGCAGCCCACCAATCTTGGAAAATATTAATGAGATTGGGAGGAGCTCTGCAAAAACGCTCATCCGGCCCAGTTTGGGAACTTTAATGAACGGGTTGCCAACAGTAGGTTCCTAAACTGACCGCTAATTTACATCCGAGGCAGAGAAAACACACCGAGTCGCCTCCTCGCCAGCCAGGTTAACAGGCAAAAGCACGAACCGGACAACACGCAAAGTAGGCGTAAACGATGCGAATGTTTACTGATGAGATGGCTGGGCGTTACTAGGCGCAGAAGCTCGCACTGAACCTGTTTAACATCACGCCGACCAAACCAACCAGCCGGACATGCCGCTTCACTTCAACAGTGGCGGCTTGCTGCCGGTGGGAGCTTTGATACACCACGTGATATAATGTAACCGCGGCGAGTGCGGTATAACACCGTGGTGAGACACAAAAGTGTCACCCAATCAGCCGTGGTAGCGAACAGAAAGAAACCGGTATAGCCTAACGAATTTGCTCCAGTTGTTGCACATGCTGATTTCCGCTCATAGCCGCGATGCCACAAATGTGAGTTAGTCTGGAAATGGTGAAATGTTGTCGTCACTGTGATTTTAAGAAAAAATTTGCATCGATACCTGCCTCCAAACCATTGCTATCATAAACTGTTTTCGTTCAGGCTGAAGTAAAGATGAAACAAAGAGACAGTTTTTCAGCAATTTTACCACGGGTGTAAGAACACGCAAAATCATCCTGCTCCGCACTCACTTTGTTTTAAGACTCTCACCCTTATTGGCTTAACAAATGCAGTGTTGTTTAGTGAAATTAAAACGTACGTCAGGGTTTAATCATAGCTTATTATATATTGAAAATGAATAAAAAACTACATTCGAACTATAATTGCATCAGTTTTTTGTGGCACTTTTAGGTCACCTTATATATGCTACTAGCCGATAGATGTTACGTGAATAAGCTTTAGCGGTTTTCAAAACTCCCTAGTTTTTTGTGCAGAGAAATATCCTGGAATTTATATCGAATAACTATATACAGTTATACTATTATTTATGAATGTATATATATATATATATATATATATATATATATATATATATATATTGTGTGTGTGTGTGTGTTGTGTGTGTGTGTGTGTGTGTGTGTGTGTGTGTGTATCCAATTATAAAAAAACATGGAGCCTAGATCAGGACGCATATGAAGGTGCTGATTTAACACGCGCATTGACGGGGCGGGTACCGCCCCCTCGGGTTTTTCGGAGACAGCAGAAACGGCAGCGCCTAGCGCCGCCGTACTTGGTATACCTTTCTCTCATCATTTTTACAACTTCTGTGAAAATTTTAAGGTTAGGTCATCTCAGGTCAGGTCACCAGTACAGGTCAAGTGACCCGACCTCAAAAAAGTTTAAGATAGCATAAGTCGGAGCGGGGTGAACTTATCCGATTGAAACTCATATCACATAATGGCCCCACCGAGTTCTCTAAAATATGTTCCGGTATTTTTGATATCGATGACCTAAGGTCAGGTACGAGGCATGACCTCTCCGTTGGAAATACATGGGAAAAATGGTTTTTACGGAATAACTCAGTAACGGATGGTGATAGAGCATTTATTTTAGCTGCATTAGACTCGCCTGGGCTTTGCGGTTCTAATGATATGCATTTTATATAATTTGACCCTGACCTGACCTCAGGTCAGGTCAAATCTTGATTTGACTTAGCAAGGTCAAATTATATATCATTCGATTCGGCTTGCTAAGAGGATTCATATAGTTTAAGTCGTTTTGCTCTATCTTTACTTTTTCAGATGTAATGGCCGAAAAACTGATTTTACATGTTATCCCTATGACGGGCATGTTTTGACCCTCGTGACCTAAAATGTGACCTGACAAAAAATGGTTCAAATGTTTTCGATGGAGAAGTGGATGGGCAGCCCAACGCCGTTTACCGTTTTTCGCTACCTACCGCGGTTCTCGAGATCTTAGGGGGGGTACCCGCCCCCGTCAATGCGAAGGTGGCTCAGACCCCCGTCAATGCGCGTGTTAAGCCTCATATTTGTACTAAGAGGCCTGTCTTTTAGACGTCGTGATAGCGCCGGCCGCAGTTTTGTGATGGAATAGGATGGTAGCACCAACATCGCAGGACCTATATCTCAACTTCCCGGGAACTGGAGGTGCTAATTAGTCGAATATTCCCATTACAATGAAAAGCTAGGATTTGCATCAAAGCTCCCGTAGTCCGCATAACGCCTGATGAAATCAGAGCGGAACAGCGTCTGCACTTCGGAAGCATGCTAGGCGTAACGGTACAGCAGATAGGAATTCCTGAGCCGTATGCACCCGCAAATCGGCTTATCGGCGGCACGTGGGCGCGCACGCGGCAGACGACGCTGTAATTGCCTAATCACGGACACATTCTGAGGTTTCCTGCATAGCAACCCTCGCACGGAGTGGCTGCTAAAACAATTCACGATACACCGCAGTGTGCTACATAATATCGAACCTGAACATTTTATTGCTTCCTTACAACAATTAGGGAATTGGGAGGTCCTTGAATTTGAAACTGGGATACATATATCACCTGAGTTAGAAAGCGGTGAAGGTTCTATGAATTACATGGGATGGTTTCGAGGGATCCACGCCCTACTGCTAGAGCAATGAAATGTGAAGGGTTTGTGAGCTGCTGGCCTTGCGGAAGTACCAGGAGGCTCTCTCTTACGCTTATCACCAACAGAAGAGCAAATACTCGCCTGTCCGTTTGCGTTAAAAGCTTATGGCTTTCAAGAGCCCTGGGTGAATGTCATCCACCAGTTTATGGCATCTCTGGTCGTTCAGTGAACCCTAAATGAGCCACGGAGATCTAAGCCTCAGCAGGATTTGCAAGGTTGGACGCAATTATACATTTTATGCCAGGAAGTCATGCACAGATATGGCCTTGGCCTATGTGATCAGTGAAAAATAATCATATAATCCTGTCCTGGAATAAATCGATTGTTCTATCTCTTATTTCCCCGATCTGGAACAGGAGTGGAAGTAAAGCTTTTTGTTGTCCTACGATTCATTATCCAGAAAAATGACGATGGTGGGGTCTGCTCCCGCAGTTTCACAGTTACGTTCGTCACCGACATCTATTTTGTCACAGCTGGGGCCAGGAGGGCCAATGATGGTTGGCTGGTGGGGTTTAACTTCCGTCTTCGATGTGCAATATGACGTCCTCCTGTACCTTTCGTCTAGGTTTTGAATGTACTTTGCGTGGGAAAAAATTGAGCATTGATATTAGAGCTGCACGATGCAATCTTCGATGGAAATGAGTGACTATCGGCATTGACTATCGATAAAAATATCCAAGCCTGAAGACAAAGGAACATCACGTGTTAATTTACCATGGAGAGATGGATGTACGAAACACTCGGTACATTTTTAAAAGGCCAATATACAAATTATTGGCATGATACCCTAATCTAAATGAAATACAGTCGTGCTAGATTGGATTTGAAGACTTTATTTCATAGCCTGCCTACCTGCTGGTTAAGATGACCTTGTTAGTCGAGATTGATTCCATAAGGCTCGATCACTTTGAACCTGATTTGACCTTTCGGAAGCATCCAGCCGCCCAGTGCAGCAGATGGTTCGGGCAACACTCTGTCCAGCATTGGCGTGATCGGTGTAACAGTTAGCCTGAGCGGTGGGACGCCGCCCGAGGCGGGTCTACTTTAGCGAACGGCTTCTGCTGCCAGAAATGGTGGGAGCAGATGTTGAACACACAGGCAAGGCGTAGCGGGACCAACGACAGCGTCTCTGAGACAGCTCAGATTATTGGGTGAAACTCGGTGGATGCCAATCAAGGACACATTCTACTTTGGTTACAGCTGATGTGGAAATTATCCTATTTGACATCCATGGCTAATTAGTTGGAGTAATTCTGAAGTTCGAGCGCGGTAAATTACCGGTCAATGATGTCTGTTTACTGAACGAAATGATAGTGAGGACAATTTCGGGGTGTTTGTGTTTTGTGCATTGGAAATAACGATTATTTTAACACGCACATTGACGGGGGGGCGGGTACCCACCCCCTCGGGTTTTCGGAGGCAGAGCGTAGCGCCGCCGTACTTGGCATACCTTTTCCCTCATAATTTTTGCAACTTTTTCAAAATTTTAAGGTTAGGTGATCTCAGGTCGGGTCACCAGTACAGGTCAAGTGACCTGACCTAAAAAAAATTTAAGATAGCCAAGTCAGAACAGGTAAACTTATTCGATTGAAACTCATATCACATAATGGCTCCACTGAGTTCTCTTAAATATATTCCGGTATTTTTGATATCAATGACCTAAGGTTAGGTACGAGCCATGACCTCTTCATTGAAAATACATAGGAAAATGGTTTTAACTGAATAACTTAGTAATGGATGGAGATAGAGCGTTTGTTTTAGCTGCATTGAATTTGCCTCGTCATTGCGGTTCTAATGATAGGCATTTTGCCGAATTTGACCTTGACCTGACCTCAGGTCAGGTCAAATTCTTAATTTGACCTAGCAAGGTCATATTATATATCATTCGATTTGGCTTGCTGCGAGGATTCATATAATTCAAATCGTTTTGCTCTATCTTTTCTTGTTCAGATGAAATTGGCAAAAAACTTCATTTACATGTTATCCCTATTACGGCATATTATGACCTCTAGTGACCTTAAATGTGACCTCACAAAAAAGGTTCCAATAATTTCTATGGAGAAGTGGATGGGCTATCTAATGCCCTTTACTGTTTTTCGCTACCTAGCGCGGTTCTCGAGATCTTAGGGGGTGCGGGTACCCCCGTCAAGGCGAAGGTGGCTCAGACCCCCGTCAATGCGCGTGCTAACAATGTTTCTAGGGAGGGCAACCTCATGACAACCGGACCTGGTTACCATCTACTTGCATAGCACTGCGTGAGAGATTTTGTGTCGGTTAAAGGTAACCGATACACGATGATTTTTCTAACTGTTCCATTCACTGAAGATGTTTTACCCCACTTTCCTCTTATGGGTAGTATTTTGTTCTTTGTGTCAGTTGAGTGCCTACCGCTATCACGGGTGTCAGAAAGATGACGGGGAGGCGATATGTATGTCTGCAACTGGCGAACTCCGGGACGTCCTCCAAAAATTGGACTCAAGCTGGGTTTTTTCTGCTTTTGCCTTCTAGCCATGCGACCGACGTAAGGGTTCCCGATTGAAGTGTGCTTTACCTGCCACGGCAGCGCTCTCTAAGATATTCTATAAGTTCATGCCTGATCTCTTAGCCCCGCAATTCGCAGTCATTGTCAGGAGTCCCCTGCCCTGGAAAAATCCCTCCATCCCAGGAAAAATCCGTGGCGATATCTCTTTAAAATCAGAGAATATAGAAAATACGTGTAAAACAAAGATTTCACTAATTTCTTATACATGAAACGATTAAATATATCCTTTTATGCAACATAATAAAGAATAAGTGGCCCTCCGGCCTAAGATAGATGAAAAAGCTGCTTACAGAAAAATGGCGAGACTATACTGCATGAGGGCTAAAACCACGAAGCCTTGAAACAAAAACAAAAAACTGAAAACAAAGCAACTGATCATTAAAAGCCAAATAAACGAAATCAAATGATTGATAAAAACAAATTGTTTAACAAAGCAGAATCGATAAATTTAGCCACTGATCTTGTTTTAATTTTAGTATTACCGCATTCGTGTGTGGTGTTTGCTTTAAAGCAGCATACTCTGTCCAATCATCTTTTGGCAGCTTTTAAAGGGATGTGTAGGGAAGGGACTCTTCCTGTTAATATTTTAGGTGACGTCCTATCTCCAGCAGGCTTTCCGAGAACCTTATATTTTTATCAATGCGGCAATATCAATGTATCTAAAACAGTGTGCCTACCAATCACCATATATGGAAGCGTTACCCCCTTGCCGTTAGGGGAGGAATGCGTTAGGGCCTTCCTTCAGTGATTAGAATAGTTCCGAACTAATTTCCACAATTTTGTGGGGCGAGAAAATTAACTTCGTGAGCTAATTAACTCCGAATTCTTCGTAAAAGCAAAGGTAGCAAAAAAGAACACAAGGATTTCCCCAGTCATATAGTTGGATTTTGTGTGATCGTGTACGATTCCTTGTGTGATAATGAAGCACCCATTCTCAACTTCATTTTGGAAAAGTGCACAAGCGCGTAAATAATCTTTGAAAAACCCATGCGAGAGCTTCAATTTAGCCATGCCTTAGTTGATTCCAGTGTTGAATAGTGAATGTAATGCTCTTCCTAGGGTACCGATCTGAACAGATAGATAACAAGTGTATAATGTAGTGTCTATGTATTCTCGCTAATATTGTTCAAAGCAATGCATACACCCAGAGTAAAGTCACTCTGGTCTTTTCTTCACCATCTCAGTTCCACAGGTCAAATAGCTAAAGGAAGATGGAAAGCCTTGGTAGAAAAGGTAAAAAAGTCACCAACGCCAAGCTTGCGACCATCAATAATGAGACATGCGTTTTACTTTTCATAGAGGCTCAGATAATTAATGGCCCGTTTCAGAATTTCCAGTCAGCAAAGCTGCATCAGAGGAATTGGACAGCTGTGTCATCACCATTTCATATTTTGCCAGGGGGTTTGTTACACTGGTCCAAGACACCTCTCTTCACATGAAAGGTGACTTTGTGGTCCCTAATTTCCTGGATAAATCCGACAGGACAAATGGGAGTTGGGAAGAATCAATTTTTTCCTGAGGTAGCCTCGAAAATAATGGCATAAACCTAATTTTTATGAAAAGCTGAACCGGAAATGATTTATAATATAAATATTGTCTTCCAGATTGGAAATAGCGTAAGGAAAATCCGGGGAGCACCATTCATCAGTCATTCAAGCCAACGTACAATTCGAATATTTACACACCTACCCGCCGACGTCCGTGTCGAGTGACGAGAGATCAGCTACAGCTACACCTGAGATCAGCTACACCCGACACCCACCCACCGTCGACTGGGGCAGCGCCGGCGGCGGCGCCGCGGCCGGAAGGTGCTTACCTCTCAGCGCGGGGTAGCAGCGACGAGTGTCGGCACGGCGGCGGGCCGCGCCATCGTCACCGACGCACCTCGCTATCGCTGACCCCATTCGACGGAGAGAGTGCCACGGCTGGGGGTGCACCTCCGGAGCGGTTCACCACCGCTGGCTGGCCAGCCAACTGGTCAGGCGGGGACTGCGATCTGGATAGAGCTGAGGTCCGCGTGGGAGGGCCAGCTCGAGCCCCCGCGGTGCTGTGTCCCTAGCTGGGATGGTGGATCTATCAGCTATGTTTGTTTATCTGATCCGCATGGGTAGGACGCGCTTCTATTGAAGGGATCTATCGAGCACGCTTCTATTGAAAGGGTTACAGCTTTGTGGGCGGCTTCCAGTTCCTTACTTACCTATGATGAATGTGTTGCCGCTTTCCAGTGGTTAATGTGATTCATTTAGCAATGTATCTACGTATGTATTTGTAAATTTTGGACCATAAACTTGTTGTTAACTGGACGAGTTTATCAGCCATCATCACTTGACAAGCAGGGAATGGCAGTCAAAACACCGCCGAGTGGGCTTTGAGGTCAGTGTAATATTGAATATGATACATAATGCACTTGTGTAGGTACAACCGACGACCAAGTCCGGGTTGTAGTGTCTACTGCAGAGAACTGGAGATAAGGAAACGACGTGATGTATTAGTATGATAGCTTGTCAAAGCCACTGAATATATTTGTTTGGAACCCGAAGTTGCCTTCTTATGTTTAAATGCTAAGATATCTGAGCCATGGCGTGCTTTGATAATAGAACGATCGAGCACGCCGGCAAGTTTTTCATGCATTGCATTTAAGCAGAAGACACATACGTCGGGAGTCCGATTTCAGCGGCAGGGTTCAAAGGTCAGGCTAGTGCGGCCGCCGTGAGACCGCCTCGGGCAAGAAACCCCGCTGATCACCCGGAGTGAAGCCGCACTCTGATTGACTGATAAGTGTTTCCACCTATCCCGAAATTAGCAGGGGAGCATATTTATGGAAAGGGACACCTATGTTCAGATGTGATTGGAAATGTTTATTGCTGGGTCGTGATGCTGTTAATGTTTATTTCCGATCGATTCGCCCGTGGCCCGCTGGGTACAAGTGGCGTCAGGTTTACAGAGTCTATGGTTTTAACCGCTCAGTGTACTGCTCCTTTTCTCTCCACGTGGCCTGCAGAATCTGTCGTAATAATACATCAATAAATGTTCCATAAGATGAAATGAAGACTATACACGGGTGAAAACCCTGAAACCGTGTTACAATGTGTAAAAAAACACTAGAAAGAAGAGACCCTGTAGTAACATGTTACATAGCTTTGTGATGGAGCTAATACCTGGCTTTACCTGATCTGTGAATGTGATGTCACCGCCGGGTTTCAACACGGGCTCATTTACAATCGAAATTTAAATTTAAAATTGAAATTGAATCGAAAAACACCTTTGAAATTGAATACCATTTTCAATTTTTCAGTCGAAAAGCAAAAAAAGGATTTTACTTAACACCAGCACTAGAGAGGGGTCTGGCACCAACGCCCACTGGAGGGGAGGCCTGGTAGGCCCCCTGAGATGTCAAAAACTAAGAGGCCTAGAAAAACGCCGATTGGAGGGTGGGTAAAGGCTATAGTGATCTACATCTTAACCATTTTATTGGCCTAGGTCAGTATCTTCAAGGTCAAACTGGGTCATAAAGTTCAAATCTTGGCCATGCTGGGGACCTATCGGGAAATGCTGTAATTATGCAGAAAAAAGTCGGGAATATGCTAAAGGTGGACCAAGTTTATAAAGGGAAGATCATAAATAATTCCTAAGATTTTGGGGTCTAGGCTTTTCAAGGTCATTGGCATATGACGTCACAATAGGGTATACTACCTATAATTTACACTATAACTAACACTGTAGCAACTCTTGGGCGGGAAATGAGAATTGACCTTGCCCCATGACCTTTGACCTTGACTTTAACATTGAGTGACCTTAACCATGACGTCGTAGCATGATATACGTTAGACTGGGTAACGTCATTTGACCGGAAGCACTTGGTCCTATGACCTCGAAAGTGGCGGTATGATCTTGCCTGTAACTTTTGACCTTGCCCTTGACCTTCATGTGATCTGATCTTGACATAGCATCCCGTTTATATGACGCTATGATGTCACATACTCGGTCTCCAACACAATCTAACTGGTCCGACCGTGCGATTGTAGCGATCTCAAAATGCAGGTCTGAATTTGAAAGCCTGCAAGGAAAAAAATTACCGGCTGATTTTCGAAAGTCTTTCACACATCGACGAGTCGTTAAATTGGCCTAGTACCGTTTTCCAGCTACGAGCTGTTTTCCGGCCACCTCGCAAAAACAGGTGGGAGGGTGGGGTCTCCGAGACCTCCCTTCAGTGCGCGTGTTAACACGCGCGGGTATGGGACCTGCACTGCCATTTGGGGAGAGTACTCAGCCAACCACCAAGATCTTAGAAACAACGCTAAGTAACGATAAGCAAAAAGCGGTATTTGATTGGCCGTCTTGGTCAGTACCAAGAATGTTCGTATAGTGTTTCGGTGAGGTCACTTTTGAGATCAATGAAATTAAAAAATATAAGTAATGATACGATGGAAAATTGAATTTTGTACCATGACTGCTAGCAGAGCGGAGCTATAGAAGATGCGAGAGCAGCATGGAATCCCCTGGTCAAGCCCTATCAAATGGAAATTCATATGACTTTACCAGGTCAAAACATTAATGATTCTGCGGGCTTAACGATGCACCAACTGCTGGGGTCATATGGCGTCGAAGGGGAAATGGGAGTGAACTAGGCTTGATCTAGGGCAGGGTGCCAAATCTGTCTCCGGGTAGGTCATAACATGTAT
>JAOTON010001146.1:1032500-1316386 GCA_034440635.1 Lepas anatifera
TTGACAGTGCACTACATCCGAGTCCTGGACTGGACGAACTGATACCCTTTGCAGCATCGGCGACAGCGCCGCCCAGCTCTGTTTTGGCATCACGGACCTCTCCTAAGGCGGTGTTGGTACCGGTGACCACTACTGCGGCGCTGATCGGCTTTGCGTTAGCACAAATGACCTGCCCTGCTATACCGGGCGCCTCTCCTGCGCTGTCGGCAGCCTATCCCGGGGCGCCGGTGGCTATCCTGTGGTATCGGTGGCTTATCTTGCGTTGCTAGTCGCCCCTCCACTGTACCGTTCGCCTCTCCTGCGGCTCCGATGGCCTCTCCTGCGGCACCGGTGGCCTATCTTGCTGATTCAGTGGCCTCCTGCGGCTCCGATGGCCTCACCTGCGGCGCCGGTGGCCTATCTTGCTGATTCAATGGCCTCCTGCGGTACCGGTAGTCTCTGCCCGGGCGAAACAAGTTGGTGGCCTTGACATTATCAGTCTGCTCTAGATTTATTGAAGAGCTTGCGCAGAATTTATCAAATATTGAGCCTTTTGCATACATCTGTATTTGTTTGCACCTGACCTTCGTTTCGTGGAAAATGCATAACTAATTTGATTTTCAAGTAAAAACACATTATCAGTGTCGCAAGTTAGGTACTGTTTCAAGCATTTATTCGCTAAAACTCGTATCCTGCGTCCCCGCAGGTGGTTTACGGTATTGAGACATCAGCTCCTCCTGGGATAGTGCCGGGATGTCTCAATAGTCCTGGGATGCTTGCCACAATAGCACCTGATCACTCTGAATCAGTCACAGCGCCTACAAATGACGAAACAATTGTCAGCTGCATCGACGGTAGTAGTCGGCTTATTCCACACGGCCAGCGTTTGGCCCTGCTCGGTTGGTATAGACATCGCAAAATGCCTCCTCACGCCTGGACTCTTCTGCGACTGTGCAGATAGTCGCCGACTGGTCCTGGATTGTTGAATCAGCCTCTGTATATAGAACAGTAACAACTAGGTTGCCTTTTCAGTCCTCGGTGGCTCAAGTGCTAATCAAAATTTCTGCGCCAGTGCAGAATCAAGGGCACTTACCACAATCCTTTACCCCTCCTTAAAAGCTCCTTAACAAGACCGGCGCTGACCTCAGTGTGGGACCCAATGGCACCGGCCTCAATACCGGTCTGCCTGGACAGATTGAGGTAGATGGCATTGAGGAATTATGGTTGATTAACGAATCGGGTGGGGATGGTGTAAGGCATCAGCTGATGGAGCTGCACCCTGAGTTTTGCGCAGGAGCTTTACAGGATTTTAAAGGGAATGTGACACCTTTATAACGTGATTTTAACTGAGATAGCCAAGTTGTAAAGCAGCCCGGTACTGTATATATCATTTGTCTTGGAACTCGATATTTCCGTAGAAAAAGCTAAAACCTACCTGAAATGTACCTCTCATGTACCTCTCGCCAGGCGGCCATTGTTGTGAGCTGCTGGTGTGACGACATATGCTGACGTGACGATGAGCATTAGCCAATCGAAGCCCTTGAAGCGTTTCGAGTATGGTAGTCGTTGCCAGATCATGACATCATCCACAGGCAGATATTTATTTTTTTCCTAGATGAGTATTTAAAAAATCAAAATATTGAGCTTATTGTACATTTTCAGAGAAATCATGAGTGGTTTCATGATTTTTGGCTAAAAGTACGCCTAATTACACTAAATTCCAGGATTCGACCAAGGTGCCACATTCCCTTTAAGAGGAACACAAATGAACAACTGGCGACAAATGAGTGTGCTGAACCGGATGAGGTTGTGTCTGATCCTCTTCCAAACACCTAATTCACGAAGACGAAGGCGAAAGGTACATCACGGGCTATGGAAGATCAACAACTTTAAGTTCAAGCATGAGCTTTAGCCAGTACCGACTTTGTGTTATTCTAAGCTGGGCCTTCTGGGAGGATATACGAACGTTTTTCAGCCCGCGAGCTACACGACTAGGTCTCCTCAACTAATGAGCCAACTACAACAGACTGGCCTCGCAGCGTGTTGATCACGTATGTGTATGATGCAACCTTACTCCCGCCTTGTTGGCTTCCCTGGCAGTTATATTGCTGGGTGACTGCTCGTGTGGCTGACCGCTGGGCGGTTTTGGCTCATAAACCTGCCACTATCGCTTGCATCTTTGAGAGAATGTACTTGTCTACCGTGTCATTCCTAAACGGCGAATCAACGTCAATGTGCTCTAATTTACAAATAGAAAAGTTAGTTCAATACCCGCTGTGCTGACAAAGATTCCCAAAATTGTCACAGATACCATATACAGATAAATGTGAAATGGGAAAGTATGGAAACCTTACAAGTAAAATTAAAAAAGTAAAGTAAAAGTAAAATAGCAGAAAATTAAAAAATAGGTTAGGAAAATTAAATTAAGTAAAATTCAAGTAGAGTAAGCAACTTTTCAAACAAGATAAGGTCTTAAATTCTCGCAATTTTTTTACGTCATAGCCTTTAACCAAACATAAATTTACGCAGAAAATAGAGATAAGGCATTTTAAGTTGTCCTCTGTGCTGACAGATGTTTCATCAAGAAGCCGTAAGTTGAGCCTCATAACGTACGGCTTTTTTTACCAATTTGCTGCACAATATAAGGCGGTTCGGTGGAAACCTTACGCCTTATGTGGATTTACTTCTATACCTTAAGCCAAAATGATAAAATATTAACATATTTAGATTTAGCATCTCATCGCGATCATAGTGATATGCAATTTTCATGGTTACAACGTACCAGATCGGAAATAATGCCCGAAGCGCCTTTTCTGCTTTCCTGGACAATTTTGATATAGACAAATCCCTGAGATACGGCTTTTGGTTTACGACGGCAGAATCGTCACACTGCATATCTGTGCAGGTAAAGTACTTGCGACTTGTGCATTTGCAGAAATTGCACCCATCGCAAGCCACCTGTCCAAGTCTGCACCCTTGTGCAGTGACTACCATCACCAGGACCAGCACGCCCACAAGGACAAGTTTTGCTGGGGACATGGCCGGGGCTGCTTGTTTTCCGCTGCGTTCTTCAATTTGCACCGCTGCCGACTTCGTCTGTGCGGCTTCTATCCACCCATTTATGGCCCTGAGGATGGACCTGACCCGTGCGTCAGCCCCGGATGACAAATGCCAGTGAATGTCAGGACGTCGGGGCTAACCGGCACTCTCAGTCTCTTGGCTGTCAGGCAATACGGCTCAGGTGTCATGAATCAGTGTCCCAAAACTGGTTTTGCGCTAGTGCTGTGAGTTTTAGATTTATATAGGAAAATACACTTGGAGGGTAGAAAATTAAGAAATACAAACACAATTATCTCGCGCAGTGAAGGGGGAGGCTCGAAGGCACCCCACCACCTATTTGTCCGAGGTGGCCGGAGAACCGATCCCAGCTGAAAAACGTTACTCGGCCCATTTGAGAGAATTTGAGGGCACGCCAACTGGGAAAGTAGTTTGTATTTTTTCTCATTAGTAAGTGGCGCTGCGCCGTGTGTCCTTTGTCTGCGCTCCTGGGTGAAATCTGAGTTATCGTAAGGCTTTAGAACTGAGCCCATCACTTTGAACAGCGCCTGATACTCATCATGTTCTAATCCCGGTTCGATTGTTGCCGTAAAGCAGGACTTAAAGGAGCCATATTGCAAAAGCCATTGGTTCGTCCTAAAACTCTAAAAATGATAATGATGAAATCAGCACTTATCACTTAACCGGCATTTTCCTATCAAGGGTGTATCAAGGGATAGTGAAGCTAAAAATGCTCCCATTTTTAGCTCGATTACTAGATGCGTTCCAGTTCTTTGCTGCAATCTGCCATCGTATCGTATACGGAAACATTGAAACATTCTCTTTCTCTGGCCTTTCTCTTTTTATCATTTGACCTCAGCTGTCACCGGGTTTGTACATACCTATCCCTAATAACACTGAATAAATGAAATGAAATAAACAATGTCCTCGTGGGTACCAACCGACCTTGCCTGTTGCTGCGCCCTTAACCTACAAATATGACACTGTTCTCACTAATGAATAAATCTACCCCCCCCAACCCACTGGCCATGTGATATAGGGTAGCTGGCCGGCGTAGTGAGAATTCAACGCACATGTTTGTCTCATCCTCAAACAGACAGCAATTGGGGAAGGGGCCGGCTTGCCTGGTGGCTTCACTACCTGTTTCTAGATAGGAATTGGATGGATTAACGTGGATTCATTCTCCTCGATGGGGAACTGCCTTCCTTGTTCCATCTGGCCCTGTGAGACTTTCGCTAAAGGGAATAGACCCCTTTGTAGAATTTCTGAAAAGAACAATTTATGCCAAAATATATCTGAGAATCAGGAAACCACATTTTGTTTCCACCTCCAATCCCTCAAAATACAAGATATCGCCTCTTGTCTTAGTACGCTGGGTTGACCCAAGCATCGCGTTCGATCACGAATCTGGCAGCTTGCGGCGGCTTGCAACATGTAAGGTTGCGTGGCCATGCTGTTTGCTAACATTTCTCTCGTGAAATGCGCCGCCAGATGGAAAGGCATTCTTTCCTGGCTTAAAATAAAGTAATAAGCCCCTCTACTTTGAAGTTTAAAGCGTGTGAAAATGTTATGCAGAGAGCTTTCGGCGAAACAAAATATGCCAATAGTGGTTTCTCGACACGCTCTACGAAATTGCTACATCAGTTTTGTTTCAAAACCCATTATTAATGTGGGACACTTCCTTTAAAGGGAGAATCGAGAAACAGCACTCCCTTTGAAGGGAGAGTCCCACTCCAACTCTCTTTAAAGTGGGACTCTCCCTTTAAAGGGAGTGCCCCACTTTTATAATGGGTTTTGAAACAAAACTGAGACCGTAGTTTTGTGTAGAGTGTCGAGAAGCCACTGTTGGTATATTTTATTTCACCCGAAGCTCTGTATACAATTTCTGCACGTTTTAAAGTTCGATGTAGGGGGGACTTACTACCTTATTTCAAATCATGAAAAAATCCCTTTCCATCTGGCAGCACATGTCAACAGCATGGCCACGCAACCTTGCATGTTGCAAGCCGCCGCAAGCTGCCAGATTCGTGATTGCACGCGACGCTTGGGTCAACCCAGGACACTGAGACAAGAGAAAGTATCTTTCTTTCGAGCAATTGTAGGTGGAAACTTACCATGTTAAGCGAATTTTCCGGTATATTTTGATAACAAATGTTCATTCATAGAATTTTGGCAAAGCGTTCGAACCCTTTAAACGCTCACGCCAATACTCTCTGTTTCTGGGACTGTTGGGCCTGTTGGGAGTGGCCTAGCAAAAAGGAGGTGCAAACACGTCGATCTGCTGCAATTTTTCCCCTTTATTATTGGTACAAAATGTGGTACAACACTTGTACTAAGTATTGTAATTATTGATACAACACTTGGACGAAGGCCCGAACGATCATGACATTGGACTTATTCGACATAACGGTTGAAACAAGCAGTACTCATTGTGCCTAGACTTGAATGCCTCATGGGTATCCTGCTCCTTTTCTCTGGTGCGGCAGACTGGTTTGTTGCACTAGTGGCCATCTCACGGGTTTTCGGTGGGTCCTTTGTTTCCCCCAGGAAGATGATAGACAGTTGTATTGCTTCCATGCTTCACATGACCCCTACGAGTTTTAAACGCACCTGCAGCTGTAACCGACACGCTTCCAGGAGCCGCCATTGCAGGACCCACACAGTTTCAGCGTGCAGGCCCAGCCTCCGTTCAAGCACGAGCAGTGGTTGCACTGGAGACACTTCGTCTGTCCATTCCAGCATTGCCTTGCCCTTGGGGATGCAGTTACGGCCACTGCCATGGCCAGAAAGCCGAGAATCAGCAGCAGTTTTGATGGAGACATGGTGGGGATCGCTAGCGTAGCCCTGGACTGTTCTGAACCCACTGCAGTAGTGACGTATAGATCAGGGTAGCCTTTATAGTTGTAAACCTGGGGCCTGTCAATATTCTGTCAGCTGCGGGCCAGTACGTAGGAAGGGGTGAAGTATTGATTGATTGGTCATTTGATCTTTAGGGGGGCGACCCGGATGGTCATATAGCGCCCACTTCATTCTTAATGTCCTGTCTGTAGGAAAATTACCTTGCAATAAACCCTCGCCCTGTTGGGGGTTTAATTGCCTGTACGCTGAGGGGATGTTTGAACACCCCCTCAGGTTTTTCCGGCGGCATGAAAAAAATTGGCTGCGTGAAGCGCCGCCGTATTTGGCACAATTATCCTTGATCAATTACGCAACTTTCCCCAAAATTTTAAGGTTGGGTCATCTCAGGTCAGGTCACCAGTGCTGATCAAGTTACCTCACCTCCAAAAATGTTGGAGGTGGCATAAGTAAGAAATGAGTGAATCTATCGGATTGAAACTTATACCACATAATGGGCCCACCGAGTGCTACAAAATCTTTTTCCGGAATTTTTTATATCGATGACCTAGGGTCAGATACAGATCATTACCTCTCTAATGGAAATGCATGGGAAAACAGGAATTGGGCTCCATTTGTGTAGACACGGCTGCGAATATCTTCATGCTCTCCAAATCGTGGTATCCTGGGCCCCGTTCCATGCTCATGTTGCAATTGTTGACCTGTGACGTTACCACCCCTGTCCATAGCGTGCCGTCCCTGCGGTGAAGCATTCACCCAATATGTGATTCAACCGCGGACCAGGTTTACAATAATTGCGTCCCTTTCACTTGCGTTTTACACCCAATGACAAATATATTTTTTTACGTGATAGGTACCCTCTGTGGCCAATTTCTCCTCCAGTAACCTGCTGCCCCCTGCTAAATATGCCACCCCCATCCCCTCCGTCAGCCGGGCCCCCCAAACGAAAATCCTGGGTGCGCGGCTGGCAATACCCCAATTCTACAGGTATCACGAGGGACCGTCAGGTGGCATGTTATGCGGACATTTCATTCCTTTTTGCTCGAATCCGCAGTTGTAGCACCCATGTATAACTGACCTCAACTTGACCGCACAACATGTGTGAGGCGTGCGTTCCACCCCTCGTCAGCTGTCCCCGCCCACTCCCCCGGCTCAGCGCTACAGCGTACGGTAACTTCCAAACTGGTGGGTCGGCAGCGGAACGGTACCTATGCAACAAACTGTACATTGCACATACATACATACGGCTTAGGTGCCCTGGAGCGGATTTGACAGTTAACACCCGCCCTGGTGGGGGTGTTTGAACACCCCCTCGAACTGGGCTCCTATGCGGGACAGCGAAAAAAGCGAAGGCTGGTGGATAGCTCATACAAATTCATGAAGAAACTACATTAGTCACTTTTTGGCTCATGTTGTTGGTCAATATTGAGGTCATGACAGGTCAAAGAAGGTGGCATTTCGAGTAGTTTTTGGGCTCTAGCATCTAACAGTTGAGTTAGACTCATCTTGTAGGCACCAATCGCTTCCTCTCTTCATGGTGAATCGAATGATATATGATGTTCCCAGGCTAGGTCAAAACATAAAAATGACCTGAACTCAGGTCAGGTCAAGCTCACTTTCCAACCTAGCATAGTCAATATGCATATCAATTGACTCGCAATAGCAATCCAAACGTAGTTGTATCAAAATAAAAGCTGTATCATCATTTCCTGTAAAGCTATTAACCTAAGTCTAAAAGCTGCTGAAGTAGCTTCAGATGACCTCTCAGAGATCACAGATCAATTATTGCAACATGAACCTGGAAAGGGGCCCAGGATACTACGATTTGGAGAAAATAAAAGTATTCTAAGCTATATCTAGACACCACCGCCGTGGCGCAGTTGGTTAAGGTGACTCAGTCCAGTGCGGGAGGTTCTTGAGCTGACCTCTGGCAGACTTTTCCTCGACCGCCTCCTACCCAGGAGATGGCAGTACACTGGGTAGTGCCCGCCTTGACTAGGGACTTCCGCGGACCAACCAGCGCCCTTGTTATCGGGAGCACGGGCTTGATCTGCCTTTAAAAAGATTCACCGGTCCGGTGGCACCGCCCGAGGGCACGGCCTCGCCGCGTGTCACCGGAGCAGTCCTCTGTTCCGCCGGGCCCGAGGAATCGGGATAGCCCCCCCCACCGCCTGGTACGGTGGGGCGTGTTTATATGGAGCGTGCGGACATGACATTCCCGCAAGGGTGCCGATAAGCGTAAGCCCCGCTGCCGTGTACATACATAGTGTGTGTCCGTGTGTGTGGTGCAAATGCGTAAAATGTTCCTGGGTTGGGAACGCAAAAATATTAAAGAACTGTATCTACTCACATACAGCCCAGTTTGTTTTTCTTTTGCATTTCCAATGGAGAGGTAATTAATGGATCCGTACCTGACCTTAGGTCATCGATATGAAAAATCGTGGAATATTTTTGTAGCGCTCGGTGGGCTCATTATGTAGTACAAGTTTCAGTCCGATAGATTCACTCATTACTTACTTATGCCACCTTAACATTTTTGGAGTTGAGGTCACTTGACCTGCACTGGTGACTCGGCCTGAGATGACCCAACCTCAAATTTTTGGGGAAGTTGTGGATTTGATCAAGGATAAGGTGTGCCGAGTACGGTGGCGCTTCGCGCCGCCGTTTTTCGTGCCTCCGGAAAAACCCAAGGAGGGTGGTTAAACACCCCCCCACCGGGGCGAGGGCTTAACTGAGATAGGCAAGTTGTAAAGCATGCCGGAAAACCCGGTACTCAACATATCATTTGTCTTTGAACTTGGAATTTCCGCACAGAAAAGCTAAAAACCTACCTGAAATGTACCCAAAATGTACCCAAGGAGCCGGCCGCAGTTGTCAGCTTTTGGTGTGACGACATGCTGACGTCACGGTGAGTAGTCATTGAAGGCCTTTGAATATGGTAGTAGTTGCCAGATCATGACGTCATGCACAGGCAGAGGATTATTCCTTACCCTAGAGGAGCATTTTTAATATCAAAATATTGAGCTTATTGTGTATTTGTTCAGAAAAATAAGATACATTTTCGAGATTTTCGGCTAAAAATGCCCCTAATTATACTCAATTCCGGGGCTCGACCAAGGTGCCACATTCCCTTCAATGAAAATGGAAAGGATGTTAGTGATTATAATGTTCCAGAAAATATATAAGAATTTATAGTTTCGGAACAGCCAATATCCAGACTACAGTTTCACACTGCAATGTATGTTCATGACGTATGGTCACGAGACGTCACCGTGCCCATATGAAACCGTTGACTCTATTTTAGCTGTTTTAAAACTATACATTTTCTGGAACATTTTTTTAACATTTACAATACATTTTTCAGTACATTTTCTGGAAGATTAGGATCACTGAAATATTTTCTCTTTTCATGACAACAGTTTTTGGTACGGAAAAGATCATAGCCCGATTGCTTTGACGATTTCTCATAATCTTTGCGGATTATTTGAAGTGGAACACGTAAGCATCGCTTAAAATGAGAGATGTGTGTTTGTGTTATTCCATGAGCAAAAGAACACGGCTTAAGGGTGCACAATCAAAAGTCATTAATCATTCCCACATTATTTCATATGTGAAAAACTAACATTACTTTGATATGATTGTACTAAAATTAAAGGGCGTGACGCTCACCTGAAAATAGAATCCAGTCAGGACTACGCCGTGTAGAGATAGTAATATCAGGCTTAAATTTGCCAAGAAACGCTCAGCAGAACCCCCACGTTAAGGTGAGCACTGTCCGGTTTACTGCCCTCTCCTGGGTAGGAGGCAGTCGGGGAAAAGCCTGCCAGGGGTAAGCTTCGATCCGGCGACATCCCGCAGCAACGGTGACGCCCTCGCCAACTGCCCCACTGCGGCGGTCGTGGTGTTAGAATGTCACGCCATTGAGGTCGTTATCACTCGGCGTCCAAGTCATTTCGAACAAGCTTCTCACGTTGTCCTTATATTGAAATCGTCGGCTTTTCTCAGCTAATGCCCGACTCAGTCTGCACTTAAGTTATAGAGGAGAGACCCCTCGAGCTCCTTTGTCCCTGTAGTGTGCACTAGGCGGTCTCCAGATATTCTCTGTATGCAGAAGCCCTGTTCCAGCTGTCAGCACAGTTTTGTCAGCATCAATCAGCCGGCCGCGTTGCGCCTACGTCACAGGACTGTAGCCTCTCTCCGGGAACTAGTTCTGGAGGTTTTACGGGCTCTCGGCCTGCTGTTTGTGCTGATGAAAAACCGTAAGTGCACGATGTGGCAGCCTAATATTTTTTAATGGTATAAAGGTTAGCACAAACAAGTGCTTAGCACAAACAAGAGGCGATTATGGCGCTGATGTTACTTTTCTGGATGAGAGGTTAGAGGTCCTGCTGACAAAACTGTGCTGACAGGTGGAACAGGGCTAGAGTCCTCTCACATTTGTTAAACTCTCCAATCAGCCACACCGCCTCACGGACGCCTTGTAACGTTGTGAAACAAGGTATTTCTTCTCACTCAAGGCGGCAACTGTTCACACTTGACTTCAGGAGTGCCTCTAGTTCACTAATATTCCCCTTGGCTTCACGGATGACAGTGACTGTGGGAGTACGGCTTTCCTCACTCGTCTGTATATTGTGACATATGCATCAAATAATACCTTGTAAATTGTATTTCTGCCCTCTGACAGTCGTCTGACATTTGGTACTGTGGGGCGCGTGACAGGGAGAGTGCGGAGATGACTGTCCCGCAAGGGTGCCGATAAGTTGAAACCCCTGCCGTGGACATACACAGTGTGCCTGCCTGTATGTGGTGCAAATCTGTAACATGTCCCCGGGCTGGGAACGCAAAAATATAAAAAGTTTTCTGGCATTGTTGTTCCCGCTTGTGTTTGCAGCGGCCATGGATAACATAGTCGACTACAGGACCCAGTCGGCCGCCCTCAGCGCCAAGGACCAGGAGATCAAGGCCGGCCTGAAAATATTTAGCATAGAACACCCCCTATCCAAGGACCTCAAGAGATTCGAGGCGGTAAGTGCTCCCTTCTGGGTTCATTCCTGTGTTTCGCTTTTCCCGTCGCAAGCCTTAGCCAGGGTACGTTCCAGCGGCCGTTGCTGTTTGTTGTGTGGCCGGTGGTGTGAGACACGCTGCTGCTGGTCAGGACCTGGATTCCATCGACTCGGTGTGGGCGCTGACCAGCGAATGGGAGAAGTCCTGGGGCGAGTGGAAGCTGAACAAGTTCCAGGACCTGGATACCATCGAGCTGGATGCCCAGGTACGCGCTGGACCGTGCTGGAGGCTGTTGAACTGTTATAGAGAGAACGGGAATTAGCTGTTCACACCGGGTGTTCCAGTAAGTCCTGAAGAGAAGCTGTGGAATTTACAGTTGGGTTAAGATTCCATTCATCGTCTCAGAGTGTCAAGGGCCCCTACCTGTATACGGACTCGTCCGCTCCATCTGAAGTTCTGTGCTACACAGGTAGCTGCATCACTATCTTATTATCGAAGCATTGCATCTTACTCCTCAAAGACACACATTTTGCGGTTAAATTGAAAATAATCGCGTGAATTTCTTAACACGCGCATTGACGGGGGTCTGAGCCACCTTCGCTTTGACGAGGGGGACGGGTACCCCCCCCCTAAGATCTCGAGAACCACGGTAGGTAGCGAAAAACAATAAACGGTGTTGAGCTGCCCATCTACTTCTCCATCGAAAATATTTGAACCATTTTTGTCAGGTCACATTTAAGGTCACGAGAGGTCAAAACATGCCGTAATAGGGATAACATGTAAATTAAGTTTTTTTTCGGCCATTACATCTGAACAAATAAAGATAGAGCAAAACGACTTAACCTGTATGAATCCTCGCAGCAAGCCGAATCAAATGATATATAACTTGACCTTGCTAGGTCAAATCAAGGATTCGACCTGGCCTGAGGTCAGGTCAGGGTCAAATTATACAAAATGCATATCATTAGAACTGCAAAGCCAAGGCGAGTCTAATGAAGCTAAAATAAACGCTCTATCACTATTCGTTACTGAGTTATACAGTAAAAACCATTTTTACCATGTATTTCCAATGGTCAGGTCATGCCTCGTACCTGACCTTAGGTCACCAATATCAAAAATACCGGAACATATTTTAGAGAACTCGGTGGGCCCATTATGTGAAATGAGTTTCAATCGGATAAGTTCACCCTGCTCCGACTTATGCTATCTTAAACTTTTTTTTTGAGGTCAGGTCACTTGACCTGTACTGGTGACCTGACCTGAGATGACCTAACCTTAAAATTTTCACAGAAGTTGTAAAAATGATGACAGAAAAGGTATACCAAGTACAGCGGCGCTACGCGCCGCCGTTTTATGCTATCTCCAAAAACCCGAGGAAGGGGCGGGTACCCGCCCCCGTTAATGCACGTGTTAAATGATGACGCTTTAATGATTTTCTGTAGAGTTGAATGTAAACAACTCCACAAACCGTGCAGAACAGCACCCATAACTATTTTAGGGAGCATACGTGGCTCTGAAACCAGAAATCTGCAGCACAATTGTCAATCCAGTCTGGATAGTATGCCCATCATGTGGTGTAATCGTTCGGTTGAAGTTGACGCATCCTGGGTTCGCCGGTGCAGGCCAGCAGTGTCCACAAGCGTCTGACGAAGATGATGAAGGAGCTGCGAGACAACGGCTGGGACATCATCGAGCAGACCAAGGCGCGGGTGGACGCCTTCAGGAAGGCGCTGCCTCTCATCATGGATCTGAAGAACGCCGCGCTGCGACACCGGCACTGGGAGCAGATTCGCACGCTCATCGGCAGGTCAGTGACCCGTGGCAAGGTCAGCGACCTCAGTGTTGGAGGTAGGGCTCCGGCAGCGGGTGCGGCTTCGACTGCTTTTCGCCTAGTTCGCTGGTGATTGTGTGTGACAACGATGTAGTTTCTATCCGAGAACTGGCTATTTATGGTGGTAAATGCGTTGTAACGCTTAGCACGTTAATTATGCGGAGGTCTTTATTTTGGTAACTCTACCATTGTCTCCTAGATTTCGGGACGCGATAGGTGCGTGTTTAACCCTTGCCCCGGTGGCGGGTACGAGCCACCTTCGCCCTGGTGGGGGGGGCTAAAAAAGACCCCCCACGATCTCAAAAACTAAGAGAGCTAGAAAAAAGCGCAAAACGGCAATCGAAAGCTCTTCGAAAATGATATCGAAAATACTTCGGTCATTTTTCTTGTCAGGTCAATATCAAGGTCACCAGAGGTCAAAATAGGTCAAAATCGCTAATATGAGGTGTACTAAGGAAGCCTCCCATATCTCAGAAACTATGATAGCTAGAAACATTTTTCTAACACCATTCGAAAGCTCTTGAGATGTGCTTTCATTACAGTGGCATTCATTTTCGTGTCAGGTCAAAGCCTAGGGAGCTACAGGTCACTAAATATTGGGCATATTCTTGGGAATGTCCATAGCCACCCATGCATAAGGGCGTTTACTTTTTCGCTAATAGCTTCCAAACCAAACAAGATACAGCCATAGTTTATGCACCATTGCAATCCTCTCGTCAATACGAATCGAATGATATATGATATTGCTATGCCAGATCAAATTTTAAGAATTTGACCTGACCCAGGTCAATGGTCTGACCCAACTTGACCTGGTATAGTCATGATGTATATCATTTGACTTCCAGTGACTATACAAACACTTAGGTGACAAAATAAAAGCTCTATCTTAGTTTATTCAAAATGTATAGAGAATAACACCAAAAATGCTTATTTGACCTAAGGTGACCTTTTAAAGGTCACAAGTCAAAAATTTTGGTATCAGCTTCAGAAATGGGCTAAGAGCAAGTCGCAACCGATGTTTGAAGTTGATTCCATCCATACTTACTGAGAAAAGCTCATTTCGTGATTTTCCCCATGCATTGTCAATGGGGAGGTCATGCTCTGCATATGACCTTAGGTCACCAATATCAAAAATCCCGGAACAAATTTTGTAGCTCCTGGTGGGCCCAAGATGTGGTATGAGTTTCAACTTGATCGATTAACCCTTCTTTTAGTTATGCCGTCCTAAGTATTTTTTGAGGTGAGGTCACTTCACCTGACCTGGTGACCTGACCTGATATGACCTTGAGCCAAAATTTTCAGGACAGATGTAAAAATGATGAAGGAACAGCTAGACCAAGTTTGGCGGCGCTGCGCGCCGCCGTTTTTTGGTCACTTCGGAAAAACCCGAGGGGGGTCTAAAAGACCCCCCACCCGGGCGAAGGTTAAGAATGGTACAGCAAACATTTTTTTCCATTTTAAAATGGGAATAGGATTACCTCGAGTTTTGTTAGCTTCCAGTCTCAAAATCCACATAAGATTGGTCGGGATTTCTGAAGGGTAAGCTCCCCTGGAGCCGTAAGTAGTGTCTTGATCGAGCCCACGATGAGCTAAATCTTCGGATTTTCATTGATGTGAGATAAAGTGCCTAAACTTAACATCCAAATGCCAGATAATCTATCCGCCGAATTTGGTCATTGGTGTCAGTGTTGGCAATAACGAAACATGTGATGCGACAATCCTCAGGCAATTCGACGAGACAAAGGACTTAACAATGGACACGATATTCGATTGGGGCATGGACTCGTACGCGGATGAAATACATAATATTTCGCAGTCTGCCAGCAAGGAAATGACCATTGAAAAGGTAAACCGTGGCTGCATGTGATGTTGGAGGATAAAAAGCTGTCCTTTGTCTAAATTTAGGTACCTGCAAAAGGTGGCACATGCAAAGGTGTGTGTGTGTAAGCTGTTGCGCTGAAAATACCCTTAGATATGATTGTCTGGGACAACCTGAACGTCTTTTTAGCTTTAAATGGCTGGGGTAATCTGTCAAAAGAGTCAGTTGAACTTCTTGGTGAGCATCATTACAGTAGCTTATCAGGCTTTCGAAATCATTTCTTATGCCGGGAAGCATACAGTTTCTAATGATTTGTTGGTAGTCATTGCAGGTAAGGTCAGGTCAAGGTGGTATGGTATTTTTACAGGCATGTAGGCATAAATCTATAGATCTTATCGCTAATGCCGTATGCAATATACCAAATGCATGTTGCATCTTTTAGACCAAATCGCACATTCAGTATGGAATACGTGCTTTCGTGTAAGAAGGTGACATCACATTACATATTAATCAGCATTGTTGATTCGGTTTCGGGGACAAGGCTACTCCAGTGCCTAAAGTTAGCAGTAATCGCGCGCGGCCACCTGAGATGAATCGAAGTCCACTTGTTTGTAGATGTTGGCCAAGATGAAAACTACTTGGGACGTCATGGAAATGGAGATCCTGCCGTATAAGGAGACTCGCGGCCTCAAGGTCAAGGTGCCTGACGACCTCTTCCAAACTCTCGAGGACAACCAAGTCAGCCTGGTCACCATGAAGGCGTCTCGGTCAGTGAGATCTGTCTCATAGCTGGACAGTTTCAAGGACGGCTGGGAGTGTCGTTGGCGAGATACTATGTCCTCTGTCGTCTTGACGTCGTGTTGGCTGTATGGCTGTATGTGGAGTTCTGGGCTGTATGACTGTATGTGGAGTTCTGGGCTGTATGGCTGTATGTGGAGTTCTGGGCTGTATGGCTGTATGTGGAGTTCTGGGCTGTATGGCTGTGTGTGGAGTTGTGGATTGTATGACAGTGTGTGGAACTGTGGACTATGTGACTGTGTGTGAAGTTGTGGACTATGTGACTGTGTGTGAAGTTGTGGACTATGTGACTGTGTGTGAAGTTGTGGACTATGTGACTGTGTGGAGTTTTTGACTGTATGACCGCGGTGTGTGCGGGCTGTATAACCGGTTTGTGTGCGGACTGTATAACCGGTTTGTGTGCGGGCTTTATAACCGGTTCGTGTGCGGACTGTATAACCGGTTTGTGTGCGGGCTTTATAACCGGTTTGTGTGCAAGTTGTATAACCGGTTTGTGTGCGGGCCGTATGACCGGTTTGTGTGCGGGCTGTATGGCCGGTTTGTGTGCAAGTTGTATAACCGGTTTGTGTGCGGGCTGTATGACCGGTTTGTGTGCGGGCTGTATAACCGGTTTGTGTGCAGGTTGTATAGCCGGTTTGTATGCGGGCTGTATAACCGGTTTGTGTGCGGACTGTATAACCGGTTTGTGTGCGGGCTTTATAACCGGTTTGTGTGCGGACTGTATAACCGGTTTGTGTGCGGGCTTTATAACCGGTTTGTGTGCAGGTTGTATAGCCGGTTTGTATGCGGGCTGTATGACCGGTTTGTGTGCGGGCTGTATAACCGGTTTGTGTGCGGGCTGTATAACCGGTTTGTGTGCGGGCTGTATGACCGGTTTGTGTGCGGGCTGTATAACCGGTTTGTGTGCGGGCTGTATGGCCGGTTTGTGTGCGGGCTGTATGACCGGTTTGTGTGCGGGCTGTATAACCGGTTTGTGTGCGGGCTGTATAACCGCTTTGTATGCAGGTTGTATAACCGGTTTGTGTGCGGACTGTATAACCGGTTTGTGTGCGGGCTGTATGGCCGGTTTTTGTGCGGGCTGTATGACCGGTTTGTGTGCGGGCTGTATAACCGGTTTGTGTGCGGGCTGTATGACCGGTTTGTGTGCGGGCTGTATGACCGGTTTGTGTGCGGGCTGTAGGGCCGGTTTGTGTGCGGGCCGCCTGACTGTGTGCTCCGGACCAGGTACGTGGAGCCGTTTAAGGCGGAGGTGACGTGGTGGGAGAAGACCCTGACGGTGGTGTACGAGGTGATCGAAACGCTGCTGGCAGTGCAGAAGCAGTGGATGTACATGGAGGTGAGTTCACGGGTCTCTCGAGGTGCGTCCGCAAACCAGAACACTGTTGGCTGCTCTATAAGATAATCGCTGATATTCTGAGCTTTATAATTGCACAAGGAAGGCCCAGCTGTGAAATTTTCGAGTACAAAATATCGTCAAAATTTGGGAGAAGCAAATCATGGTAGAAATCATTGCAAACTACACGACAGCTGATCTTAATGTAAACGAACTGATGGCTAACTGAATGAACATCCACTACCCAACACTTCATCTCCCCCTGTTGGTCATATGGACCGTGACATCTGGGATGCTCGGTCCTCGCGTGCAGAACATTTTCCTGGCGGACGACATCCGCAAGCAGATGCCGCGGGAGACCACCGACTTCGGCACCATCAACGCCACCTGGCAGAGCCTGCTGGTAGACATGAAGTCCGACACTCTCATCCTCAGCGCCACACACAAAAAAGGTGGGCCTGCCCCGCTCCCGGCACGCTCAGCTTTACCTCATAATCCGGCCCACTGCGTGGGTGATGTTGTTTTCTGTGGAAAGTGTTCTCCCGCCAAATTGAAGGGTGCGATGTCTGGGTTCAGGTGACCTTTTCCAAGGGTCCCACCGGATCAGCCCGGACATATGTACGCATAGCCTTACCTGGGAATAAAACCTTTGTTTGGTTCCGCCCCGACCGGAAACCGAACGTGCCAACCCCTTGGCTGTCATTGCCCGAAATCTCCAGAAAGGTGCCTGACACTAGGAAAGGTGGGTTAAAGCTGGGATAGGGAGGGACCAAACAATCAGTCTGGCCAAAATGACCCCAGAAGTCAACGCGCCCAATATCATGCCAAATAGCTGGAGAGATGTGTGTCTTCGGCCTGCAGTGTTGCTAGCTGCGCAGTTGCGTAAACCGTTTGAATTTCAGGGATTAAATCACCGGAGTGCTGGCACGGCATGACGGGCGTGCCTTTGGGGACGTCACGGTGGGAGTGTCGCCAGTGATAATGTTTGATTTAACGCTAAAAATTCTTCGCCACTGTAAATGAACAACTCGCCAGCGACTGTGTGATATACAAAGTATTTGTTGACGGTTGGCGTGACCCAGACCTTGCGTTGTACCTGCTTCAGGCCTGTTGAAGAGCCTGTCGGCGATGAACGTACGTCTGGAGGAGATTCAGAAGCGGCTCGAAATGTACCTGGAGACCAAGCGGCAGGCGTTCCCGCGCTTCTATTTCATCTCCAACGACGACCTGCTGGAGATTCTCGGGCAGAGCAAGAACCCCGAGGCCGTGCAGCCTCACCTCAAGAAACTGTTCGACAACATGGCCAGGGTGAAAATGGTCAAGGTCGGTATTCTGAAGCATCAGCTGTCAGGCCGTGAGCAGTCATGGTATCGTGTCGTATTTCATTGGATATCAATTAGATATCTATGGAGTATTCATATCTCCTAGTAAAAAACACGCGGTCCCAGTAGATAAACAAACCGTTATTGATAAAAGCAGTAGCGCTCTTTTCTTCATAGGTAACTACCCAGTTAGTGTGTCACACCAAGACACTACTAACAATACTTAGTGTGTGACTATTGACTAGTGTGCGTCTGATTCAGAGCCAGATGTTCCATCTGGATGCGACATCAGTAGTGCGTGACTAGTGTGCGTAGACGGGTGCACCATCTGCACGTCACGTTTGTGTCTGACCAGCGTGTGTCCCTTCCAGAACCAGATGCAACACCTGGACGCAACGACAATGATATCTGGGGACGGCGAGGAGGTAGACTTCAGCCACCCTGTCGCCCTGGATGGACCTGTAGAGGCCTGGCTCACCGACCTCGAGGCCAAAATGCAGGTAAGGGCGGTGAAAGACTTGCACTGGTTGGCGTGTGGTATCTGAGCCATCCGTTGAGTTTGCGGGTGAGATACTGCATGCCCGTGTAGTGCTGGTAACGTGTCCGGCGCTGTGATTAGCGCTCTGAATGTTACGTTAGCGTTTCCACAGCTTGGTGCCGTGCTAGCACGACGGGTTCAGTTTCTGCTGCGGTGCAAGGAGCTTGAAACTGGTTGACTGAAATAGCTCACATATTGCACCCAGGTAGCGAATATGCGTAGGGGCTAATACGCTCTATGGGTTCATTCTGCCATTACTACTGCCGTCTGAGGGCGTACTTACGATAGCGGGGAATTTTTGTCCATGTAATAGTAAATTAAGACCATTCATGGTGTCTGGTGTCATAAAAGCCTGTGGCTGAATTTCATCCGCGATACTATTTTATCGAATGACGAAAACGCACCTGCCTCTCGCGTAAAACGCCAACTAGATTGCTCTATGTGGAATATTAACACGCACATTGACGGGGGGGGCGGGTACCCGCACCCCTCGGGTTCTTTGGAGATAGCATAAAAACGGCGGCGCGTAGCGCCGCCGTACTGGGCAAGCCTTTTCCCTCATCATTTTTACAACTTTTGTGAAAATTTTAAGCTTAGGTCATCTCAGGTCAGGTCACCAGTACAGGTCAAGTGACCTGACCTCAAAAAAGTTTAAGATAGCATAAGTCGGAGCAGGGTGAACTTATCCGATTGAAACTCATATCACTCATTGGGCTAAAAAAATATGTTCCGGTATTTTTGCTATCGATGACCTAAGGTCAGGTACGAGGCATGACCTCTCCATTGGAAATACATGGTAAAAATGGTTTTTACTGTATAACTCAGTAACGGATAGTGATAGAGCGTTTATTTTAGCTGCATTAAACTTGCATTGGCTTTGCGGTTCTAATGATATGCATTTTATATAATTTGACCCTGACCTGACCTCAGGTCAGGTCAAATCCTTGATTTGGCCTAGCAAGGTCAAATTATATATAATTCGATTCGGCTTGCTGAGAGGATTCATACAGTTCAAGTCGTTTTGCTCTATCTTTACTTGTTCAGATGTAATGGCCGAAAAACTGAATTTACATGTTATCCCTATGACGGGCATGTTTTGACCTCTCGTGACCTTAAATGTGACCTGAAAAAAATGGTTCAAATATTTTCGATGGAGAAGTAGATGGGCTACCCAACGCCGTTTACCGTTTTTCGGTACCTACCGTGGTTCTCGAGATCTTAGGGGGGCGGGTACCCGCCCCACCTCGTCAAAGCGAAGGGGGCTCAGAGCCCCGTCAATGCGCGTGTTAAAAGTTTCCACTAACTTTTGACACGACAAAAACTTTACGGAAGTGTGTTGTGTCGTTTTCGGCTGGAAACTCAAAGACTATCCACATTCTGTTCAAGGTTCAGGGTTGCCAGCATTTGGTGGGATTGTAGAACAAAGTTCGACGTTGGTGAAGTACCCAACACAAAGCGTCGGCGACCATACGCTGCCCATATCCCCGAGCAGGATCCGACTCCCTGTCAGTTGGCTAGTTGGCTAAAGAGTTTGCCGTAGATCGGATATCCGAATGGATCTGCCGCCCGTTGGCGGAGTGGCTTGGATTAACCGCAGATTTTGAGCTATCGCCGATCGGGATATGAAACTGATCTCGTTTTGTTGGATTCAGTCGTATTTTCCGGATAGCATTGGACTTACATTGATAATCAGGGCGCGCAAAGGAACTGGGCTGGATTTGTTGAAGAAAATTCGGCTATGGACCGGTTTGGATGGGAACCTTCCTGGCCGTGACGCAGTCTAGTTTTCAGCAGCTAATGAGGCGCCTGTTCTGTTGTCCTGCAGGAAACGCTGCGCACAGTGCTACAGAAGTGTCTGGCGGCGCTGAAGAAGAACCTCAACAAACGCGACCGCTGGATCAAGGACTGGCCGGGACAGATCTGTATCAGCTCCAGCCAGGTGGGTCCCGGGTGTAACACAGAACCAGCCAGGTGGGTCCCGGGTGTAACATAGAACCAGCCAGGTGGGTCCCGGGTGTGACACAGAACCAGCCAGGTGGGTCTCTCGTGTAACGCAGAACCAGCCAGGTGGGTCCCGGGTGTAACACAGAACCAGCCAGGTCGGTCCCGGGTGTAACACAGAACCAGCCAGGTCGGTATCCGCGTATAACACAGAACCAGCCAGGTGGGTCCCGGGTGTAACACAGAACCAGCCAGGTCGGTCCCGTATGTAACACAGAACCAGCCAGGTCGGTTCCGCGTATAACACAGAACCAGCCAGGTGGGTCCCGGGTGTAACACAGAACCAGCCAGGTCGGTCCCGTATGTAACACAGAACCAGCCAGGTCGGTCCCGTATGTAACACAGAACCAGCCAGGTCGGTCCCGTATGTAACACAGAACCAGCCAGGTCGGTTCCGCGTATAACACAGAACCAGCCAGGTGGGTCCCGGGTGTAACACAGAACCAGCCAGGTCGGTCCCGGGTGTAACACAGAACCAGCCAGGTCGGTTCTGCGTATAACACAGAACCAGCCAGGTCGGTTCCGCGTATAACACAGAACCAGCCAGGTCGGTCCCGGGTGTAACACAGAACCAGCCAGGTCGGTCCCGGGTGTAACACAGAACCAGCCAGGTCGGTCCCGTATGTAACACAGAACCAGCCAGGTCGGTCCCGTGTGTAACACAGAACCAGCCAGGTGGGTCCCGTATGTAACACAGAACCAGCCAGGTCGGTCCCGTATGTAACACAGAACCAGCCAGGTCGGTTCCGCGTATAACACAGAACCAGCCAGGTGGGTCCCGGGTGTAACACAAAACCAGCCAGGTCGGTTCCGCGTATAACACAGAACCAGCCAGGTGGGTCCCGTATGTAACACAGAACCAGCCAGGTCGGTTCCGCGTATAACACAGAACCAGCCAGGTGGGTCCCGTATGTAACACAGAACCAGCCAGGTCGGTCCCGGGTGTAACACAGAACCAGCCAGGTCGGTTCCGCGTATAACACGGAACCAGCCAGGTCGGTCCCGGGTGTACCACAGAACCAGCCAGGTCGGTCCCGGGTGTAACACAGAACCAGCCAGGTCGGTCCCGGGTGTGGTACAAGGTCAGTTTGCCTGCGGCCTCGATCCTAATATTCGCCAGTCAGCTACCAAGTCATTACAGCATTGTAATGACCCCTACTCTTCATTATGTTCATTGATGATATTGATGAAGTTTCGGAGGCACTGACCTCTAAGTTTGCAGATGACACCAAGCTGGCGAAAATAGTGAGGTCAGAAGAAGAGGCCCGGGAGTTTCAAAAAGACCAGAGAGGCATGGAGAAGTGGGCAGATGAATTTTTGATGACTTACAATCCCGGCAAATGTAAAGCAATGCATTTGGGACACGGAAACATCAGATTCGACTTTAATATGGGAGGTGTTCGAATGAAGACGACTGAGGTGGAAAAAGGCCTGGTAATATTAGTAAGCAACGACATGAAACCCAGCAAACAATGTTTGAAAGCTGCCAAGGATGGAAATAGAGTTCTTGGTCAGATTTCACGCGCTTTCCATTACAGAAACAAACATGTTATGGCCAAATTGTTTAAAGTCTTCGTCAGACCCAAGCTAGAGTATGGTGCACCAGCGTGGTCGCCGTGGATGCTTGGTGATTGTGAAGTTTTAGAGAAGGTCCAGAGACGATGTGTAAATATGATGACAGATGTGAGAGGCGCGAGTTATAAGGAGGAGCTAAAGGATGCAGGACTCGAGCTGTTCGTGGAGAGGATTAAAAGGGGGTATGTGATTGAGGCGTATAAAGTGATGACGAATAGGAGCAAAGTAGAGAAGGATGAATGGTTTAAAATAATCAATGAACAACAGACAACTACCAGGCAGAATTCGGTCATAGGAGCAGAAGGCGAGGTAGTGCGGAGGGAAGGACAAATGGAAATCAGAAGGGCGAGGCTCGAAATCAGGAGAATTTTTTCAATCTACGAGTTGAAAAATACTGGAACGAGTTACCGGAAGCAGTACGGAATGCGCCGAACGTGAACTGCTTCAAAAACCGCTACGACAAATGGAAGAAGATGCAAAACCAAGAAGATAGTCACGC
This sequence comes from Lepas anatifera, assembly GCA_034440635.1. Classification (NCBI taxonomy): domain Eukaryota; kingdom Metazoa; phylum Arthropoda; class Thecostraca; family Lepadidae; genus Lepas; species Lepas anatifera. The sequence continues at coordinate 1,055,113 of JAOTON010001146.1, forward strand.
GTGAAGTAATGATAAAAGCAGAAAAGAAACTAAGAAAGGCCTTACAGTGACTCGATGATGTGGCAATGACGCAGTTGTGCGTCAGTGATATCCAACATATGAAGGCCGACTAGCCTTCCTAATGGATGACCACTTTAAGTTTAACTTTTAACTTGTGTTTCCACAATCTTGAACTGAATTGCAGACGGAGCATGCATCGCAATATTCATTTTTGGCTGCTGCTTTTATGAAGAATACATAGCTGACATTTTAGCCTTGAATCTGTCTCTCCCCGTTTGTTGGGACTGATTGTCTGTGCCATATTGTAGGTAGCAAACGTCATTGAAGCAACACAAGTCACCCGCCACATCTCATTCTCACATTCATTTTCCATTTGGCAGATTCAGTGGACCGTAGACAGCACCCGCGCACTTCTTCTGGTCAAGGACATGGGTGAGAAGAAACCCCTAAAGACGTTCCGCAAGAAGATGATCAACATGCTGAACAAGTTCTCGGAGGCGATCCGGGGTAACCTGACGGTGTTGCAGCGGCTGAAGATTGTGGCGCTGGTGACCATAGAGGTCCACGCCAGGGACGTCATCGAGAAACTCATCAAAGCAGGTAAGGCAACCGGCGACCCGCTTCTGTCCCAGTGTTGTACTGCTAACAGTACATGCTGACGGGACAGATTCTTACGATGCCCCATTTTATAAGTGAGTGAGTTTATCATCATTCTTGGGGATTTAGGGCGCGTTGACTGCGGTGGTCGTTTAGTGCACAGTGAGTGAATTCGGTACGCTCTGCGGACTCTGCAGCGCCTTAGCCAAAGCTCGCCTGTGATTGGCTCGCCATATTTCACACTCATGTAGATCAACAAACCAACGCTGCCTTACCCATCGCCGCCGTGTTTTGTACCCGTCCACCGTCGGTCTCAGGTGTGAACGATGTCAACGCCTTCGAGTGGCTGTCCCAGCTGCGACTGTACTGGGACAAAGACGAGGACGACTGCATCATCCGACAGACCAACACCCAGTTCTTCTACGGCTACGAGTACCTGGGCAACTCCGGGCGGCTGGTCATCACCCCGCTCACTGACCGGTCAGTGGGGCGGGGGGTATAAGTGTGTACAGTCTCTGGCATCAGAACCGTTCCCATCGCATAATGGTGAACCGTCCAGAATTTGGAAATGGTTAGAGTCACGTGCTTAATCATCGTCATTGGGGCTTGATGTTATCCAAGTGATGATGATTATGATGATGATTGGGTATGGTAGTCTCAAATTAGCTATATTAGACGGCATGATGACCGAGGACTGAAACGAATAATACTTTATGGGTTATAATTTGTTAGCTTATTTAGTTATATAATTTATTATTTAGGTATATAAATAATTTATTTAGTTATATGCCTCTGACTGGTCATTATCATCCACCCGGTGCCGACAGGTGCTACATGACCCTGACTGGTCATTATCATCCGCCCGGTGCTGCAGGTGCTACATGACCCTGACTGGTCATTATCATCCGCCCGGTGCCAACAGGTGCTACATGACCCTGACTGGCCATTATCATCCGCCCGGTGCCGACAGGTGCTACATGACCCTGACTGGTCATTATCATCCGCCCGGTGCTGCAGGTGCTACATGACCCTGACTGGTCATTATCATCCGCCCGGTGCCGACAGGTGCTACATGACCCTGACTGGTCATTATCATCCGCCCGGTGCTGCAGGTGCTACATGACCCTGACTGGTCATTATCATCCGCCCGGTGCCGGCAGGTGTTACATGACGCTGACGAGCGCCCTGCACCTGCACCGCGGCGGCAGTCCCAAGGGACCGGCCGGCACCGGCAAAACCGAGACCGTGAAGGACCTGGGCAAGGCCATGGCCGTGTTCGTCATCGTCCTCAACTGCTCCGAGGGACTCGACTACAAGAGCATGGGGAAAATGTTCTCAGGTCAGCAGTAGGAAATGAAGCTCACTGCTTTCTCCAATTTGTTTGTTCCGCTTCAGGGCTAGTGAAGTCGTACCCCCACATCCCAAATATCTCTCCCCGAATTGATTGTCTAGTGTTGCATGAAGCGATTTCGCAGTCTTCGCTCCTTAATGAACCGGCATGGATTGTGCCAACCTGACTTTGTCATTTAGGAGCCGAGGGAAGTTTTAACCCAACAATATGCTAGCAGTATCTCGTTTGAGTATTTTCTTGACAACTGCTGACTGGTGGGTCAACATGTTAGGTCACTATTGGGAGTTTTTCTCTTGAAATGTATTTTACGTCGTACCCTTTTTTACTTTTCTTCTCTTTCAGCTCCACTTCTACATCCAAATCCACAGTTTCCATTGTTCACAAAAGTCCAGTAGTGTTAGATACTCAATCCAAGTGTTAGATATTTTCTGACACTGCTACAAGGCAGGGTGGACTTGCCACTGATAAGCAGGCCATGAGTAACAACTCCGTGGGCAGGCCTGGCTCAGACCGGTGCGTGGGGCTGTTTCGACGAGTTCAACCGCATCAACATAGAGGTGTTGTCGGTGGTGGCGCAGCAGATTCTTGGTATCCTGCAGGCCCTCAGCACCAATGTCACCCACTTCATGTTCGAAGGCCAGGACATCAAGATTGTCTGGTCTTGTGGCATCTTCATCACCATGAACCCCGGTGAGAGACATGCGGTAATGAACATCATTGTGTTCTATTGTGCGAAATGAAGACCGCAGAATGTTTCTTCGAAAAGAAATGAACGAGCTGAAGAACATTTTAAAAGTAACTGTTTTGATTTTGTTTTGCAAACTTACACTCAACGTCTCCATCTCTGACATCGTCGGACGATTGTGTGGCTGTGGCTTTCACCTTCCTTGGGAGCGTAGCTGCCACGTGGGCTGTGGTCTGCAGGTTACGCGGGCCGGACGGAGCTGCCGGACAACCTGAAGGCGATGTTCCGGCCCATCGCCATGGTGGTGCCCGACTCCGCCATGATTGCCGAGATCGTGCTCTTCGGCGAGGGCTTCAACAACACACGCCAGCTGGCGCGGAAGGTGAGGGGCAGCAGAGCGGCTGAAGGCCTTCTCTGGCAGCCAGACAGTCGAGAATGTGCTTTCACATATTGGTAACTAAGGCTCTACCCTCTGATGACTTCGCACAAAAACGCTGTCTCAAAACATCTTCGAAGCGATCTTCTTGTGTCATGTATTGTGTCATGTTCCTTTGCATTGTCGGCAATCGTTGAACTTTCTATCCAGCATTTGGTAATTTGTGCTTACGGGTGCCAAATGTGAGGTCACCTAGCACCCATTCTGTGGCCAGCCCTGACCCAGTGGTCGCCCGCCAGGTGTTCACGCTGTACACGCTGGCGTCACGCCAGCTGAGTAAGCAGAGTCACTACGACTTCGGGCTGCGCGGCCTGATCGGCCTGCTGCGCTACGCCGGCCGCAAGAAGCGCATGTTCCCCGACATGAGCGATGAGGAGGTAGGCGGCAAACAGCAGGGAATGGCCTCTGGACCCGAACCGCCACCAGGATATCAGTTTTCTGAGCGGAACGGTGCTGATGTGGAATAGGCGAAAGACAACTGTTTTATAGCACAAGTACCCTGCCCGTGGTGCTGTCATTAAAGTGATTTTTTTCTTTTGCTTCTGCCTGTAATATTTTTGGGGCTTATAGACGCACCAACTGCCACGGTCATATGGCGCCACCAACTCTTTCCCTGTTGGAAGGGTTTTTCGGGAGCCAGCTTGCTCCTTGTTCAGGGAAGCTGCCGGGCCTTGAACCCGGGTCGGCTGAATGGAAGCCAGCTACGCTGACCACTCCACTACCGCGGCCCTTGCTTCTGCCTTTGACGTAATAATTGTTGGGGTTTAACGACGCACCAACTGCCAGGGTAAGGTGGCATTGCCAACTCTCATCCTGTTGGAAGGGATTTTGAGGCTCAGATCAACTTATTCAGAGGCTCCGCCGGGACTTGAACTGCCTTTGACGTAGCGACACTCGGTAACTATAAAGTAAAACACTTCCTGGAGGTGAACTAACGCCGTATTCCTGGTGTGCAGGTGGTGATCACGGCCATGAACGACATGAACCTGCCGAAGCTGACGTCAGACGACTCGCCGCTGTTTGCCGGCATCGTCAGCGATCTGTTCCCCGGCGTGCAGACGCCCCCGCTCGACTACGGCCCCCTGCCCGACACCATCAAACAGTGTCTAACCGACAACGGCCTGCAGGTGAGACCGACCGACCGACCGACCGACCGACCGACCGACCGACCGACCGACCGACCGACCGACCGACCGACCGACCGACCGACCGACCGACCGACCGACCGACCGACCGACCGACCGACCGACCGACCGACCGACCGACCGACCGACCGACCGACCGACCGACCGACCGACCGACCCACCGACGGACGGGTTTTCATCGCGGTGGGAACTGCAAATGGAAAGGGAGCCAGATGTAAGCTATAGGGGCTATTTAAGCACTGGCTCTAAGCTACTACAATTATATCCCCTAGCTTCCCAAGCTTTTGAACTTTAATTGAGAACCACTGAGGACAAACCCTTGCGTTCCCACGTGGGCAGGCGACGCCGTACATCATGGCTAAGGTGATACAGCTGTTCGAGACGAAGAACTCGCGGCACTCGACCATGATGGTAGGCCAGTCGGGCACGGCCAAGACGTCGATCTGGAGGACGCTGCAGCGCACGCTGACGGAGATGGCGCGCCGCGAGGAGCCCGGCTACGTCGCCGTCAAGGTGTGGGCACCTGCTGCCGCTAAGGCGGCGAATTCTGTTGCGATAACGCTCTTTAAACATTGTCATATCGGTTGGGGTGAACGTGTCTGATTTGAAGATGCATGAGTGAAGCATTATCTACTGAATCCACTCGCTGAACGAGTCTGAGTATTGATTGAATGCCTCCCTATTGTCGAAGTCCTTGAGACTAATGTTCAAGTGAGGCGCCCTCACACCTGTGCATCAGGTGACGTTGTTTAGTGCGACGTGTTGCTGCGCTGACGCGGCGTCTTCTCGGCAGGAGTACGCGCTGAACCCAAAGGCGCTCAACCTGGGCGAACTGTACGGCGAGTTCGACCTGGGCTCCGGCGACTGGAAGGACGGTGTCCTCTCCGCTATCATGCGGGTCGTGTGTGCCGGTAAGGTCCTACCGCTGCAGCTTCCACTGGGCTGGTCAGCCAGCCGACATGTGTGCCTGTGCATGCATGAATCTCAACCCACCAGTATTGAATTTTACCAGACTTGAACGGCCGTGGGTGTGGGTAGTGTTGCCTGAATCCGTCATTTTCAAGGATTTCAGGTCAAAACTAGAGCTTCGTTTGGTCAATGCGTCACAGCACTGGTACCTGGGCGGCACTGGGCACTGGGACAGGGCGTCACGGCACTGGCACCTGGGCGGCACTGGGCACTGGAACAGGGCGTCAGGCACTGGTACCTGGGCGGCACTGGGCACTGGGACAGGGCGTCACAGCACTGGTACCAGGGTGTCACTGGGCACTGGGATAGGGCGTCACAGTACTGGTACCTGGGTGTCACTGGGCACTGGGACAGGGCGCCACGTTGCAAAATTCCGCTGCAATTTTTGAGTGCTAAAACCCCTTAAAAACTCAGCCTTGATTAGGTTACCTTTATACCGACGTTTTTCAAATGAGGACGACTGCCTGACTTATCAATATGCAAAACGGTCTAACAAACACCACCGATGTGGGCTGGTGGCAGAGCATGTAGCAGGCTGGTTCTGTATGAGAGTGGGTGGCGTGTGCGACAGACGAGACGCCGGACCAGAAGTGGGTCGTGTTCGACGGCCCCGTGGACGCCGTCTGGATCGAGAACATGAACTCGGTGATGGACGACAACAAAGTGCTGACGCTCATCAACTCGGAGCGGATCGCGCTGCCGGCTCAGGTCTGCAGCTGCCGCCGCTGGCACGCGGCTGGCAAGGGCGTCGCGCGCACGATGTGTGCTCTGTCAAGGATTAGTGGTGTTCTGAGCGAATAGTGAACATCATAGCCGATACACGCTTAGCTTTTCATGGGGCCGATGGGGTATTTGGAGAGGGCTCTGCTTAGATATTTATGTGCCCGATAACTTGCAATTATATCTTGAGAAGCAGTAAACATAAGCAGTTTAGGTTCCCATATTACGTTCTGCTTATACTTCTTGCAATTTATTTAAACCATTTATAAAGACCAGGACCATATAACAAAAGCTCTATACGACTCACATCACGATGTGATGACGATATTCTCCTCTTTAACGGGCGTCTGTATGACGTTGTAGCCAGTTCACATCACATCAAATAGTTCGATGCCGGTGAAGAACTCGCTGAATAGTTTCTCTCCGGTGCGGGGTCTGTCGAAGCCGAGACCCACAAAGGTGGTGTCACGGTCATGCCACTGCGACTACTCAGTCTGCTGCGTGGTGGTGCGTAGGTGTCGCTGCTGTTCGAGGTCCAGGACCTGGACGAGGCCTCCCCGGCCACCGTCTCCCGCGCTGGCATGCTCTACACGGACTACAAGGCCATCGGCTGGAAGCCTTACGTCGACTCCTGGCTGCAGAAGATCGAGTGTAAACAGACTTCAGAGGAGGTAACTGTCCGATCATCACCATTTTTGCTTCACAGCCGGTACCGATGGGAAACAAACTAAAGTAGCAGGACCTGGTACCCCAGGGCGTCGCTCGCAAGCTACGTAATGCTTGGAAGGAGAGACTGATCTGGTGCGTGTTTCGCCCACATTTGGTATTTCGTTCAATATAAACGACACAAGGGGATACAAAATTTAAATGAGTTCTGAAATTTGTCTTATTTGGATCACTGGAATGGCCCTCTTGCTCCCAACATGTGTGCCTTCGTACCGCTAATAGAAAGAAATTTAGCTGTGGGAAGCCCTTTTTTAATCTATTCTTCATATTTACATATACTAGACTGAATCACGACTAGCTGTTGTGTACCTGTAGCTTCAGAAGCTCTTCGACAAGTTCCTGAAGGACATGCTGGAGTTCAAGCGGTTGAACTGTAAGGAGCTGATGCCTGTGATGGAGCTGAGCGGCGTCATCGGCCTCTGTCGCCTGCTCGACTGTTTCTGCACCAAAGAGTTCGGCGTCGACCCCGCCGACATGGACTCCTTCATCACCTGCTCCAAGCTCTGGTTCCTCTTCTCGTGAGTTCCGTCTACCGCCAATTACCGATCAGCAGCGTTCTGATTACCAAACAAGTGTTCAATAATGTCATGGGTGTCGTGCGCTTTATGGAGCAGGTCCGAACATAATTTTATGGGTCAAACCTAGGATACTGTGATGCATGTACGAATCCAGCGGGGCAAGTGGGGGACACTCGCCCCCCTCCCGATCGAAAATCGTGGACCCACGCACGCTGTGATGAGTCAGTGGTAGCCGTGATTCGTTTCGGAAGTGCTTCGTGACCTGTATCGCCAGCTGCAGTCACTGCTGTGAAGTTCTGCAGACAAATGCCTCATCGTCTGTTCCTGTCTTCCTTTCCTCCGTCATCCTCAGTCTGATGTGGTCGGTGGGTGCTTCTGTGGACGAGGAGGGCCGCCACAAGATCGACAACTACCTGCGCGAGCTGGAGGGCTCCTTCCCCAACAAGGACACTGTGTATGAGTACGCGGTCGACTACAAACACCGCAGCTGGAGTCCGTGGGAGTCGCGCCTCCAGTCAAACTGGAAATACAACCCCAAGTACGAGCCGGCGCGGGCCGGCGCGGGTGTGAGCTGGGTGGAGGCGTGTCAGCCGGTCATCAATGTGTGTATAGTGTGTTGCATAAGTATCGCTTCTGGCCTCTAGTACTAAGCCATCCAGTTCAGTAGGCTCAAGAGCTACACGCTAAATCGTGAACATGATAATCATCGCTGGATTGTCCTCAAGCCCTAATGATGATGATTAGGGACCAGGCTCTAAAACTCCTCTTGTCTGGGGGCGCGGTAGTGGAGTGGTCAGCACTGCTGGCTCCCACGCAGCCGACCCGGGTTCAGGCCCGGCGGCTTCCTGAACAAGGAGCAAGCTGGCTCCCGAGAAACCCTTCCAACAGGGAAAGAGTTGGCGACGCCATATGACCCTGGCAGTTGGTGCGTCGATAAGCCCATAATTATTATCCTCTTGTCTGGACTGTGCAACACCATATTTTTGGAAAGATACTTATGCAACAGACTATACCTACCGATGACCTTGTGAAACAGATATACCTACCGCTGACCTTGTGAAATGACCTATCCTCATATTTGGGGTTAAAAGGCGGATTGGCGGCGAGCCTCATTGCTACTACCGTATAACGAAATAAATAAGTGAGGCAAAGAAATGGACTTTAAATGTGATGTAAAAAGTTTTCCTCAGACCGGTCCCCTGCATCTTCTGCAACAGCTTGTTGTATGCATCGCCCGCCACCGCTTGGTCTCATTTTTTTGACCTGTCTCTGTACGGACAGCATTCCCTTCTACAAGATCCTGGTGCCTACGGTGGACACGGTGCGGTACGAGTACATTCTGAAGACGCTGATCGCGGAGTCGTACCCGGCCATGCTGGTCGGACCCGTCGGCACAGGTGCGACCCCGCGCTGCTTCAGAAACCACAGCTTTGGCCGACAAGGAAATCGATGCTTAGCCTAGAACCTATTCCTCAAATTCTCTAGATCCTTCCTCAGTGACAGGCTACTGATAGCTGGGGAGTTGCGAATTTTAACGCCCGTATTTGAAAATAAACTCTCCCTCCCTGATCAATCCCTCTGTGAGTGTATAAGTAGGCGTGAATCTTCGCATGAGTGTTTCGAACGGACCAATTTCATTGAATCCTGTGAGGCGTCTGTCGATACACTATGCATGGTCAGACGCCCAGACTCATCCGCCTCATGAATCTTGCATTTGGTGTTAAGCCTTGGTCTTGAGGTCATGGTAATGGTCTTGTAAATGGTCTAGGTAAATGGTTAATGGTCTTAAACCTTACCATTTCCTGCTCAAAGCTAACATTTTTCATGTCAGTGCCAAAAATTTCAATTCGCTTTTTGTTTGCGACTTCAGCTTGATTAATGGCAGTTACCGTTTACATATCCGCTCAACAAGTGTCTATAGAGGTGACCATTATTATTGACAATGCTGCCGTCGACAGGGAAGAGTTCACTGGCGGCGTCTGTGATGGCCCAGCTGGACATTAAGCGGTACACGGTGCTTCCAGTCAACATGTCAGCCCAAACTACCTCCAACAACGTGCAAGCCATCATAGAGAGCAGGATGGAGAAGCGCACCAAGAACGTCTACGTGCCCCAGGGCGGTGAGTGAGCTGATGCCATGGGTTCTGAGGACGACACAGTTGTGAAACGTGTGCCAGATGGCGCCCGTGAGATCAGCCTGTCTTCTTTGCTCCTGCTGACGCGGATGCTGACGAAATCTTGGAGTGTCATGATCGAAATGTCATCGTGAAATGTGCGAGTATAGACAACTTCCGGCGATTGCTGTGTTTGGTTTGGATTCTAATTCTGTTATTACGACCGTCTTTCTTGGCTGGGGCAGTGCCCTCTATGGCATGACCCAAGTTGGGGTGCTGGTCTGACGTCCTGTGCGACCCTTTTTCATCCAGGTAAGAAGCTGGTGGTGCTCCTGGACGACCTGAACATGCCGGCCAAGGACACGTACGGCTCCCAGCCGCCGCTGGAGCTGCTGCGCCAGTGGATGCAGTACGGCTTCTGGTACAACCGCACCAAGCAGACCTCGCTCCACCTACAGGTATGGGACGGCGTCTAAGAATCCACCCAGACAGCCACTTGCAATGCCTTCCACGGTGCCGGAACGAATGGCAGCATTAATCGCTAATAGTTCATATATAGTCGATAGTAATGAATAATCGCGCTGATTATATGCATATATATATATATATATATATATATATATATATATATATATATATATTTATATTTTATATTTATATATATTTATATATATATATATAATATAAAAAAAAAAATATTATAGGGGAAAGGGGGAGGGTGGGGGGGGGGGGCCCCCGGGCGGTTATAACACAAATTAAAAAAAAAAAAAAAAAAAAAAAAAGGAAAAAAAAAAAAAGAAAAAAAATATATAGGGGGGGGGGGGGGGGGAGGGGAAAAAGAAAGGAAGGAGGGGGGGGGGGCCCAAAAAACAAAAACCCCCCCGCCCCCCCCCGGGGGAACCCCCCCAGCCTCCCACAAAACCCCCCCCTTTCCCCCCCCCCCCCACACCCCCCCCCCCCCACACACACACACACACACACACACACACACACACACACACACACACACACACACACACACAAACACACACACAAACACACAAAAAAACACAAACAAAAAAACAAACACACACAAAAACAAAAAAAAAAAAAAAAAAAAAAAAAAAAAAAAAAAAAAAAAAAAAAAAAAAAAAAAAAAAAAAAAAAAAAAAAAAAAAAAAAAAAAAAAAAAAAAAAAAAAAAAAAAAAAAAAAACAAAAAAAACACAAACCCCACCCAAACCCCCCAAACAAAAAAAAAAAAAAATAAAAAAAAAATAAAAAAAAAAAAAAAAAAAAAAAAAAAAAAAAAAAATGTGTTTAGTGTAGGTGGTGTGCTGATGCCTTGCTTGGGTGGTGTCTGTCAGGATGTGCTGCTGGTGGGCGCCATGGGCCCGCCGGGCGGCGGCCGCTCCTACATATCGCAGCGGCTCCAGTCCAAGTTCAACCTGGTCAACATGACCTTCCCGCAAGAGTCGCAGATCACCCGCATCTTCGGCACGCTCATCACCCAGAAGCTGTCCAACTTTGCCGAGGACGTCAAACCCCTCGGTAAGTGCGACATGTTGCGACGTTCCTTCCTATGGTAGCTCTTCACAAAATGGTTTGATGGGGTGTACTATGGGATAGCGGCTAAAACAGAAAGAAGGCTTTAGGAGAAAGTTGACCGCTGTAAAGGAATCATCACCATTGGGCCCATTTTCCGTAAGGTAGACCCATTGGTGTTTTTTTCTAAGTCTTCGAGACCAGGAGATTATGGCCTGTCGAGATAGAAAACATGGTCAGACTGGCGGGAATAAGCCTCCAATTACATCCATAGGCCCATCTTTCCTCATGGTTTCCGAATAACAGCAGGGATCATGTCGCAAAACTGCAGGATTGGGGCGCATCAGTTGGCGGTGTGTCCAGTGATGTGTGCGCACCACAGGGGAAGAAGTCACCCAGGCGAGCATAGAGATGTACCAGGCCGTGAGCGAAAACATGCTGCCCACGCCCGCCAAAATCCACTACGTCTTCAACCTGCGCGACATCTCCAAGGTAAACACGCCGTGGATTTCGAGAGGGGTGAAAAAGAGAGTGAGGTCAAAGGATTTTACGATGATATTCCTGACAACGAATTACTGTTTTGGAATATAGTGGAGTCTCCCATATGATGTAGAAACAGGTCTAGTAAGCCATACCAACGTCAAAAACAGAGTGAATTGAACCGGAAATAATTTATCACGCTCAGAGGGGATAAGTGCACCCTCAAGGGCACTGTAACCAATACATCCATGACGTAGCGGATTTTGATAGGATTTTGACATTGCGCATTTCAGCCCATTTACACGCGCAGTAGAGAAAGGTCTGGTGTCAGCTCACAGTGGAGGGGGTCCCCAAAATGTCCCTCCCCTGAGATATAACAAAATCAAGAGGGTTAGGAAAACGCCCGTTTGGAGGTGTGTGGGGGCGATGGTGACTTACATTATAGGTACGTTGCATTGACCTAGTTCAATATCTTCAAGGTCAAACGAGGTCGTAAAAGTCAGATTTGGGCCTTGCTGGAGATCTGTTGGGAAATGCCGTGATCATGTGGAAAAAATCCGGGAATGCACCAAAAATGGGCAAAGGGCATGGACAGATTATCCCAAACAATATTCTCTGAAAGTGTCAGGTCAAGTTCATTCAGGTTTGGTTATTCTGGGAAGGCCTGACCGAGGAAGCGGGTGTGGCAAACTGTTAAAACATATAATCAAACACAAGATTCTCCTTTTTACCCTCGCTGTGGTGCGGGGCGTGCGTTGCGCGGCCGGCGGGGTCGCTCCCTGTCGCCTGTGGGTGTGTCGGGTCTGTTTTAATGTTGGTCTGTGTTTAAGTGTGTTGTGTGTGTTTGTGTGGATATTTGCTGTTTTGTTCCACAGGGTGCCTCGATTGTCGTTGGGATTTGCATTGTGGTTCGTGTATGTTTTTCGGATAGAATAAGTGACACTTGAAGGTCACTGACCTATGACGTAACAATATGGTGTATTCCCAATTATGTACAATACAACTGGTACTATAGCAGCTTTGGGCGGGAAATGAGGGCTTGACCTTTGAAAAAGACATTTGACCTTGATCTGTGACCTTGGCCTTGACATTGAGTAGCCTTAAGGATGGATTCATAGCATAACACACGTGATGCTGGGTAAGGCCATCTGACCGGAATACTGGGGTCGATGTAATTGACCTGTGACCTTTGGCCTTGAACCTGACCTTCACGTGGGGGCACCTTGACATATAACCCGATTATATGACGTCATTACGTCGTCATTTAGTCTACAGCCTTAAGCGAACTAGTGCGGCTGCGAGATTCGCGACGGACTCAAAATATAGGTCTGACTTTGGATAGTCTATAAGGCAAAATATTATCGACCGATTTTTAAACTTTCTTCGCCAAGGTGGGCATGAATTATCTACAATTAGGCTAAGTAGCGTTTTCCGGCGGCGGACGGTTCTCCAGCCACCTCGGAAAAAGAGGTGGGGGGAGGGAGGCGGGAGGCTGGCCTTTAGGGCCCTCGTTCACTGCGCGTCTTAAACCCTCGTAATCGGATTGTCTTGTCTGCATATCGTCATTGGAACGGGTCCCCACTGGAGCCTATGTCGTAACTACAAGCCCACAACCGGTGGTTAGTTCTGCACGAGCTGGCCTCCTGCGCACACGCGTACTCCTCTGCCGCGGTACAGCACCGGTACATTGACTGTGTCGGTACCGGTACGGTAGCTGTGCAGCCGTTGTGACCTGGGGCCGTGTACTGCAGGTGTTCCAGGGCCTGCTGCGCTCCCACAGTGACTACTGCGACTCCAAGACCTCGTTCGTGCGGCTCTGGATACACGAGTGTCTGCGCGTCTTCGCTGACCGACTTGTCGATGACGCGTCAGTATAAGCGAATCCGGGGTTTCTGACTGGGGACGAGGGGGAGGGAGATACGCCTCGGTTAAGTTTGCATCAGTTTTGGGCGATATGATGTATCAGGGGGTGCCAAATCTGGTAGGGCGCCGGTACTCTCATCATTCATCCCGGAGAGGAGATGTGAAACAATACTTCAAGTGGGCGCTGAGGGCCTTCAATGGGTCACTGCGACCATTTCAGGGTAGTGCTGCGGCTCGATGTGGGAGGTATGCTCCCTCTGGCCCCCGGAAGTATAGGGCTTATACTGGAGGATAAGTATTTTTGGTGATGGGAGAATCGCCAAAAGTAATCACATACCTCCCTGTGAAATGGGAAGCTCACCCACGGCGCAGAATACTGCAGCTGCGCTGCTCTGTCAGATGGAGGTGTTTACGACTCTTGTGGACGAAACGGCTCGAAATTAAACCCTGCTCTTGCTTATGGACATGTTAGAAATATAAGGGCTTTTAGTCTTGAAATGAATATTTGGAGTGCTAAAATAATTCTGAAAATGAGAAAACATGAGAAAACATCTCAAGCCCGCCAGTTGAACATTGGTCTTCTGTTGCAGTGATTTTGAGTGGTTCATGACAATGATGGGAGAGAAGCTGGGAGTGCATTTCGACCAGACTTTCCACGGCGTCTGTCCCAGCAAGCAGCCTCCTATTTTCGGTATGACTCTCTTAGGCACGCTAGCTAGGGAGGTCTTCATACGTCAGAAGCTTCATATGACAATGCTATTTCCAAATTAGACGTACTTAATGATCCTGCATGAAATATAAAAGCACGTCTGAATGGAATGAATATCTCTTTAAATCTACCCCTGATTTGGTATTATTAGGCCTACCTACCCGCAACACATTGTGCTGCCCGCAGGCGACTTCATGAACGCCAACGAGGTGTACGAGGACATTCTGGACTTTGACGCGCTGAAGAAGTACATGGAGACGCAGCTGGGCGAGTACAACGGTACTCCGGGCGTGGTTCCCATGAACCTGGTGCTCTTCAGGGACGCCATCAGCCACGTCTGCCGCATGGTGCGCGTACTCAAGCTGCCGCGCGGTAACATGCTGGTGGTCGGCATCGGTAAGCACTGGACACAGACCAGCAGGAGAGGGAGGCTAACTGCCCTGTGTTCACGGGACGTTGCTACGGTCTCCTGCTGGGGGCAGGGGGGCTAGGACCTGATGTTGGCAACTGGACCGAGGACCAGCGGGATGAGGAGGCAAACTGCCAAAATCGTATTCACTGGACTGGACACAGATCAGCAGGAGAGGGAGGCTAACGCCCTGTGTTCACTGGATCTGGACACAGACCAGCAGGAGAGGGAGGCTAACTGCCCTGTGTTTACTGGACTGGACACAGACCAGCAGGAGAGGGAGGCTAATGCCTGTGTTCACTGGACTTGACACAGACCAGTCAGGAGAGGGAGGCTCTCCTGTGTTTACTGGACTGGACACAGACCAGCAGGAGAGGGAGGCTAACCCCTTGTTCACTTCTGGATTCAGACCAGCTCGGGGAGAGGAACCCCTGGTGTTCATGATGGGGAGGCTTTAACTGCCCAATGTGTTCACTGGACTGGACATCAGACCATAGCAGGAGAGGGAGGCTAACTGCCCTGTGTTCAGGGATGCTGCTACGGTCTCCTGCTGGGGGCGGGGGGGTGGACCTGACCTGGCAACTACCGAGGAAACGGGATGAGAGGCAAAGCCAAAATGGTATTCACTGTCCGGCAGTCAGCTGTTGAGGAAGCTAGCCGATACTAGATTCGTGAATATTTGCTCTAACTCAATATGGGGGAGCAGGAAGGCTAAGATGGTCGGTTGGGTGTCAAGTTTGGAGGGGTGGGGAGGGGATACGTTCTTCTATTCGCCAGTTCGGGGAGTTGAACCCCATTCCCGGTTTTCAACACCCAATGTGTTCCTCCATCATATTGTCTGGACACCACGCTGCCGCCGCACCTTCTGACGGCCACTGAGTCGCAGCCAGCCTCCACTTGATGGCCCGCAGGTGCTGTTCACTTCAGCATGATTGTGCTGTGTGGAGAGAAAGGGGATGGCGCCCACCATGCACCTTTGGGTTAAATGTTCAGTGCCGCTGTGATCCACTGGAAGATGTACTGTATCGTTGTGCCCGTTCCTCCCCCTGCAATATCTGCTTGGCTGTCCGATGCTTATTTTCGCATATCCTGTACCGGATTGCACTTCTGGGAAGATATACTGTGCCGTCAGACTTGTACCGGCGGACATGCTGTGCCTTTGTGGTTTCTTGGAAAGGAGGATGTGCCGTCAGACGCTCAATGGCGGCTATACTGTGCCGCCGTACCCCTGCGGAGGGTAGACTGTGCCGTCGGACGCTCAGTGGCGTGTATACTGTCCCGTCGCACGCTTCTGGAAGGTAGACTGTGGAAGGTAGACTGTGCCGTCGGACGCTCAGTGGCGTGTATACTGTCCCGCCGTAACCCTCTGGAAGGTAGACTGTGCCGTCGGACGCTCAATGGCGGCTTTACTGTGCCGCCGTACCCCTGTGGAGGGTAGACTGTGCCGTCGGACGCTCATTGGCGGTTATACTGTGCCGCCGTGCGCCTCTGGAAAGTAGACTGTGCCGTCGGACGCTCAGTGGTGGGTCAAGTGGCCTCTGGAGAGTAGACTGTGCCATCGGACGTCTAGTGGTGGGTAAACTGTCCCGCCGTACCCCTCTGGAAGGTAGACTGTGCCGTCGGACGCTCAGTGGTGGGTAAAATCGCGCCTCTGGAAGATAGACTGCGCCGTCACACGGTTTGTTGGTAGGTATTGTTTTTTGTGCTCGCCTGAAGACTTGCTGTCGGCCGCTCACTGGTAGATAGACTGTGCCGCCGTACGCCTCTGGAAAACACTGCGCCGGTGGATGCTAACGGATAGGTATACTGTGCCACTGTGCACCTGTGGGGGTAGGCTGTGCCGCCATTAAAACCTGGAGGGTATGCTGTACCGTCGGGCACCTCTGGAGGGTATGCTGTACCGTCAGGCACCTGTGGAGGGTATGCTGTACCGTCGGGCACTTGTGGAGGATATGCTGTACCGTCAGGCACCTGTGGAGGGTATGCTGTACCGTCGGGCACTTGTGGAGGGTATGCTGTACCGTCAGGCACCTGTGGAGGGTATGCTGTACCGTCGGGCACTTGTGGAGGGTATGCTGTACCGTCAGGCACCTGTGGAGGGTATGCTGTACCGTCGGGCACCTCTGGAGGGTATGCTGTACCGTTGGTTGCGTAGTGACGTGTGCGGTATGATTTGGCGCTGAGCGCTGGCAGATGATTTTCTGAAGTGCAGTGGCCGTGTACCGCAGTGGTGCACGGGGTTCAGTGTCGTACTAACGGGCCCCGAGCCGCAGCCTACCTGTGGCGCCGGTAATGCCTTACCGAGCGTTGTGGACGGACTTCTCCAAGACTGCGCGCGTGTCCATGTTGTGGAATGTCCGAAAACACTTGATCCGGGAAACCCTCGCTTCCCAAACCGTAGACTGGTTTGGCCATCGTTGGCTGTATTCAAGGTGCCCTAATCATTCTCTCTCTCTCTCTCTCTCTCTCTCTCTCTCTCTCCCTCTCTCTCCCTCTCTCTCTCTCTCTCTCTCTCTCTCTCTCTCTCTCTCTCTCTCCCCCGGCAGGTGGTAGCGGCCGCCAGTCTCTGACCCGCCTGGCTGCCTACATCTGCAGCCTCTCCGTGTTTGTGATCGAAGTCAACAAACACTACCACAGAGTAGAGTTCCGGGAGGACCTCAAGGTGCTGTACCGCGCCACCGGCCTTGACAACAAGCCCACCGTCTTCATTTTCAGCGATGCACAGGTAGCCTCATCTGCACGCACAATGGTAAACATAATTCATTGATTGTGAATTGATTACTGATCATTACTCGTTTTGAGCGATTTTATAATGTAAAGGCTCCTTGATTTTACCATAGGTTTGGTAGTGGACTATTTTTTAATTGATCCGTTTTTAAATTAATGTATGATTTTCCATAGGTTACTGAAGAAACATTCCTGGAAGATATCAACAATATCTTGAGCAGCGGAGAGGTTCCTAATCTTTACAAGGCGGAAGAGCTGGAGGAGGTAAGTTTCAGTCGCGGGTATGCGTTGCAATGTCGAGTTAGTGGGAGGGAAATAGGTAAGCAGTTAGTTGAAAACTTCCCCAGGAGCCAAAACGTAACCGAAATACAGGGACGGATACAGGGGGAAATAATGCCCCCTCCAACACTCCAATTTTCTCAGACTTCCAACGACAAAAACTTGCCCGGTTTTATTTCTGTACCGATACCAAGCATGGTGAAATGATGCCTGTAGAGCTCGGACGATGAAGTTGGACTGTGACTTTGTACGTGTTCTAGCTGTTACCATCTGCATGCTTCCGTTCTTTTTCCCAGGCAGTTCTGTTCATTACGTCGGACCTGTTGCACTGGTCACATCTGACCTGCTCTGGTGGCGATTTCCCGTAGTTTTCTCAGAAGCTGTGACCTGCTCCCTGGTGGCGATTTGTTATTTTTCAGAAGCTGTGACCTGCTCCCTGGTGGCGATTTCTGTTATTTTTCGAAGCTGTGACCTGCTCTGGTGGCAATTTCCGTTATTTTTCAGAAGCTGTGACCTGCTTCCTGGTAACCTCTGGCTTGTGTCTGCGGCGACCTATGACGTGTGCCTGTCTCCACTGATGACCGCTGACTTCTCCACTGATAACCCCTGAAGTTCTCCACGGGTGACCTGTGACATTCTCCACTGATGACCTCTGACGCTGTCTTCCTGACCTCTGTTATTTCCCACTTCTTACCTCTGAAGTTTTCCACTTCTGACCTTGACATTCGCCACTTCTGGTATTTGGCGTTCTCCACTTCTGATCTCTGACGTTTTCCACTGGTGACCTATGCCGGTGTCCAGTGGCGACCTCTAACGCTCTCAACTGTTGGCATCTGATGGCGCTTGCGGCTGGGGTGCCGGCAGATTCGGAACACGCTGCAGCCGGTGGCGGCGCGGGAGGGCATCCCGGAGACGCCGGAGAACCTCTACGGCCTGCTGCTGGACCGGGTCCGCTCCAACCTCCACCTGGCCGTCTGCATGAGTCCTGTGGGCGACGAGTTCAGGTGGGCACCGTCTCCACAGACACATCCGCAGCTTTGCTGGGGTCGTATTCCATCGCCAGATAGGTTGTGTCATTTGCAAGCTGTAGTCCTGTTTGGTGAGGTAGGAGAGCTGTACCGGTTGCAGGTGTCGGCAGTCTTCGCGCGATTGAATCCGGAAATGTGTTATGAAGAAGTGGAGCACTGGATCACACAGCTTCGGCTGCTTGTCCTGTAAGGCGCAGCAAATACTTACATTTCTCGACTGGTTTGGCACTTTGTGTTTATTGCTTTGCGTGCCACGTTTACCCGTTACAGCGAGAGCAATATCGAGTACTAGATCCTTTGTGTTTACAGGAACCGAATCCGAATGTACCCAGCGTTAGTGAACTGCAGCACGATTGACTGGTTCGGAGATTGGCCACAAGAGGCGCTGATGGAGGTAGCTGAGAAATACCTTTCTAACATCGATCTCAACCTCGGTGCTGATACCGAACTGTTGAAGGTGAGAG
Organism: Lepas anatifera; assembly: GCA_034440635.1. Taxonomy (NCBI): domain Eukaryota; kingdom Metazoa; phylum Arthropoda; class Thecostraca; family Lepadidae; genus Lepas; species Lepas anatifera. The sequence goes on from JAOTON010001146.1 coordinate 1,073,856, forward strand.
CACAATACACCGTGAAGTGGCCAAACAGGATAAGTTGTTCTTTATATTGTGTTCCTAGAAAATGAACCCAACTTAATATATTTCCACACTTGATAAGAAGCATCTTGACGCTTATTTGTCCTTAAGTATATTCTGCTTTTTATTCGGATTTATATGCTGCCCGAAGCTGGCCGCTTGGTCTCATCCCATATGTGCCCAGAAGGAGCACCGCGGCGCCGTCCCACTTGTGTGTATCCAGGACGAGTTCCGCAGTTGGTCCCACTCCGACTGTATCCGGGACCAGCTCTGCGGTTACTCGCACCTCGCGTGTGTCCAGGACGAGCTGCAGGCGGCGGTGGCCCACACCTTCTCGGTGATCCACCGTTCCGTGGCAGAGTACTCGACGCGGATGTTGTTGGAGATCCACCGTCACAACTACGTCACATCCACCAGCTACCTCCAGCTGGTCGCCGGCTACGAACAGTGAGCCGGTCCAACTCTCCTGCACTGCTGATGTGACGCCATTGCTGCAAGGCGTTTACCGCCAGGCTTAGACGGTGTGCCATCCTATTGTAGATGTGTGTTTGCACCGTGCTGGCCTGGGATTCATGTTTTTTTCAGCTGCCATTAGTGTGTTGCGCAGCGCGTGTTTGTAAATGGCATCGGCGTCTGCAGCATGCTGGCGGAGAAGCGGAAGGAGCTGGGCGACGCAGCTGACAAGTTGCGAAACGGACTGCACAAGATCGACGAGACCAGCGTCAAGGTGGAGTCCATGTCCGTCGAACTGGAGATCGCCAAAGGCAAAGGTGAGATTCTGGCTGCGAGAAATCGTCACTTTTTGCAGTAAGATTAAGAAGCCGTCCATTGACTCCACGGTCTGGCTGCAGACTTGCCATTTTCTTTGGAATCTAGAAGGAAAGTGAGTTGCACGTCATTTGGCATGTGGAGTGAGGGTGGAAACATGTTTTGTCGTAATGTTCCATGGATGAGTGCTGCTCTATACTGATCATACAATTGTGTATTTGTGAATTGCTGTGCCGACCTGATGGGTACCGTGTCCGCGCAGTCGCTGAGTTCCAGCAGGCCTGTGAGGAGTACCTGGTGGTGATCGTGCAGCAGACCAGGGAGGCTGACGAACAGCAGCGCTCCGTGCAGCAGAGGTGAGTTAGCAGCACTCTGTAGTGGAGAGGTGAGTTAGCAGCGCTCTCTGTGGCAGAGGTGAGGTAACAGCGCTCTCTGTAGCAGAGGTGAGGTAGCAGCACTCTGCTGTGGCAGAGGTGAGGTAGCAGCGCTCTCTGTGGCAGAGGTGAGGTAGCAGCGCCCTCTGTGGCAGAGGTGAGGTAGCAGCGCTCTGTGGCAGAGGTGAGGTAGCAGTGCTTCTGTTGGCAGAGGTGAGGTAGCAGCGCTCTCTGTGGCAGAGGTGAGGTAGCAGCGCTCTCTGTGGCAGAGGTGAGGTAGCAGCGCTCTCTGTGGCAGAGGTGAGGTAGCAGCGCTCTCTGTGGCAGAGGTGAGGTAGCAGCGCTATCTGTGGCAGAGGTGAGGTAGCAGCGCTCTCTGTGGCAGAGGTGAGAGCAGCGCACTGTGGCAAAGGTTGTCTTCTAGGACATAATACAACAATATTAGAAGACGCTACACAGTTACAGTAATTCCACTTCAGCCAGCAGCAGGCGGCCTCTGACCGCGCTCCGGCGCCGACTGCCCACCGGCTCACCGCTGACCTGGCCCGGACCCTCGGCAGTCCGGTCACCTGATTGCCCGTGGACATAGCGTTCCTGCACGACGGCAACGGAGCTGCCACATTCGGCCGCTCAAATACGGCAATGCTACAGTTTTGTACTGTCTTTGTATTTGGGAGCTCGTTTTTGCCTTTGCGAAATTTGGCACTAATCATATCAGGTGGCACGATAAATGCAAATTTTTTACTTCACTGAGCTGCTCAACAAGTACGATAACAATGAATGATGTTTCAATTATTGTTTTAGCTGTAAAGTGCGCGTGTGTTGGGCTCTCCGTATGCTCGCTCGGTGAGAAGCGTGCGGCATATGCATTGTTGGCTGGCATCCACAGGTCGACGAAGATTGCCGAGGAGGAGCTCCAGTGTAAGGCCATGGCGGAGACGGCTCTGGCCGAACTCAACGAGGTCCTGCCCGTGCTGCAGGAGGCCGTCCACGTGAGTAGAGGCCACACTGCTCCGCAGGGCCTGGGCAGAGGGGGGGGGTCATGACCCTTTTGGTAGACTCTTCTAGGCAGGTCACACCGATACTCCCTCGTGGTGCATACTATGTCGCTCTAACGCGTAAAATTCTGTGTTATTTGTGGGATGGTGGTACATAACAAGAGCACCCAAGAATAGAATTGTGGCAGGTGATCCACATTTTAAAACAAGTCTTAAGAATTGTAGAAAATCACCAGCATGGTTTGGTCGATATAATGTGTTTTGATGCTACGTGATGTCAGAATTCATCGGCGTTGTTTTTATCTTATTGTATCCTGTATTTTATTATTTTATTATATTGGCGTCAACAAGAAAAAGCCCTCTTGAGTGGACCTTGTTCGAATAAATGTGAGTGTGCTGACCATCCTTCTGGGAGGTTTACCCAGCTGAGACGGCCTGGTTACCACCCTTTTCTCTGTTCTGCTCTTCGTAAAATATCCTCCGATTCGTTTTTGTATTTTGTTGGTAATGGTCTTGCCTCAAGTCCGCTTTGATTTTCTCTGAATCGTTATACGGGATACGGTACCGTCCCGTTGCTTTGTCTGTCACATGCGTAACAATTTTACGTCATCTGACGATTCCACGTATAGGTGGGAATTGTATCTTTGACAATAGCTTTTAATGAAGAATTGAATGGAATGTATCCACTATTGGCGTGTAACACTGATTAGTACCTTGCGCTGAAGCCGTGAGATCAATCTTTCTGCTCTGATGTTTGGTGTTTTTTCCATTATGTTTGTTCACACCGAAAAGCTAATTTATTTGTGTGTACTCACCCACTAACTCCAGCATTAGCGTATTCACTGCCTCTTATAACACCCGACAACATCAAGAGACAGTGAATGGGGGCGAATGTCGTGAAATATACATACACCGCATGAGCTTTCGGTATTTTCATTGTTTGGTTCTGACTAGTGCGGTTCGTTCCAATGCAATGATTCAACAGTGGGTACCAAAATGAAGAAAGAATTCAACGTGCCTATTCCAGTATCAGTTTTGCCGTGTACGGAGGCAACAGTGAAAACAGTTCAGGGTCCCAATAGCACCTGCCACGTCTCTGCGCGAATAAGACTGCTATTTATGTCGTCCCGAAATCAACTCAACTTGGAACATGTATCTTAAGCGCTTCCATGAAACGGGGAGACTTCAATGGTTTTTTGATGTTGCTTTTTTGCTAGAATCGACTTTTTATTTTCCTTGAAGGGAGAACTTTTACGTCATCGACATGTAGGTTGCGTTGAGGGCAGGTTTACAGGGCCCAGTCATAAGCGGTACCAGCAGGCAGTGCCACTGGAGAGAAGTTAGGTACGGCAACAATATACAGCACTTTACCTTAAACAGGCGTTTTTCTAAGTTCTTTTGTGTTTCCAGTAGGGTGTACCATAGGTGGACCCAGGTAGCAGGTGGGGGGTATTAGCCCTGATTGACCCTCCAGCTCCTCCTGAAATGGATACGGCACCCCTTGAAGGCCGATGGCGCCCCCTGAAATGTTGCGCCCCCACGATGTGAGTTTCAGCGCCCCCGCGATGGGATTTGGCGCCCACCTGAATGGTTTTGTCGCTCCCCTTAGTCCGAATGGCGCCCGGCCCTTCCAACCATGTGAAATTCCAACCCCCCCCATATGAAATCCTTCATCTGTATGGACTGCATGTAGCCATATCATTACGGCAGTGTTGAAAATGATACATACTATGGAAATTAGTTAGCTGGTTGAAAAATGCATTGCATAAGATAGTTACAAATAAAATCAAAACAGAACAAAGGCCGCCTGTCCCAAACAGCTGGTGAATGTTTTCAGTGACCAGACTGTGTTGGTTGCAGGCTCTGGACGCCCTGTCCAAGCGTGACCTGAGCGAGATCAAGGCTTACGCCAGACCGCCGCCTCTAGTGGAGATGGTGATGGAGGCGGTGATGCTGCTGAAGGGCGTGGAGCCCACCTGGGCCGAGGCCAAGAGGCAGCTCGGAGAGCCCAACTTCATTAATCAGGTCAGCCGACTGGAAAAACGGCCACTGATACAGTCAATGGATATGCCGAACCTCCGAATGCAGGGAAAGGCGTGCTGGAGATGTTTAAATACCTGCAAATTGAAATTAAGATGAAACGTGCCTATCATCTGAAACGCTGTCCACGTCATATTTTGCTCACCATAGCAATTTCCGATATTTTTGCGACTACGTTGATGTTATAAGTGGTCCATGATAGATTCAGTCCTCGTTGGCCGCGCACTCCTGAAGGTGTCAGTAAAAATTCCGGGTGTGATGGTTGCGTATGCTTGCCTAGAAGGAAATAAGCGATGATAACAGACTCAAATGCGACCTTTACACAGCTTTGCTGATCGTGATTGCCTCGATCAGCTTAGCTTGGGATCGTGGACGGTCTGAGTAGGCGGACTGTGCGAGGGGGAGATTTCTTGCGGGAAAGCCGTATTTGAGACCTGAACACTGAATGGCTGGTCATGGTTAAGGGTGATAAAGACTTCTGTTAAAATCACGCCCATGTTTTCTTGCTTAAACTTACTGCTGGTACAACATACCATAATCTACTAAATATTTTCTGAGACTTTGCGTTCCTGAAATTGTCACCAGCATCAGGGGGCATACCATTTTTCTGCTAACGCTACCGTTGACGGTCCCAGTTACGTGAGTTCGACAAAGACCACATCAGCGACAAAACTCTGAAGAAGATCGGCGGGTACGTGGCGCGGGCTGACTTCGATCCTGAAATGGTCGGAAAACAGTCCCTGGCCGCGAAGTCCCTCTGCCTGTGGGTGCGTGCCATCGAGAGCTACGGCCGCGTGTACAGGTGAGTGAGTGAGTGAGTGAGTGAGTGAGTGAGTGAGTGAGTGAGTGAGTGAGTGAGTGAGTGAGTGAGTGAGTGAGTGAGTGAGTGAGTGAGTGAGTGAGTGAGTGAGTGAGTGAGTGAGTGAGTGAGTGAGTGAGTGAGTGAGTGAGTGAGTGAGTGAGGTAATAAGCAGACAGACAGACAGACAGACAGACAGACAGACAGACAGACAGACAGACAGACAGACAGACAGACAGACAGACAGACAGACAGACCGACCGACCGACCGACCGACCGACCGACCGACCGACCGACCGACCGACCGACCGACCGACCGACCGACCGACCGACCGACCGACCGACCGACCGACCGACCGACCGACCGACCGACCGACCGACGGACGGACGGACGGACCGACGGACGGACGGACCGACGGACCGACGGACGGACGGACGGACGGACGGACGGAAAAAACTTGATATGGCATACTTTGGAGGCATTCACGCGCAAACGAAAGAGATGAAACGTTAATTAACGGTTTAAGAGTTCGCCTGTGATAGATTTCGCAACAGGCGTCAACTTTCACTTCAATACCTCGCAACAATGGTGGCGTGCGCTTCCGCTCGTTCGGCGTATGCTGAGATCAGTAAACGTTGCCAGAGTGGTGGAGCCCAAGAAGATGCGCCTGATGACCGCCGAACGCATCCTGTCGGAGAAGCAGAAGAACCTGGCGGACGCCAAGGCCAAGCTGCAGGAGCTGAGCGAGAAGCTTCAGAAGCTGCAAGACGAGTACAACGAGAAGCTGGCTCAGAAGGAAGAGCTGAGACTGAAGGCGAGCTGATGAGTGTACACGGTGTGCACTGGCACCGATCAATGGTGGTCATTGATCAGTCAGTGTAAAGTTTGGCGCAGCGAGCGGAAAAAACCTCAATAATTTTATGTAGTGGATTGGGGGAGACAGAATCCTGTGATTTCTGATGCCATGCCCGCTCGGGTCAAATCATCTTGTCGGGGGTATAAACACACTTGAAGTAGTCAGGCAAATGGGCGAATATTCGTGTTTGCGATAGAAATTAGTTTCTGAACCATTGTGGTATTTCTGAAAATTTTCAGTTCATTCTGAAAATTTTCCCACCAGCAGATGCCTAGCTAATTTTTATTAAGACTTTCAAAACTCCATAGCTCTAACCTGCCAGTATCTTGCTACGCTTGGCAAACATTTCGGGTTAGAATTTGCTCTGATCTGTCACGCCGCTTCTTCCAGAATTTCCGCAATACGAAAACGATTTGCAGTCCATGACTTATGTTCCGCTCGGGCATTCGGTCTGCGCCAGCTGTTGTTTAGGCCAGCTCAGTGGTAGGACCTGTGAGATCGGTACTGGCCAGACAGTCAGTGGTGACGGTTGTGTTGACACCGCGTCCAGGCCGAGGGCCTGGAGCTGAAGCTGGACAGGGCCGCCAAAATCGTGTCGGGTCTGGCCGGGGAGAAGGTCCGCTGGACGCAGACGGTGAAGGACCTGGACGAAAACTTCGGCTACCTGGTGGGCGACTGCCTGATCGCGGCGGCGTTCGTCTCCTACATGGGACCCTTCACGTCCAACTACCGCGATGAGATCATCTCCAACATCTGGCTACCGGAGGTCAGTGATCCGAGACGGATGGCTTTTGTGTTGTGTGTTGTGTTGAATCGTACGTGTCTTCGTGCACTACCGTCCTCTCAAGCTGACGTGACTCCTGCCTGCAGACATAGCCCTCAGGAGCGGCGTGTCCGTCTGTCGGGCAGGTGCGGGGCAAGCTGGTGCCATGTCAGCCGACGTTCGTACTGCGCCAGTTCCTGGCCAAGCCGACCGAGGTGCGCAACTGGAACGTGCAGGGCCTGCCGTCCAACCCCTACAGCGTGGAGAACGGCATCATCGTGACCAGGGGGCAGCGCTGGCCGCTGCTGATCGATCCGCAGGGCCAGGGCCTCCGCTGGATCAAAAACATGGAGGGCAAACAGGTGGGAGATGTCGCTACCATGATGGTAATCATGGCCGGAGAGTTCTCCTTGATCCAAAGGGTCGTGGACAGCATGAAACGGATAAAGTCATGTTTTCCTATGTGGGACGCTTGGCACTCTGGATTATCCTGATTGCCGCCACAGTGGGATTTCGACCCACGCTGTTGATCCACAGTGCGAGACGAAGAGCCGATGGATTTGTTCTTCATATAGACTTGTTACCAAGACACACTATTTCACTATTTCGCTATTGAATTGTTCGTGCTTTCGTCATCTTGTTCTTAAATTTTACAGAAAATGTATATTTGGCTCCTCAAACGAACAACGCATTCAGTAAATCATTTCTCCTATGTTCCATTTAAGAAATTATAAACAGTGTTTCGACTCTAGATAAATCACCGATTTGTGCTGCTATATCTGAATCACGCTTGGTTGATATTCGTAAGAATCACCACAAAACTGTGGCTCTGTTTACATGGAAGTGTACAATAGGTAAAAGACTGAAAAATGTACCTATCCCACCCCGGATATTTTCATTTTATTATACGTCGACGGTGATTACCAAATGCTTAAGGATTCTTGCGCCTCTGCGTGGCTATATCGACTATTTTGTGTAATATCAAAATTATGTTGTCTGTCAAGAGTGATTTGGTTAGCCTTTGCATTCCTACGGGTTGCATGTATGGGCCAACTCGAAGCATCGGAAATGTAGCAGAATAACACTGTAGAGCGCATAGCGTAGCAAGACCTAATGTCACCAAAGGACGAACATTTATTAGGAAACGGAGGGGCAACGAAAATGCCAGACTCGACATGTTCAAAGCAGAAAAAGCATTTTCCATAATGCATATTTTGTTGTCATAGTATCTGAGATAAGTTTTTCCTCTAGAGCCTAAATCTCTTTTAGAGATTCGACCTGGAAGAGTCATTTAGAAAGAACCACTGGAGACTGGTCGGGTAGTGCCTGGCCGGCCTCTGCGCTTCCGTGCGGTGTGTGGCTGCGGCTGACGCTGCCGCCGACCTCTGGCAGGGTCTGAGGGCTATCGACCTGCAGCAGGCCAACTACCTCTCCGTGCTGGAGCGCTCCATCTCCTTCGGCTTCCCGGTGCTGCTTCAGAACGTGCAGGAGACGCTGGACGCCTCCCTCAACCCCATACTTACCAAAAGCATCATGAAACAGGGTAACGCTGTCGGGAGGCTAACGTGTTGTCAGACGTGCTGTGTTGTCAAGTGAGATGAGCCTTTGAAGACGCTAGATAGAAGTCATTTGATTTTACACTCGGCTAAAGCACCAAGGATCAGGACGCCCTGCTCAGGAGTCCCGCACCAGTAGGGTCATGAACATGGTTGGTAACAGAGCCTTTACACCGCATCCGCACACGGGGTTATACCGCATTCTGCAAGGGTGACACACCGAGTAGACATTCTAGCGGTAATTGCTGCTACACGCTTTCACATTTCGCAAACATCGCGGAATGCCTGTTTGCGAAATGTTTGCAAAACACGCTCTTGCAGCACACTAAAAAAACTCGGGAAAAGGTTCGCCTTCAGATCCATGTAAAAAGAAAAAACAGTTTATTTTATCTCGGAATTCCCCGTGGAGAATGTGATAAGATACGAGGCAAGTGCAGCAGCTGCATCTACTACATACATAGCTGCTACATAGGTCTACATAGGTCATGCATGCATTCAAACGATATGCTACATAGGTCTACATAGCTGTTATTGTTACTGCACTGTTGTGCAGTCCGCCTCAAATCGGTTTGGACATCCCCTGATGTCCTTTTTTAATACCCGACACACATCGCGTCATGCATCCACAACATTATACATATTCCGATTGATGTTATGATCCTGGGCTTGGAAACACTTGGTTCCTGTGCGCCTGTATTACCTGACAGAGACAAGACCCCGCACGGCTGCGTCACCAACAGACACTGAACTACCCACCCCGACAATGCGGAGCTCAGACAGCTGGCCTTTGCAGGATGCAGGCTCACTCATGACAATCCGTTTGCAACAACAGGTGATCGTCTGTTCACCAAGCTCGGCGACAAAGAGGTGGAGTACAACCCACTGTTCCGATTCTACATCAGCACCAAGCTGTCCAACCCACACTACCCGCCCGAGATCGCCACCAAAACCACCATAATCAACTTCACCGTCAAAGAAGACGGTGAGCTCACGCGCGCTTTGTTTTTCGCTAACGTTAGAAGAGTTTGAAATTTTTTAAGGTCGAAAGTCCATATGTCCAGCCGACACACTCCGTACTGCGATGCATCCAGCACTTTCATTTCGAAATGCATATTATATCACTTAAGTTACGAATAAGTTTCTCTAGATTGGAAAAGTGTCTTATACTGTCCGGAGACGTTGACGATTTCAAGGCCTCGTGTTATTCAGGGGCGTAGCCTTAGCTTCGTTTTGTTCCTCCGGGCGTCTCTAATCGCTCTGCTCTTATTGACTGAAAAGTTGTGAAGTTGAGTAATCGTATTTGAGTGGTAGTTGACTCCTAGTAATTGAAATGAAAACTGACACGTCGTATGTATGTACATTGTACGAAATAGCCTAATGCTACCTTTAGCGCGAACATTTTTAACAAGAAGCCCATTGCTGCCCTGTGGTCCTCTGTAGGCTGAAACCGCTCTTGAGTGATTTGGGTTTGGAATGTGTCAATGTTGTTCCTTCATGCCCTAAAAACAAGACCTGTCGCTTCTTCATTTGGGATTTTGATAGCTCCAATGTCTTGGTATAAAACAGCTTCGAGTTGTTTGTCAATCGGACACCTTTTCTGATTAGTAACTTTCGCTAATTAAACATGTCCCGCTATTTCAAAATGAACCCAAAAGCATACATTAGGCCGAAGGGGCAGTTCTTGAAACGGTGTTGAGGCCTTACTTTGAGTGTGAGTGCACGTCGACAACAGCGGGCATAAGCGGCGGCGACCAGGAGGGTGACGCTGTGTTTCGGACAGGCCTGGAGCAGCAGCTGCTGGGTATTGTGGTGAGGAAGGAGCGGCCCGAACTGGAGGAGCAGAAGGACGCGCTGGTCACCAACATAGCCGCCGGCAAACAGAAACTGCTGGAACTGGAGGACACTGTGCTCAGGTGGGCGCTGCCACAGTTCACTCGGATCAAACACTCAATTCGGAGCTTAGTTTGTGATATTTTTAGGGACCACCAGTACATGGAGGGTTGCGTCCCGGGTTTTGGAAACTTATCATGCAGCCGGTCTCATTTTTTGGAGAATTTACGTCAGAATTTTTTGCGGGGTTAGTCAGCCTTTAATCTCAGGTCACCCTCTCACCAGTCAGTTACCCGACGTACAGGTCGGCTGGCGACTGACTGGTGAGAGGGTGACCTGAGCGGGGCGGCCGTCCCTGTGCTTTGTGGGACGTTAAACTTTGGCTTCTAAATTAACCCTTCATTGTGGGAGTTGCTCGTTCGGGTGGTGGGGTCGGGGTCTCCGTGACAAATCCCTTGATGACTTAAGTGAGACTCCGACTCCAGCAGCCGTACTAGGAACAACTTGGACACAACTTATTTAAAGAAAAAAAGAGCGCGGGTATAGAGGGACATCTGACCGGTCTTCGGTAGCCTGTTGAGCCGAGAGTGCTTTGTTAGTCATATCTCTCTCTTCATCCCTCCCTCCCTCTCTCTCTCTCTCTCTCTCTCTCTCTCTCTCTCTCTCTCTCTCTCTCTCTCTCTCTCTCTCTCTCCCTCCCCACACATGGCCCGTTGAGCCGGGAGTGATCTGGACCTATCTGCACCACAGCCTGCTGAAGCGGGAGGGTTCGCTTCTGGACGACGAGTCGCTGGTGGTGACACTGCACTCGTGCAAGACGACCTCGACCGATGTCACTGAGCAGTTGGAGACGGCTGAAGAGACCGAGGTCAAAATCGACACGGCCCGAGAGGTTGGTCTGCCCCGCCGTTAGCCGGCCTCAGTGTGATTTGAGAGTGGAGCTCTCGCTGTATGAATTGGTGCGTAAAACGAAATAGGAGTGCTTACTGGCATGAATTGATCTCAGAAACGTATGTAATAGCATGACGTATGTATAAGGTAGTGTTAGCCTACCTAAATAATTATATTATCGATGTCTGTCGCGCAAAGGGAAATAAAGTATGTTTTTGTGGTGTCTTTCGTGATGTTTTTTTGTGGAAACGTTGTTAGCTTCATCGGGATTTCGCAAGATTTATAGTGTTGTATGCTTGCAAATACAACCAATTATGCGTGGGATGGGTGGCCTAGTTGTTAACATCCTTGTATTTTAAGCCATCTGTCCCGGGTTCAAGTCCCGGTGCAGCATCTGGATAAGTTGATCCGATTCCCCAAATCGCTCCCAACAGGGTGAGAGTTGGCGACGCCGTATGACCTTGGCATTTGGTGCGTCGTTAAACCCCAACAATTATTATACAGCAAATTACGACAGCACGGATCGTACTGATCAGTGAATTGAAGGCGGCTGACGGCTCTGTCACCGGTCCGCCCAGGCGTACCGGCCGTGCGCCCGGCGCGCCTCCATCCTGTTCTTCGTGCTGACCGACCTGGGCAAGATCGACCCCATGTACCAGTTCTCATTGGACGCCTACGTCACCCTGTTCGAGCACTCCATCGACAAGGCGCAGCGCAGCCCCAAACTGGAGAACCGCATCACCAACATGAACGACTACCACACCTACGCCGTCTACAAGTGAGACGGCTGCACCCGGTGGACCGGGTGACATCTATGTTATCTGATTTCTGGGGGCAGTAAATTCACGTGAGCGAGCTGAGTTATAATCCTGAAAGCACCACATCGCTGTATCAGTGTGACTGAAATTATTTCTGGGAAGTGTGTGGTTAGGGTTGAGGAATACTTCCTCAGAATTTAAAACCTGTTATGAGTCTGGATGATCTGATTCCTGGAGTGCCAGCCTGTACATAGAAGTTATAAGGTGGTCAGGTAGTGACTGAGGGCGCGTGCTACTTTTGCCAGGTACGCGTGCCGAGGCCTGTTCGAGCGGCACAAGCTGCTGTTCTCGTTCCACATGTGCGTCAAGATGCTGGAGAGCCAGGCGGCGGTCAACACCGACGAGTACCTGTTCTTCCTGAAGGGGGCGTGGTGCTGGACAGGGAGGAGCAGATGGATAACCCCTGCCCCGGTCAGTGGTGTCCGATCCCCCCCCGCAGATGGATAAACCCCGCCCCGGTCAGTAGTGTCGGATACGGCCCCAGATGGATAATCCCTGCCCCGGTCAGTAGTGTGGGATACGGCCCTAGAAGGATAACCCCTGCCCCGGTCAGTAGTGTCGAATATTGACCATAGTTTCAACAGATGGATAACCCCTGCCCCGGTCAGTCGTGTCGAATACTGCACCCCAGTATCAACAGATGGATAAACCCTGCCCCGGTCAGTAGTGTCGGATACGGCCCCAGATGGATAATCCCTGCCCCGGTCAGTAGTGTGGGATACGGCCCTAGAAGGATAACCCCTGCCCCGGTCAGTAGTGTCGAATATTGACCATAGTTTCAACAGATGGATAACCCCTGCCCCGGTCAGTCGTGTCGAATACTGCACCCCAGTATCAACAGATGGATAACCCCTGCCCCAGTCAGTAGTGTCGGATACGGCCCCTAGATGGATAACCCCTGCCCCGGTCAGTAGTGTCGGATACTGCACCCCAGTGTCAACAGATGGATAACCCCTGCCCCGGTCAGTAGTGTCGGATACGGCCCCCAGATGGATAACCCCTGCCCCGGTCAGTAGTGTCGGATACCGCCCCCAGATGGATAACCCCTGCCCCGGTCAGTAGTGTCGGATACCGCCCCCAGATGGATAACCCCTGCCCCGGTCAGCAGTGTCGGATACCACCCCCAGATGGACGACCCCTGCCCCGGTCAGTAGTATCGGATACTGCACCCAGATGGATAACCCCTGCTGTAATCAGTAGTGTTGGATACTGCACCCATATGGATAACCCCTGGCCCGGTCAGTAGTGTCGGATACTGCACCCAGATGGATAATCCCTTCCCCGGTCAGCAGTGTCGGATACCACCCCCAGATGGACGACCCCTGCCCCGGTCAGTAGTATCGGATACTGACCATAGTTCCAACAGATAGACAACCCCTGCCCTGGTCAGTAGTGTCGGATACTGCACCCAGATGGATAATCCCTTCCCCGGTCAGCAGTGTCGGATACCACCCCCAGATGGACGACCCCTGCCCCGGTCAGTAGTATCGGATACTGCACCCAGATGGATAACCCCTGCTGTAATCAGTAGTTTTGGATACTGCACCAATATGGATAACCCCTGCCCCGGTCAGTAGTATCGGATACGGCCCCTAGATGGATAACCCCTGCCCCGGTCAGTAGTGTCGGATACTGCACCCTGGTGTCTCCCATCCCACCCGTGGACGCTCTTAATCATCCATGCTCGCACAGCTCCTGTCAATAATTCATATTCCTTGAGTTGTTTTAACACGCGCATTGACGGGGGCGGGTACCCGCCCCTCGGGTTTTTCGGAGATAGCAGAAAAAACGGCGGCGCCTAGCGCCGCCGTACTTGGCATACCTTTTCCCTCATCATTTTTACAACTTCTGTGGAAATTTTAAGGTTAGGTCATCTCAGGTCAGGTCAGGTTGACAGTTCCTGACCAGCCGTTGCCACGCGCGGAGGGCTCCCCGAGTGCGCGCTCGGCCCACCGTAAACACAGTGAATAGTGCCGCGACTTGGTGGATTCTGTGAGGGACGCTCCAGTGAAGCCCTGAAAGTGCAGTAAGCATCACTAGGCAGGTGGTCAGCGGCCATGGAATCAACGGTAATGAATGAGCAGGACCTGAAACTTAATGAGCTAGAACAGTATAGCATGAGAAACTGTGTTATAATAAGCGGGGTTCCAGAGTCCCCTGATGAGAATGCCCTAGGCCTGGTTCTGGAAATCGGTAGGCTTATCGGTGTGCCTTTGCGACATAGATAACGTACACCGCATTGGCAAGCAGAAAAACGAGAACAAAATCCGGCCCATCATTGTAAAGTTTGTTCGGCACATCAAAAGAGCCGAGTTCTACCAGGAGCGCAAATCGGTACGGGAGGCTCGGGTGGACAGCCAGTCGATTTTTCGTCCCGATATGATGTCAAACATATACATGTCGGACTGTCTAACTCGCCACAACAGTGCCGTTATGTTTGTGGCCCGCCAACTTAAAAGAGATGGTGTGTTAGCACGGGCCTGGACTGATGCGGGAGTCATGAAGGTTCGTCTGAGCAGCGACGGGCCCACAAAGAAAATCAGGGGGATCAAAGACCTTCATAAACTTGTAGGTGATCACCCCTCTCTCGGCCTAACGGACTACGACATGCATGTGTCCGAAATCCAAGGAACACAAACGTCGCCGGAGGCGTCTGGCACCACTCCCGTGCGGGATGCACGGGGCCACCGAGGTGGGGGACGCAGCAGGACAGCGGCAAGGACAGCGCGCGGCGTCAGCGGGCGAGGATCCAGCGCTGGATCTCCAGCCGCCACGCGCTCTCGCGTTGGCGGCGCCTCTGGGACCAGCAGCGGTCACGCCACGCCCCCAACGAGAGCCGCACCCTGGCAGTCCGCGTCCGCGGGGGCCGGCGCCGGACGGAGCAGCGGTGGAGCCAGTGGAGGCAGGGGGAAGCGACGGCACCCAGGAAAGTGATCGATTGTTTCGTTGGTGATGAACTTTAAGACTGATCTAGATCCTTTCAATCGATACTGCCCAATTGACCAGACTGCATGGGATCTGCCGCATTAAGGCTCGCTTTTGTTTGAGTGATTTTTGTTAAAAACTTCAGTTATGATTCATGATAGAGAAAATAGCGGCGGAAAAGATCTCATTACGCGTAAACCCCACTCATATTATTGATCCAGCCTTTGAACTGAACCTGCAGTGCTGAAGTTTCAATAGACGTATGCATTTGGTTTAATAGACGAGTAGCATAATCAAAAGTTGTTGGACTTTTGTTACGTGTATTAGTGAATTCAATATAATTTTCGTACTCTTCCGAGCTTAAGACGTGCTATTTGTGGAGTTGCTTTCGTCTATATTAGCTAAATCGTTTTTGTCAGTTAACCAGTTCCTGTTTAGATCATTCAAATTTAGTGTCATTATTATGTACATGATTTTGTGTTATTGAACATTTAGTAGACTTCTCGACCGAAGCCTTGGACATAAGTTTATCATTCCCACGTCTTAACTAGGCCACGTTCCCAAGTTAACCCTTATTGCAGTCTTGACATGATGTGTGGAAATGTTTGGTTATATTGTATTCGTGCCTCTGCTAACTGCTACCAGACAAACACCAATCCTCTGATCATAGTGTTGAGCCGTTTAAGATTTACTCAAAGGCAATTTTTTTTATAAGCAAAAATAGTTAGATGCCTTAGTTTTGTTCTAAAAATAGGCTACCAGCATTTCTTTTGTGTTCACAGCTTGACTGTAATATCATGTGTGCTTGTTGCCAGTGTCAGCGACTACGCATGGCCTGTTCACCAATGCTCGGCCGCCCGGCCCCTGCCTTGGAGTGTCCAGATGCGCGGCCCATCCGACTCGACTGCTGCCGCCGCCTCAGCGCTGCTTCCGCCGGGCCCGGGTGCTTTGAGTTCTGACGTCATTGATATTGAAGACCATATAAAAATATGTAGCATTAATATAAACAGTATCACGGCAGAAAATAGAAAGGACGAGTTAGATGAATTTGTAAACCAAAACAACGTAGGGATTTTAGGCCTTGTAGAAACTAAGCTAGACGACTCTGTTAACAGCTCTATGTACAACTTAAGTAGATTTCACAGTCCACTTTCCCGGCATAGAAACAGGAAAGGAGGAGGTATCTTACTGTACTGTCATTCATCTCTTGGAATAACGAGGCTCCACGACCTAGAATTCGGAAACGTAGAGTGGGTGTGGGCAAAAATTAAATTAAAAGATATGATTTTGATCGTATGTTGCACTTACATACCCCCAAACTCAAACGCTGAAGCCAAAGATTTATTTCTTGAGTACTTAACAGAGAGTGTTGAACAGGCAAAAGCGCACAACCCAACATGTATAATAGTAATTGGGGATCTGAATGCTGGCAATATGTATCTAGGAGATAAAAATGTAAACCATTCGCCACTGACACACTTTGAAAGCAAATTAGAGGCAACTGCCAATTGTTTAGGACTATTTCAAGTATTCAAAGAACCCACCAGGGTGCAGGGAAACACTCAAAATTTGCGCGACCTATGTTTTGTTGATAACAAGCAATTTATCTCAAGCGGTGGTGTCCTGTCATCTTTTTCTGCGCTCGATCATTTTCCAATTTTTGTTTCTATCAAAAAAGCATAGCTACCCCGGCGACAAACCATAAAACAATATGGGATTACAGTAAGCTAGACGTGCAACGTCTGACCAACATTCTCACGACAACAGACTGGCAGGACATATAGACAAAGACATTAACACTGCAGTGAACTTGTTCACAAAAAACATTACAAAATGCGGCCGCAGCAACTATTCCTTTAAAAACTATCACTATCAACTCAAAAGATAAACCATGGGTGACAAAATCTCTGAAATCAGCGATGAGAAAGCGGGATAGGTTATTCAAACAAGCCAAAAAGGTTCAAAACAAGTATAAAGACTGGAACCATCCTGAAATAAATATTGCGTGGCATAGGTGGCGGTTACAGCGGAATAGGGTCACCAATGACTTACGGCAATTTAAAAACCAATATTTACTCTCAAAAACAAATCAACTTCTTCAGTATAAAAGCAGCCCACACAAATATCATTCTACTTTGCGAGAACTTACTGGCCGTATAATCACTAAATCAATTCCTCCTTTAATGAACGAAAATGAAACCATGGTCAACGACAACGAGCAGAAAGCAGACATGTTAAACTCCTATTTTGCAGCGCAATCAACATTAGACATCGTAGAGCCGGAGATACTTATTGCTGAGCCCCTGACTCCCCTGTCCCGGAAAAAGACGCCCTTGTGGTCTCTGAACGAGATGTGCTACATGAACTAAATAAGCTACAGCCCCACAAATCAACAGGACCTGACGAAATTCCAAACAACTTCTTAAAGCTAACCGCAATTCTTATCACAGACCCGTTAACAAAATTATTCAATAAATCTCTTCAGCTCGGTATTTTCTCGTCAGAATGGAGACTCGCCAATGTCAAACCAATTTTCAAAAATAAAGGATCCCCATCCGACATTTCCTGCTATAGGCCTATCAGTCTTCTTTCTTGCTTATCGAAAGTCTTTGAAAAGGTGGTTTTCCGGAAAATATACAAACACTTATCAGACAACAGCCTTCTAACAGATCGACAGAGCGGGTACAGGCCCGGCCATGGTACACAAATGCAACTTTTCTATTTGACACATAAATTAAATGAATCACTAGATAAGGGGCAAGATTTCACTGCAGTGTATTTGGACATTTCGCGCTACTTCGACAAAATTTGGCATAGAGGACTCTTAGAAAAATGCAAACGTGAATTCGGACTGACTGCAGTTTTAGACTGGCTCGCCTCCTACCTTACTGACAGAAGACAACGTGTTTGCTTGCAAAATTCTTACTCATCTACTCTTTCGCTAAATGCAGGCTGTCCTCAAGGATCCGTTCTTGGCCCCCTCCTTGCCCTCCTCTATCTAAATTCTCTGACAAAACAAACGACCCAAGACATACTTTCTTTTGCTGACGACACATCTCTGTAGGCGGCTCATACCACTGACTCATTCCTTTCTATTCAGAACACTCTTCAGACAGACCTTGACAAAATATACAGTTATGGACAAAAATGGTTCATTACCTTTAACCCAACCAAAACAACCCAGCAAACTTTGTCGTTAAAAAATAGAACACAAGTCCCAAAACTAACATTTGGTGGTGAACCTGTACCAGTGGTGCAAAAGCACAAACATCTAAGAATTACTCTTTCTCACGACTTGAAATTCAAAGAACACGTCAACCAAATAATAAAAAAAGTAAACATAGCTTTGAGCCCTATCTACCCTTTAGCACAGTTTCTCCCCAGAACAATTCTAAATCAAATTTACACGTCATACGTTAGACCTCACTTTGACTACTGTGACATAATTTATGACGGACATATTACAGCACATGACAAACTTAGACTTGAGCGACTGCAGAATAGAGCCGCTAGACTAGTGACAGGGACCTTACTCCGGACACCGACTGAGAAATTGATAAAAGACCTTGGGTGGGAATCCCTTGAGACAAGAAGGAAAATAAACAAAATTGTATTTTTTCACAACCTTTTAAATAACCCATTAGTACCACAATTCATACGCAACGTTGTTCCTGAAACAAGAGAAAGTAACTTGCTTAGAACCTTAAGACATTCAGAAAAAATAACAGTGCCGCGACACAGAACACTAGCGTTTAAAAGATCATTTTTGCTTACCTCTGTCAAGACGTGGAATCAGCTGCCCCAAAATATTCGTGAAATTACCTCCAAAACTACATTCAAAAACAAAATAAAACACCGTTTTGGGACTCCCTCTCCCCCACTTTATTACTCATTGGGCCAAAAGAGCGAAAATTGTCTATTGACAAGACTGCAACTTGGCACAAGCAAATTAAATTCACCCCAATTTGAAGTTCAAGCGATCAACTCTCCCCACTGTGCTTGCGGCGAAACGAAAGAGGACACACCACACTGTAGCCGCCTCGGCCGCCGAAAACAGTTGGAACGGGCACGTTGGGTGTATTAACACCGTGGTGTCGTTACAACACGTTGCGCCTCTGCGGCCTGGCGACTTCGATAGGGTAGATCCGTACAGTCCGTGGCAGCGCTACCAGCGCCCACCCCCAGGAGCGGCACGACGCTTCGGCCTCGAAATATCGACGGCCTCGACCAGGGTTGATAGTCCAACAAGTCCAACAGCGAACATTCCACCAATCAATCCGGCCCCAATATTAGCTTACCCTAGAACAGTAGACCCCCACACCGACAAAATTAAGCCCCGTTAAAGTAAGCTCAGAAGTTTATGCCGCGGCGCCAACACCCCGCCCCTTGAACCCACGCTGGTTCAACACTTACCCATTCAAATACAGCGCCGCGCTCCATGCGACATCTATACGGGGGCACAACAACCAGTGAGCCCATCGGCGACATCTGGTCCGACCCAGGTAGGGTACGGCTCAGGCGGCCAGCAGGGCCGCCGGTGTTACACATTACAATCTAGTGACGCACTAAGCCCAGAAATAGAGTCTCGCGGCACACACTTACCTAAGCCCAATATCCATAGATTCCATGTCCATAGACCCAATGTCCTGGTCGAATAATCCAAATTCAGCCCTAGGCTGGTGGATACAGACTCAAATTCTTACCTGTACAAGACAAATAACATCTGGAAATGTGGAGACCAGACGAACACTACGCGAATACCTTCAAACGGCTAAGCTTGGAAACACTAACGTAGAAAAACAACGAATGCAGGACCCCACCGACCGAAGGCCCAAATCTACATTCCCAGTCGGGAAACACTCAATTCTCAGCCTCCAGAACAAGCACCAGCTTAGACAGTGGCCGCTTTATCACCGAAGAAGCAGTTCTGACTACTGCAGACCTGACATAACCCTTCCTGTCGGTATAAATCTCTGTGACACGAGCCAACGGCCAATTACAGCGAGCTGTATTCATGTCAACAACAAGGACTACGTCGTTAACAGCTAAATTCCTCTCTACTTTATTCCACTTGTGCCTTATTTGCAACAAGGGCAGATACTCTCTGAGCCACCGCCGCCAAAATACATCGGCCAAATACTGTACTTGCCTCCATCTGCGCCCAGCGTAACCATCCTTCTTAGAAAACACGCTGTCCGGTGCTGGGCCGCCTCGCAGCAGCAATAAGTCGTTTGGAGTGAGTGGGTGCAGGTCCGTTGGGTCACTGGATACCGTGGTCAGTGGAGTGGAGTTCAGAATCGCTTCCACTTCACAGAAAAGTGTGGAAAGCGATTCGTGTGTCAGTGTCTGCTCTCTCATAAGCGCATTAAGCACCTTCCTTATACTACGAATTTGTCTCTCCCACACTCCCCCATGAGAAGACGCCCCTGGTGGGTTAAATACCCACGTGATCCCATGCTTTAAGAGAGAGTCGTGTATTCTATCTTGTTGCAGCGCTTTTAGTCCCTCACGGAGCTCCCTCTCAGCGGCCACAAAATTTGACCCATTGTCTGATCGGATATACTTCACCTGACCTCTACGAGCCCGAAAACGACGCAGTGCGTTGATAAATGAACTAGTGTCTAAGCTCTCGCATATCTCAATATGCACGGCGCGAGTTACCAAACAACTGAATAGTACCCCATACCTTTTCAGCTGTTTTCTGCCTAGTTTTACGTAGAAGGGACCGAACATGTCCGTACCTACGTGACTGAAAACCCCAGTGTGGGCGATTGTCCTCTCAGGTGGCAAATCTGCCATTATCTGCGTGACGACTGGGGCCTGCCGCTTCCTACAGTGAACACACTTCGAAAGAACTCGGCGAACGGCTGCGTTTCCATCTATCACCCAATACTTGCAGCGCATAGCTGCGAGCACGTGCTCCCTGCCTGAGTGACCTCTCCGCTCATGAATATCTCGGATAATTAAATCCGTGACGTGACCTCTTTTGGGCAAAATCAGCTGATGTTTGGACGCGTCTGGGATTTGAGCGTTTTCTAGGCGGCCACCAACCCTGAGGACCCCTTCTACCAGACAAGGGTTGAGGCGATAGATAGGACTGGACCTTTTGGCTGAGCTTAGCTCCAGTTCCTCAGAAAATGACACCCGCTGTACATACTTAATTATTGATGTTTCTGCTCTGTTCAGCTCATCTAGGTTCAGGCGCGTGGCAATGTGTTTCTCGATTGGCTCCCTAAGCGCAGTTCCCCTTTTCTGGGCTACTTTAGCGAACAGAAATTCCTTGAAACGCAGCATCCAGGCCACCCTTCGCTTCAGCTTGTGCCAATCCGAAGCACTATGAATGAAGCGAATAGTGTGGTCCTCCTCGGTAGTTACAGCATTAACATGACTCTTCTTTATTTCCAACGGTTCGTCGTCGGTACTGGACGGGCTAATGTCTGGTTGTTCAGGCCACTGAGTCTCCGGCCGCGCCAAAAAGGCCGGCCCTGAAGTCCAAAACGAATCGAGCAGAGCACCTGCAGAGAGCCCACGTGAAAGGGCGTCTGCTGGGTTTAGCGCAGAGGGGACGTATCTCCACTGCTCTGGAACAGAGCCATCGTGAATGACGGCTAGTCTGTTGGCGACAAATGTCTGAAATCGCGACGTTCTGTTGTGGATATACCTCATTGTCGACACACTGTCTGTCCAGAAGTGTACCTTTTCTATAGGCAATTCCAGCTCGGACAGAATCTGCGTGCTCAGCTGTACCGCCAGTGCGGCAGCGGAGAGCTCTAAACGTGGAATGGAGCACGTTTTCAATGGGGCTACTCTGGCTTTACTCATTAACAGTGACGTAGTAACTATCCCTAATTCGTCCACCGCTCTAATGTATCCAACTGAGCCATAGCCAGACTCACTGGCATCAGAAAACATGTGCATTTGACAGCTGACCTGACCTTGTACGGGAGTGAGACTTCGAGGCACACGAAATGCAGACAGCTCCTCCAGCTGCTGGCACCACTGATTCCACCTTTTAAGTGGGTGTCTGGAATCCCATCGTCCCAGCCAAGCCCAAGTCTGCACAAATCCTGCAAGATAATTTTCGCTGGCAAAATGAACGGGGACCCGAGACCGAGTGGGTCGTACACTGAGCTTGCGGTGCCTAATATGCCTCTCCTGGTGGACGGACCCCTCTGGACATTAATACGGAATGAAAGCGTGTCTCTCAACACATCCCACTGAACACCAAGCGCCCTCTGGGAAGAAAGTTTGTCTCCTGTCAGATCGATTTCATTAGAGAATGCGCGATCGGATTCCGGAAAACCATCCATCACGACTGGGCTGTTGCTCACAAACCCAGTCAGCCTGAAGCCCCTTTTGCACAGCATTCTCTGACCCCTTGTGCAACTTCACGCACCTCCTCTGCTGTTGAACCGGAATGCAGATAGTCATCTACATAAAATGACCGCTCAATTCTGCGTTTTACATCTGGATCAAACATGTGACCAAAGTCCTGTGCAGACCTACGCAGAGCAAAATTTGCACAAGAGGGAGAGCTGACAGCCCCGAATAAGTGCACGTTCACGTGGTACTCCTGCAAGTCTTTGGTGACGTCTCCGTCAGGCCACCACATGAAGCGGAGCAGATCTCTCTGCCGACGTGGAACTGTGACCTGGTAGAACATTTTCTCAATGTCCGCCATGACCGCAATCGGCCGTTCCCGAAACCTGAGCAAAACTCCCAGCAGTGAGCTGGTCAGGTTGGGCCCCTGCAATAGCCGGTCATTCAGAGAAACGCCCCGATAACTAGCAGAACAATCATACACCACTCTCATCTCATCGGGTTTCATGGGGTGATAAATCCCATGGTGTGGAATGTACCAGATTCCAGCAGAGTCCAGGTCCTCCCCTTTTACCATTTCTGCGTGATTCCGCTCGATTAGATTGTTCACAAATTTTTGTAGTCACTCAGGTACTTGTCATTCCTGCTCATTTTCCTCTTTAGGTTTTCTGCCCTACGGATGGCCTGTTGCCTGTTGTTGGGAAATGGGTCGTCACTCTTGAGTGGCAAAGGGATCTCGTAGCGCCCATCCCTGAAACATGTCCCGTTTTCTACCATTTTTAGCCACGTGCGGTCATCCACCGATAAACCAAGTTCTGTAGCACTGCTATCGTGTCCAAAGTCCTGATTGTACAGTACGACAAACTTCTCATGAATATCTAAGTCCATGTTCTCCTTAACGTGAACCCTGTTCACTCTGGCTGTGTGATTCGTGGCAAAGTTTAGTCCCCTGGGTCCATATATAACCCAGCCCAACTGAGACCGGAATGCAAAGGGCGCCCCCTCCTCCCCTTTCTTAATCTCGAGAGGGCACAACGCCTCTGGGCAGTTAGCGCCAATCATGAGGCCGACCTCAGCCTTAACCTCAGGGAAATGTATTCCCTCCAAGTGTGCCCATCGATGGACATCAGACGGCGTCGCGATGTCCTCCCGTTTCACAGGGATCCTATCCAGCGTGTAAGTAGGGGGCAGATGGATAACAGACTTTCCCCCAAGATCCGATATATGCAGCCCATTTACGACCCTGCTTCTAACCAGTTTATCCTCCGAAGCTGCTGTAGTCATCTTAAGTTCTGTGATTTGTCCCCCCACACCAAGACTGTCAAGTAATGATTCGGTACAAAATGTGGCACTCGAACCCATATCCAAGAAGGCATGGGTTACGATTGCTCGTGACCCGTCTGGGGAGCTTACCCTCACCGGGATAACCGCCATCATGGGACCCGAATCGGTGCCCAAGCCTGCCAACACCTCCGTACCCCCACATCTACCCTGCCGTTTCTGACTGGCGTGGGCTGGCCCGTGCCGCCAGCAGTGGCGGCGCCAGCTGACCTAAAATCTGTCGGCGTCGCATCCCTATGCATGACAGTTGGGTGAAGGCGCCCACATACGCCACACGTCAGTTTTCTGCGACATGAATTGAAGCGATGGCCTTTGCGCAGACATCCAAAGCAAAGCTCCTTTTCCCACACCACTTTTTCCTGTCCTCCCAAGAAAGTGCTTTCATCGCATCACACTGATCAGTAAAGTGTTGCTCCGTGCAGTACTCGCACGTAGGCACCCGGTACCGCCCGCTGGGCTGCACAGTCGTGGCCGACACTGTGTGAGACTGTCTTTTCCCTCGGTCCATTTTTTGTTTGCCAAAGGTAGGGTCTGTTATTTTCCTAACCTCTCGATCTACAAATGAGACTATGTCCTCAAATGAGACCTTTCTATGCAGCTCCTCCTGAATGTGGATAACTTTACTGCGCCACGAATCCTGACAGTGAAAGGGAAGTTTTTCCACGATTTTCCGCATGGTTCGAGGGTGGTCAGTTTCCCTCGCGCCCGCCGGTATGTCCTGCATTACATTGAGGCATGACGTGAGAGCAATGGAAAATTTATCGAGACCTTCCACATCCCCCGGCTTAACCTGTGGCCAGTCAGTCAGCATGTCAACGAAGGCGCCCGAAATAGAGTCAGCATCTCCATAACGTCGCTCCAGCAAGCGCCTGGCCTCTAAATATCCAGCGCCCAGGGCATGTGCATGCATCCCTTAATAATGTCCTTTGGTTTTCCAGTAGTATACTGCTCGAGGTAGTACAACCTCTCCTCATCGTCATCAGTTTTACTGGCTATTCTGCTATCAAATGCTCTGATGAATGAGCGGTAGTGGGTCACGTCACCATGGAAAACTGGAATATCCGGCTTCGGCAAGAGACTTTTCTGGAGCTGAGTCAGAATAACTTGGGAGCAGTCTCCGCCCTGCTGCCGAGTCCGATCTGAATTTGGGGAATCTGAACCCCCGGTGGCGCCGCACTGGCTACCACTGCCTTCCCCAGCCCCAGTGACAGGCTCAGACAAGGCCAGAGCCCCCACATTGTGATCGATCGCTTCTGTTCTCTTAGGCCTGGTTGGCTGGATTAAAGTTCCCTGGTCATGCGACTCATTTACACCCTTAGAAACCATAGATGTAAAGTTTGCCCCTGGCTCTGCAAACCCTGGGTCCTCGCAACCCAACAAGGCCCTTTCCCGAGCCTCCGCCTCTGCCAGCTCCGCCTTAATGTCAAATTCTTCCTTGCGCATTTTCATCTCAACTTCATCAAGTTCTATTTTCCGTTTCATCTGAACTTCATCAAGTTCCAGTTTCCGTTTCATCTGAACTTCATCAAGTTCCAGTTTCCGTTTCTCTTTCAAGAAAGAAGCTCTAGCCAACAATCCTGCCTTCCTAGCTGACTCAGCAGCACGCAAAGACTTTACAGAAGCCTGAGAGGCAGAGCTTCGGGCGGATACCACAGATCCGGGTCTTGTGGGCTGACTACAAACATCAGAAGCTTCCGCTGCGCCGTCCTGGCTCATTACACCCTCGTTATCCATACCCAATTTCCCCGCTACAAATGATTCTATGTCTACTCCCCTCCTTTTCCAACAGTGATTCCAACCGAGCAACCAAATTAGCCTTGGAACCCTTAGTCTCGGCACCTCTTTCCCTTAACTCTGCCTTCAGTTGTGAAACCTTCAGGCTTTCCAAAGTGTCCATGTTACTTTAATTGCGATATCAAAACTGGTTAACTAACTGGTGCTACCGAGCAGGACAAAATATGCAAACTAAATGCAAATAGTGTGCTTCAAATCCAAATAATCTCAAAGCAATACGACTTGGAACAATGGGCGAGGAGGGACCCAGAAAGTGAGCCAATTAATTTAGATCCAACGAAACTTGCAGTGAGGTGACAGCAGAAAAATAGCCAAAGAAGTCACGAATCACAATTTGGGGTGGAACAATACTGAAATAATTCAACTCCACCAGGACAGGAATCAAAACAAATTCCAACCGACGAGAAATGACTGACACCGCCTATGACCAATGGCCGACTATGTCAATGCCAAACGACACCCTCCGGGCCAGACAGTCGACCGAAGCAAGAATGAAGCCAACGACGGAAGCTGAGCCACGCTCAGGTGCTCAGTAGAATAGTTACCTGAATTGCATGAGCACGGAACTTACCAAGCCTTTACGCCAAATATCCGACGCTATCGGGCCCAATGCACATCTGGCTTACTTACCATTTAGCAGAATCATATCAGCATCCATGCCAATGTTAGTTATCTTATCCTGCCACAAGAACTAAGCCCAATACCTACACTAGAATGTAAACCAGATCATTCCAGCCACAGGAGAACCCAGCCCCAGGGCTCCCAGAAACAACCAGAAATGCTAAGGCAATTAAACCAAATAATGTATGCTTAATCTAGTCAACAAGTTACCCCAAAAGACCAACAAGGCGTGCTCTGGATCCAAGGATATATACCCGGTAACGGAAAGCAGGAGACATTCTATGGCTTGACGTACATACATCTACAAACACCCACAGTAATGCATCACGTCAGTAACACCATCCCGACAAGTTCAACTCCAATGGAAGCACTCACAAGGACCGCCCGTGTACTTGTGATCACGGTTGTCTTGATTCGGCAGAACTGCTGCAGAACTCCACTTAGTGTGCAGAACGTCCCATCAAACTGCGAACCTTTACTGCTGTGGCCCACCAGACGGCCAATGCACCGCAAACACCACTGCGCACGCACATACCGTTGTAGCATGCGCCGCTCCTCACTGGCTCCGCTGTCCCAGCTGTTGCAGAGGAGCCGATTGTCTCCGATCACCTCCGATGAAAGGCGTGTTGTAACTGTAGCCGCCTCGGCCGCCGAAAACAGTTGGAACGGGCACGTTGGGTGTATTAACACCGTGGTGTCGTTACAACACGTTGCGCCTCTGCGGCCTGGCGACTTCGATAGGGTAGATCCGTACAGTCCGTGGCAGCGCTACCAGCGCCCACCCCCAGGAGCGGCACGACGCTTCGGCCTCGAAATATCGACGGCCTCGACCAGGGTTGATAGTCCAACAAGTCCAACAGCGAACATTCCACCAATCAATCCGGCCCCAATATTAGCTTACCCTAGAACAGTAGACCCCCACACCGACAAAATTAAGCCCCGTTAAAGTAAGCTCAGAAGTTTATGCCGCGGCGCCAACACACACTTCATGCTCCATTGTCAATTATTCAACCACGCAAGAGCAACAATGTTTCACGAAATTCTCTCTAAAACCAGCATTAACCTTTCAAACATGGATAAGCAATCAAAACTGAATATTCTACTGCATGGCTCTCCATTAAACAAATCAAACTCCAAAAAAGTAGCCTCAACTGTCTTTAAATTTATCCGAAACACAAAACGATTTGCATAGCTGCGCCCGGGCCGGGCGGAGGTGACGGTGAGTGGGCGGCACACCCAATCATTTGTTACCTGAGCGGCGGCACTGGGTGGTTCCCTCTGTGGTGGTGCGGTGTGTTGGGGACCAACCGTGCGAGAGGCGCCTCGCATAAGCATTCGTGCTTTTGCGCCAATCGCGAACAATGTATTATGTTTTGCAGTGTCTCTTGATGAAAATACATGTCTGTCTGTCTGTCTGTCTGTCTGTCACCAGTACAGGTCAAGTGACCCGACCTCAAAAAAAGTTTAAGATAGCATAAGTTGGAGCAGGGTGAACTTATCCGATTGAAACTCATATCAAATAATGGCCCCACCGAGTTCTCTAAAATGTGTTCCGGTATTTTTTATATCGATGACCTAAGGTCAGGTACGAGGCATGACCTCTCCATTGGAAATGCATGGGAAAAATTGTTTTTTACGGAATAACTCAGTAACGGATGGTGATAGAGCATTTATTGTAGCTGCATTAGACTCGCCTGGGCTTTGCGGTTCTAATGATACGCATTTTATATAATTTGACCCTGACCTGACCTCAGGTCAGGTCAAATTCTTGATTTGACCTAGCAAGGTCAAATTATATATCATTCGATTCGGCTTGCTGAGAGGATTCATGTACTTCAAGTCGTTTTGCTCTATCTTTGCTTGTTCAGATGTTATGGCCAAAAAACTGAATTTACATGTTATCCCTAAGACGACATGTTTTGACCTCTCGTGACCTTAAATGTGACCTGACAAAAAAATGGTTCAAATGTTTTCGATGGAGAAGTGGATGGGCAGCCCAACACCGTTTACCGTTTTTCGCTACCTACCGTGGTTCTCGAGATCTTAGGGGGCGGTACCCGCCCCCCGTCAATGCGAAGGTGGCTCAGACCCCCGTCAATGCGCGTGTTAAGGCGTCTGTCGAATGAAGCCAGTGGTGGCACGAGGGGGCTTCACGTAAGTAATCGAAGCGTGCCTTAATTACATCTAAGGTCACTGACATGCATCGGAGGGTCCTTGAATAATGCACGAGGCCTCATAAATAGTAAACAATGTTTTTAGCCTAGCTGCATGAGGTAACCTGTTAATTATTTCAACGATGGTCCTCTAAAACAGGTCAGTGAAATCCGTATCCGGCGAAGCTGCTGGCTCGCGGGGTCCTTCCTATTACAGAGGAAACCCCCAGCGTTTCGAGACGAATTTCATGTACATTTAAGTCCCCTGAACTACATTGGAAGCCCCCTGTCCAACAAACATCTAAAAAGGTATCTACTTCAATGGTATATGTGGCGAAACTGAATATATGACCCTCCCCGGTGTGGAAGCCCCTTTGGGTTCTGGGATAGGAGGCCCCTTCGGAATCTCTTCCTCATAAAGATAAATTCGTGGCGACGCTCCTCAGTTTGGATTATCCATTTTCCAAAATAAAACCCCAAATTGGATATAACTTTGTTCTGGATTTAGTGTAGTATCAAATGGAGCCTTTTTGATGGGCTCACCTTAAAGTTAGCCTAAAATTATGTACGTCTTAGTGCCCAAAAACATCAGATCTGGATCATGTTTTTACTAGGCGTCACGATGACAGCATTGTTTGCCTTTTTATGAGCGTCCTGAGTGAGAGCCTGGTCTGACTCCGTGTGGCGGCTTTGTGTCCAGAGTGGCTGTCAGACTCGGCGTGGGACAACGTCACCGAACTGGAGCGGCTGGCCAACTTCCACGGCGTGATCCAGTCGTTCGAGCAGGGCCACCGCGACTGGTTCACCTGGTACACCTCGGCCGAGCCCGAGAAGGCTACACTGCCCGGTCAGTACATCTTTCGAGAAGGTCACACTGCCCGGTCAGTACACCTTGGCCCAGTCCGAGAAGGCCACACTGCCCGGTCAGTACATCTCCCGCGAGAAGGTCACACTGCCCGGTTGCTACTGACCAGTGTTTTCCGCCACCATAACCCACTCGCTTCAGACTGTTCCAACGTCACAGCATACATTTTGTTCTTCTGTTTGTGTAATTTCGGATGTGCCGATGGTGATGCGTTGAAAAGTGTTCAGGAACCGCGAAATTAGAGCTGGAGCGGAGTCGGGGCCCCAGCATTAAAATCATTTCCTATGATACATTTTCTGAAAAAATGGGATGATTGTTTTTATAATTGGTGATTTATGTATATGGTGTCGTTATATATATATATATATATATATATATATATATATATATATATATATATATTAACTCGCTTGGCGTATCTACCTGTATGTTGTGGGAGGGATAAGACGCCGGCATCCCCGTCATCCCATGAGTACCTCGCCACTTTTCAATCACGTGGCGGCGGGCGTCGGCAGGCGACTGGGACACTTCCTGCTCGGAGCTGCAGCGCATGATCTTCGTGCGCTCGCTGCGTCCGGACCGCGTGAGCGTCTGCGTGGCCAGCTTCGTGGTCCACAACCTGGGACAGCGCTTCGTCGACCCGCCTGTGCTCGACTTCCACAGCGTGGTAAGTCGCTGGGCCCGCGTCTCTTCACTGCCGGAGACAGTAGTATGCATACGAATGTACATGGCGGTCCATTAACGGCAAATCGTCTGTTTGAAGCCTCGGTTTGTTTTAGTCAGGCTCATACATCAATTCAGCCCGACACAGTGATCTATTCTATGGACTCGTGCTTTCTGACTTGTCGAGCCGAGTCGTCCGACCTCCGCTCTTCTGCCTCGTCTGTCGTCCGACCGTTCCTCTTCCATCGTGCATGTAGTCTGACCGCCCCTGTTCTGCCTTGTCTGTCGTCCGACCACTCCTCTCCCGCCGTGCGTGCCGTCTGACCGCCCCTGTTTTGCCGTTTCAGATGTATCATCACCCTTCTTCTGCAGCAAATGACGTGTGACTGCCCATCTGCTGTCGTGTCTGACGTCTGTCCACCCTTTTTGTCGTGTCTGACGTCTGTCATAACCAACCGTCTATCCCGTGCCTGTCTGACAAGTCATATTCTTCCTTCTCTGAGTTCCATCCACCCATTGCCTCCGCGTCTGACCTCCCCTCCTCTGCCGCGTGTCTGACGTCTCGCCGCCGCGCTGGCAGCTGGAGGACTCGGCCGCCAAGACGCCGCTCATCTTCATCCTGTCTCCGGGCGTGGACCCGACGGCGGCGCTGCTGCAGCTGGCCGAGCAGAACGAGATGATGGACCGCTTCCACAGTCTCAGTCTGGGCCAGGGACAGGCGCCCATCGCCACACGGTGCGGCTCGGCTGCCGCTGCTGCGCTGCAGTCGGCGTGAACGCCACTCCAGCGTGCGAGTCCAGATGGATGCTTATCTCGTCTTACTTTCAAGTTAAGGAGGGGCTCGACGCGTTTCAGCATCGCGCGGAATGTCTTCTCAAAGACTGACATGTTGATTTAGATAATATGTGAAGTGAGTTTATTCTTAACTTTGCTCTGATATGTCTGCTAACCTCTGCCGCGGGGTTGTGGCGGGTGTGAGACGGCGGCTGAGACGCCGGTGTGCCGCCGGTGTGAGATTGCAGCTGAGACGCCGGTGTGCCGCGGCAGTCTGCTGGAGGTGGGGAAACGCGACGGCGGCTGGGTGTTCCTGGCCAACTGTCACCTCTCGCTCTCCTGGATGCCGGACCTGGACAAAATGGTGGAGGAGATCCAGGACGGCAGCGGCGTCAGCCCCGAGTTCCGTCTGTGGCTCAGCTCCAGCCCTCACCCAGACTTTCCCATCTCCATCCTGCAGAGCGGCATCAAAATCACCACCGAGCCGCCCAAGGTAACCCACGCCGACGGCCGACCGGCTCAAATCACCCCCGCCAAACCGAACCGGGCGCTTTGTATACGTCTAGTCAGACGAGCTTAACATTTTACACGGTACCCGCGTGCTCACATTAAGAGTTCAGTTGTTTATCCTGTTCAGTTTTGAGGGGATGAGTGGCTGAAAGGATAGCATCAACCACAGGTCCCGGGTTCAAGTCCTGGCGAAGTCTCTGAATAACTTGATTTTATCCCTCAAATCCCTCAAGAGTTGGTGACACCGTATAACCTTGGCAGTCAGTGCATCGTTGAACCCCAAAAATGACTATTATTATTTTTTTGTTTTTTTATAAATTTTGTTCAAGTTGTTCCTGGTAAGGCTGCTGGAGTCGGAGTCTCACTAAAGTCATCAAGGGACTTGTCACGGAGACCCCGACCCCACCACCCGAATGAGCAACTCCCTCAATGGAGGGTTAATTTAGAAGCCAAAGTTTAACGTCCCACAAAGCACAGGGACGGCCGCCCCGCTCAGGTCACCCTCTCACCAGTCAGTTGCCAGCCGACCTGTACGTCGGGTAAACTATTGAGCGCCGGAGCGTCTCAGGGGAACCGATCCCAAGCCTGGACATGCACTGCCACTGCATGCTTCTGAGCAGCGGGCCGGAGCCCAACGCTCTACCAACTGAGCTACCGGGGCGGCCACCTGACGCCACCTGACCGATGTGTATTACCACTGCCTCGCAGGGCATCAAGGCCAATATCAAGCGCATCTATCAGAACATGACGGAGGCGCAGTTTACGGCCTGTCCGCGGCAGTCCATGTACAAGAAGCTGCTGTTCTCGCTCTGCTTCTTCCACGCCGTGCTGCTGGAACGTCGCAAGTTCCAGATGCTCGGCTGGAACATCCTCTACGGCTTCAACGACTCCGACTTCGAGGCGAGCTGCACTGGTTTATTTTTGCCGTTTAACCTAAATAGTCAGCTTCACCAGGCTTGTACCATCGCTTGGGCCGGGGGCGGTCTAATTGCTCTCAACAGTCGCTGGTCTACGGAGTATTAAGTTCCGGTAGAGGAAATGTTTTCTTCGCCTCCGCTGTGTAAATCTCACTTGCACAGCTGAGAGGAGTAACCAAGCGGCTCAATTCCTAGCTAGGCATATTTAATACAAAATAAGCTAGAAGCAAAAAAGCCCGGTGTTAAGACCAAAACTGAGTTAACCAGCCTGCGGTCGGCAATCTTTTAATACATGGCCGATGGAAGCCAATGGCCAATGGCCGACAATGTTGGAACACATTTTGCAACCCCCTGTAGTAAGATGTCTTGTATCAGCCCCCTGTTTGACAGCGGCGCGGTTGCTGCAGGTGTCGGAGTCGCTGCTGAGCATCTACCTGCGCGAGTACGAGGAGCCGCCCTGGGACGCGCTCAAGTACCTGATCGCCGGCGTGATGTACGGCGGTCACGTGACCGACGACTGGGACCGTCGCCTGCTGATGACCTACATCAACCAGCTGTTCAACAACGACGTCCTCACCGTCACCTACTACAAGTGAGCCTGCTCGCTGACTCTGCAGGAAGGCGTCGGTGTGGCGCCTGTGTGGCGCTGCATTAGTATGGAGCTGTTTCCTTTTGTCAAATAGTGCGTCTTGTGAGTGAGTGAGTCGCCAACTTTCCAACTTCTTCGCATGATTGTCTCCCCCACAGCCGCCGGCAGTCTTGTGAAGCACTGAAGCGTATCGGTGCGTGCGCTCCAGACAAACTGCATTTATCATAAAGTTGTAAAGAGCCAGCGATAAAGCATTTGTTGCTCTTTACAAGTGACGATGGAAGAGAAAATTCATGATGCTATGTCCTCAAGTTAGGATGATAGGTTTGATACTAAGAAGCAATCCTGGAAACAAATATTTTGCAATATACGAATAGTCACAGACATGGAATTGCTCGTAATACCAAGTCATTGTCCCTATCTGTTAATATTATGGCGGGTGCTCCGTATCGACTCCGCTGCTAGAGATGTTCCGATGGATGTCATGTTCCAATTGGATGTCAAAACACAAACGCCACGTCACCAACTCATCTGGCGCTGCGCCCCACCTGTCGACAGACTCTCGTCCCTCCCCAACTACTACATCCCGAGGGACGGCCACCTGTCCTACTACCAGGAGTTCTGTAACAGCCTGCCCATCGTGGACCACCCGGAGGCGTTCGGCCAGCACCCCAACGCCGACATCTCCAGCAGCATCGGCGACGCCAGGACGCTGTTCGAGACGCTGCTGTCGCTGCAGCCGACGGTGGCGGCCGCCTCGGACGGCCAGAGTCCTGAGGAGAGGGTGAGCGCGGCCCACTGCAGCCGCGGTCTAACCGGCTGGGTGGCTGGTGGTTCAAATACGGTCAGGATGTGGAGAAAGAGTGGAGGCAAAACACAGCTAGGTCCTCAGCTCGCACTGGCCGAGTTGGTGGGTGTTTTGTACGATGTCAGCCGGTTTTCCTCCCTTTGAACGCCCCAGTGTGTGACAATTCTTGTCACAGCCGGGGTTCGATACCCGTAAATGGGGCTGGGCGGATTGCTGGTGGCACTGATACAGAGCTGACTGTCGGCCGATTGCGACCATTCGGAGCGCTCCACCCTGACTTATCAGCTGACCGACGTCTCACCGCCAGGTAACGGCCCTGGCCAATGACGTGCTGACCAAGATGCCGGACCTGATCGACTTTGAGAGCACTCAAAAGATCCTCTCCAACGACCCGTGTCCACTCAATGTAGTCCTGCTGCAAGAGGTAGGTAGAAGTGAATGTAATCGGGCGTGGTGCTTGTCTTTTGACGTTGCCAGACATGGATCACGTGGTTTAAGAATTTCAAAAATATCTTGATACCTCCAACCCGGCCGGATCCGTTTTCCTCGGCGATAGATTAAACAGTTATTCTCGGTTGCATTCCGTGGGAGTCTGACGTTAGCGTATTCGCATAGCCTCGGCTCAGATTGTTGTGGTTACCGTTGTCCCCACCTTGTCGTTGCATGCTTAGGGGTTGTTGAGTGTCGGCACACGACTTGGACCGTCTCACAATCACGCCGTGGTTCGCTTGCCTCAGATTCAGCGCTACAACGTGCTGCTGGTCATCATCCGGAAGTCGCTGGAGGATCTGAAGAAGGGCATCAAGGGCTTGGTTGTGATGTCCTCAGACCTGGAGGAGATCTATATCTGTGTGCTGGAGGGTCGCGTCCCGCCACCCTGGCTGAAAGGTGAGTAACACTTACCTAAATAACAGGTTTATTTAAGGCCCTTTCCTCACTGCATGGCAAAGTAAAATAGCAGGAGAGAATTTTTGTGCGCATCTGAAAATGAACTGATTTAGCACTAATTTATTAAATTATGTTACACACAGAAATGAGGTTTGAGACAATGACGCCTCAGCATGGATTGGAGCGCATTACAGGCGGAAGCACGGGCAACGGTGTACTCTTTAAGATATGCGAGAACGTGGTCTTTTTCACTATCTTCTCTGCATGGAAGTGCTTCAGTATTTGTTGCATGAAATTTGGAGAAAGATTCGGCGTTTTGGTGATTGAGTTGATCTAACAATTTTGTTTCCCGACAACAGTGAACAAATTCCCATCATTTTTTCGGCACACGATGTAAAGGAAGAGGCTGCAACGATAGCTAAGAGTAATAAGATTGGGGTGATTCTGGCAATTGTTTCTGCTTTCGATGAATCCGCCACAGGAAGACGGCGCTGAGAATCAAGCTATGGCTGCCGATGACCCGGCTAAGCCGGACGGCGCCGATTCTGCGGAGAAAGAACCGGTCTCCGCCAGTCCATCCCAGAAACCACAAGACTCGACATCCAGCGTCGGCCCAGCTCCCTCGGCCTCTCAACCGCCCCAGGTCAGCACCATGGCTGGCATGTCTGTGGCCGAGAAGTGGAGGGCTGCGGCCGCCGGTACCCGTCTCATCCACCCGGCCTCCAGCCTCCTCAACCCGGCGACGGAGCCGCAGCCGCGGAGCTCGCGGCGACGCACATCGATCCGTGACATCGGCACTGCCGCCTTCAAACTCATCAGCGGCCGCACCAACATCCGCCGCTGGATCGACAGGGTAATGAAGAAGCAGGACGGCGGGAAGGACGGCGACGAGCAGGGCAATGTGCCGCGCCGCTTCCAGTTTGAGAGCGAGGACCGCAGGTACGACAACGAGGGAGGTGGTGACGCCGGAACAGTGGAGGACTTCAACGAAGTGGTAGACGTAGACGAGGCTAGGATAGAAACGTTCGTTTCGCAGGAACTGGTCGGTCATCTCACCAACAGCAAGACGTTCAATTTTTCTATATTCCTCATCATTATTTTCAACTCGGTCCTTATCGCCATGCAAACATCGGACGAACTCACAAATAATTTCTCCCTGCCGTTCTCCGTCATCGATCAAATCGTCCTGACCATTTTCATCTGTGAGATCGCCATCAAGTGGTTCTACGGCTTCTACGCCTTCTGGTTGGGCGCCTGGAACATCATCGACTTCGTCGTCATCTTTATTCTGCTTTTTGGAAACAACTTCACCTATTTGGCCAGCTCACGACTGCTACGTCTTTTGCGCGTGCTCCGCGCGTTCCGGAGCGTTCGCTCCTTCAGCACGTCGCTGGAGTCGTTGTCCCTGGTCGTGGACACGATCCTCCACTCGATCCCGGACATGGCGAACGTCTCCCTCCTGCTTCTCGTCTTCATGACGGTGGCCTCCGTCATCGGCGTGACCGTCTTCGGAGACGATTACGAAGAGAACTTCGGAAACTTGATGGACGCGCTGTTTGTCTGCTTCATCTGCGTCACTGAGGACGGCTGGGTGGACATCTTCACGCCGATGCGCGACTCCAAGAACAGCAACGTCGCGTTCGCGTCATCCATCTATTTTCTGTTCCTCATCATGATCGGCGCGTTCGTCTTTTCCAATTTGATCGTGGCTGTGGTGGTCACCAACTTGGAGATCGCCATGAAAGACTACACGGAGGAGAAGAACAGCGAGCGCACACCACTCTTTGGCAGCTACATCACCGGCACCGGTGCCGGCGCCACGACCGTCGGCGCCGACGACGAACAGGAGAGCGACCAAGACGAACTGGCCCAGCAGAAGACTGTCCCGGTGGTCAGCATGGACGACATTCTGTCGGTGGAGAACGAGGTGATCGCCTGCCAGAAGCCGGTGGAGATCCCCAAGTCGCGACAGCCCAACATCAAGCGTCTGGCGCGCTACGCCACGGTGCTGGTGGCGCTGCAGGAGAACCTGGCCGAGTACCGGGTGCTGCGGCAGGACATCACCAGCGCCGTCGGCGTGCTGTCGGAGCTGGAGCACATGCTGCGCCAGGAGCTGTCTGAGGAGCAGCGAGACCCGGCGCAGCGGCTGCTGCGCGCCAGCCAGATGCTGCATCGCGGCTCGCTGGTCGGTGAGCAGCACTCCTCGGTGGCCTCCATGCCCGGCGACATCGTGCAGAACATGGGCCTGCTGCGGCTGGTGAGGGCGTCCGAGACCAACACGGCGGCCGGCTCCGGAGCCTTCCGGCGCATATCGGGCGCCGTGCTGGGCAAGCGCCCGTCCGGCAGTGTCTCACAGCGCAAGCCACAGCCGCTGCACCGTATGAACCAGTACTGAACGCGCCGACTCTGCTCATGAGGGAAACCGGACTCCAGTCACCCGAGTGGTGGCCCTCTGCTGGTGATTAACACTACTGGTGGTGTTGACTGGCGAATAATGGCCACAGTGGGTTGTATTGTACCAACAACGAGTAGTGTGTATGTGACTGTACTGGCCTTGGAGGATTGATTTGACTAACGCCAGAAATACAATGTATGCATGCTTTTTAACATCCCTGATGAGGAAACCGTTTTGTCTTGGGATTCTGCTCATCACCACCGGGCCAGTGCTAATGGATTTTACCCGCGGAAATAGCAATTATCTATTACACTCACAGTTTAGACCGAACAAGTTTAGTTTCTTTATTCATACCCATTTGCATTTTTAATGATTTCTATGCTCCATTTTATCACTCAGATCGGCTGCCATTTCGTACATTGTGTCTGCTTCATCGCGATGAGCGGAATGAAGGTAAGACCAACATGGCCGGGCCCCAACGTGATCCTGGGACGGGTTACGAGCTAGTAAGGGGTTTTGTATCGGAAGCTCACTGCAATGAAATCAGCTTTACATTGAAACTGGTACCTTTTATCAATTCATTTTGGTCTCCGATAAAACAGAACTCCAATAGCCTGCAGCTATTGCGGTTGAACGACACCAATTTCACAGGACTTCGCGAATTCGCACTTTGTTTGCTAGCTCAGGCACTGGATCACACATTATTGAGGGAAGCCCGCCGACGCTTTCCCCATAATCCGTCATACCAGCTGCGGGCAGGCAGAGACTTGTGACATGGGCGTGCTGGAACTCTGAGATGGTGCCGATGGTTTCAGCGTACCCGTCGATGAAGTCTCTGGGCTCGTGGACACGGGACCTTGTGCAGCGCGTGGAGCAGTTCTCCGAGTGGTCGGAGCGGGCCCGGCCTCCGCAGGCCTTCTGGCTGGCCGGCTTCACCTTCCCCACCGGCTTCCTGACGGCCGTGCTGCAGACGGCCGCCCGCTTCCTCCACCTCAGCGTCGACACACTCGCCTGGGAGTTCATCGTGCACAACCAGAACGACTCCATGACGCCCCTGCTGCCGCACGTGAGTGCCTCCAAATCAACAGCTCCCCTGGTGAGTGACACAGACTTTGTGACCGCACTGGCAAGCGGCACTCACTCCGTGACTGCCCTGATGAGTGAAGCCGACTCCGAGACTGCCCTAGTGAGTGAAGCCGACTCCGAGACTGCCCTAGTGAGTGAAGCCGACTCCGTGACTCCCTAATGAGTGAAGCCGACTCCGTGACTCCCCTAATGAGTGAAGCCGACTCCGTGACTCCCTGGTGATGCCCACTCCGTGACTCCCCTGGTGATGCCCACTCCGTGACTCCCTGGTGAATGAAGTCGACTCCGTGACTCCACTAGTGAGTGAAGCCGACTCCGTGACTCCCCTAGTGAGTGAAGCCGACTCCATGACTCCCCTAGTGAGTGAAGCCGACTCCGTGACTCCCTGGGGATGCCCACATCCTGGTGAGCTCACTCCGTGACTCCCCTGGTGAATGAAGTCGACTCCGTGACTCCCCTAATGAGTGAAGCCGACTCAGTGACTCCTCTAGTGAGTGAAGCCGACTCCATGACTCCCCTAGTGAGTGAAGCCGACTCCGTGACTCCCCTAGTGAGTGAAGCCAACTCCGTGACTCCCCTAGTGAGTGAAGCCAACTCAGTGACTCCCCTGGTGAGTGAAGCCGACTCCGTGACTCCCCTGGTGAGTGAAGCCGACTCCGTGACTTCCCTGGTGAGTGAAGCCAACTCCGTGACTCCCCTAGTGAGTGAAGCCAACTCCGTGACTCCCCTGGTGAGTGAAGCCGACTCCGTGACTCCCCTAGTGAGTGAAGCCGACTCGGTGACTCCCCTAGTGAGTGAAGCCAACTCCGTGACTCCTCTAGCGAGTGAAGCCAACTCCGTGACTCCCTTGGTGAGTGAAGCCGACTCCGTGACTCCCCTAGTGAGTGAAGCCGACTCCGTGACTCCCCTAGTGAGTGAAGCCAGCTCCGTGACTCCCCTAGTGAGTGAAGCCAACTCCGTGACTCCCCTAGTGAGTGAAGCCGACTCCGTGACTCCCCTGGTGAGTGAAGCCGACTCCGTGACTCCCCTGGTGATGCCCACTCCGTGACTCCCCTGCTTCACGGATCGGGCGAATGGATCCCGAGCCGCTGGCGGATCGGATGGAATCGACCACCACAATATGGGTAATCTCCAATTTGGGTACTGATTTCGATTCCCGTTTTTTTTTTGGCAATTTGGTCGTGGTTCTTGCACTTCAGTTCGATAACCATGGCTTCCATGCGGATTGTCGTGGATTGATCGAGAAATCTTGGGGACTGCCTGGCGGGTGACGGGGTTTTCTTCCCTCTTACGCTCTCTTACCTGCAGCCGCACGCGAGAGGAGCGTGGTACGGATCGCCTGCTGGCCGGGAGGCTAACTTGCTAACTTGCTCTTTTTTCATAGATGGCACAAAGTATGCATTGTGTTCAGTGAAAGTTGGAACTCGGCCAATTTACCAGTTTGTAAAACAGAAATCTCTAAATGAAAGAAGAGTGGAGGGACACTACCGCACGAGGGAGTGACATACGTACACAAGACAGGCACTGGAGTGCACCACTTTGCGGTGTTCAACGTTTCAATGCAGTTCTTTCTTTCAAAACTGGTTAACGATGCTAAATGATGCATTCGAATTATCGGTCTCCAAATGCGCACCCGACAATCGAGCTAAGTGGGAATATTTTCCGCCATGTGCAGTTTTCGATGACGCAGAACTTCTCGAAATGGATGGGGATTTCGCAGCGTACATAAAACAGGCCAACAGGGTGTGCGAGGCCCTGAAGATATCCCACCAGCCGTTGGGGCTCAGCTGCTGAAGCTCCCGCGCCAGTGTGCGCCTGACGGTAGCCACCCGCTGCGCCGCAGGAGGGCGTGTACATCTGTGGAATGTACTTGGAAGGCGCCGGCTGGGACATCAACAACCGCTGTCTGGTCGAGGCCGCGCCCATGCAGCTCGTCTCGCCCATGCCCATCATCCACTTCAAGCCCATGGAAAACAAAAAGAAGAGCGGCAAAGGTGAGCGGCGATGTGTAACGGGAGACTTAAAAGGGATCGTGCATATGCATTAATGGATGTCGTGGGTAGATGCATTGTTTGATTTGAGTAAGTCAAATCGACACTTTTTCTTTTAATAAATCACGAGTACATCAAATCTTTGATTATATTTGCATTGTAAGTTACTGTTATATTTCTTAGATCAGGTCAATGACTAAAATGCCCCGCAGCTCACCAGTTGTGTTGCCCAACATTTTTCTCATCAAATATGTAAAAATATAGATGTCCATGCTAGGAATGGCGGCGTCATCCGCTGCCCCGCCGGCAGGCCTGTACGTGTGTCCCACGTACTACTACCCGAACCGCTCCGGCACCGGCAACTACCCGTCGTTCGTGGTGTCGGTGGACCTGCGGGCAGGCGAGGAGAGCTCCGACCACTGGATCCGGCGCGCCACCGCCCTCCTGCTCAGCCTGGCCGATTAGCCCGGCTCCTGCTCAGCCTTGCCGATTAGTGGGGCTCCTGCTCAGCCTAGTCGATTAGCCCGGCTCCTGCTCAGCCTTGCCGATTAGTGGGGCTCCTGCTCAGTCTAGTCGACTGGCGGGGCTCCTGCTCAGTCTAGTCGATTGGTGGGGCTTCTGCTCAATCTGTTCGGAGTGCCCGCACCCGCTACCGGCGGCCAATCAAAAGCAATTCCTGTAAAAAACGAAAACAAAAGTTGAGTGGTGTGGCAGTGGCAAGTACGCGATAGGCCTGTAAAAAGACATCTCAGGGAAGAGGCGTGCCGTGCCCAGTCCGATGGCATTCCAATTGCCGTGATAATGTTACATGCACGTCAATCAAGATGAGTGAAGTCAGTGTTCAAAGTAAGTATCCGTGAGAGACAAGTGTTGAGGCAACGCATAAAAATACGCGAAAACGTAAAAAGAGCCGAATAAGTCGCTGCCTTGATTGCGGCTTTATGCGAGGTAGTCCGCAAATACGCGGAAAGCGCAACATGCGTGAAGTAGGGCGGTCGAGGTCCGTCAGCTGAAAGTGGCAATCGTGTAAATAGGTGTTTTTTGCTTCCAATCATGTTTCTGCTATACTTTCAAATTTGTTTGGCGGATGTGGTGCTTGTACATAGATATATATATATTAATATGCTGATATTTTTCCATCATGGCTTTGCCGGTTTTGTCGCGAACTTATTTACTTCAACCATCATCATGTGCCTTCGCTTACGATTTGACAGTCATCTACAAAGACTCAAGGATAGAAGATCCTGCTTTCTTCGTGAATGGACGGCGTCATAAAATAAATGTTCATTGGGCGTGGTGTTTCAAGTTGAAAGTATGTTAGTTCTGACTTACGTGATTCATAATGTGCTAACAAGCTCAAGTTTTTGGAGCTTATGTCAAAATATCAATTGTATTTGTACACTTCCAGATGCTAGTCAATACACAATGGTAAATTAAACTAGAGATTTGTATTAGTAAAATGTGGAGCCGTGTTCCGTCAGGTCGTCTATCGGCGCCTACAAAAAACTCACTTCTCGGGCGGCTTTCACTTTTTTCGTGAGCCAATTTATTTCCCGACAAGACTACTCGTCGACATATTTCACCTCAGAGATATCACAAGTCAGAGAGAAATACTATTTGTTGGTACACAAAGCGAAGGTTAGCTGGATTCTCAATCTTAATGCAAATTATGCAACGAAGGCGCTGAAAAATGTAACTGAAAAATATGAATATTCAGCTAGACGTCTTAAAAGACAAAACAATCAAGGCCACCTCGTACCCCACACCGGTGCAAAGTTCCCGCTTGCTCGGCGAACGTGGAAGTCACCCTAGACTCCCACGGCTGAGACAAGCTGAGAATGGCAATAAAATACGTGAGGATATGCAGTAGATAATGATGTCCCAAAGACACATGGGTATAACTGTCCTTTACCTTCCCATGCAGCAAATGCTTCCCAGCCACCTACACGAAGCCTGCTGCACTGTTCAGTGCATTCATATCTGACGTCTGTTTTCATCAAAATTGTCAGTTGTACCTTAAGCGTGACTAGAGTATTTAGGTCACCA
Source organism: Lepas anatifera (assembly GCA_034440635.1). Classification (NCBI taxonomy): domain Eukaryota; kingdom Metazoa; phylum Arthropoda; class Thecostraca; family Lepadidae; genus Lepas; species Lepas anatifera. The sequence continues at coordinate 1,115,251 of JAOTON010001146.1, forward strand.
CAATGATAACCTGAACCATCACAGTAACCAAACTGAGAATTGTTACGTCGTGACGTACATATTATAATGGTGTAAAAATAACAGCAGTCGGAAAACCACACAGCACAGGTACACGCCAGCGAAAGGTAGCTTTAAACCAGCAAACTGAGAGACCTGAAATGAGCCATTACACATGAACATACAGTCCTGTTCGTCAAAGGGGCTTCCAAAATATTCGGAACAAAACTCGAAACTATACCAGTTAGGCCTGCCTTGTTGCGCCGCACATCGGACCCAACAGGACAGGACAGTTCTATAAAAAAAACACAATCATCAGTGTGCCGACAAAGATCCGAGATGGTTCCGGCAAGGCGAGACCTGGTCCCAGCACAACTGGGACGATTTTTACAGCATGACGGAGCATTACGATCACTGGATCAAGAGAGCAGTCGATGCTGGCAACGGACCTAGGAGGCGTTTGAGAAGTGCCGCTTATCTTTCAGTATGTCTACGCCGGGCCCCATGTCCCAGTGCCGGGACCAAAGGTAGAACCTTTACAACTCACAAAATCTTCTTAACAACCCAATAAAGACACACTTGATCCTCCTCTATCATAACTACCGTACTCTTGATATTCGATGCTGCACGCATGCATTTGAAACTTGGCTCCATCACCCACGGTGGGCTCCATACAAACGTGGCATGCGGTGTGAAATGTGCACGCAGCAATAGAAACACACAATTCACACAGCACAGTATTCACGGCACACGTGACAGCACACCAGCAGTGGCACTCGTGACTAGAACGGCTCCTGGCTGTGAGTGTTTGGTAGGTACTTAGTGAGCAAACGATCACAGCACAAACGCTGAGTCATTTTGCTCGGAAATTTGCGAATAGATCTCGTCTAGATTTCTCAATCCAATATAGGCGTTTGCCACATCATAAACTCGTGAAGTGGACGTATCTCGGAGTCACAGGGCAATATTTCACACGTGATCTGTTTTGTAAGTGTGGACACGAACTCGTAGGTGCAATCGATACGCGCACAGAAACGCGCCCCTGCCGTCTCAGCGCACGAGGCGTCAGCAGCAACTATCACGTGCGTTTCTTGTTCCACTTCTTCCTGCGCGGCAGCAGCACCCGCATGAGCTCTTCCTCCTCTATCTCTCGGTGTCGCAGGTAATGCGGCGCAAACGCCATCCAGACCAGTGTAATCGCTGCGGCAATCACGTGAGCGTCACTGACACACAACAGCGGGGTTGGTGAGGTTGAGAGCATGCACTGGCTGACGCTGAGAAGGTCCGATGGCACGACGTAAACGTCCGCAGAAGGTGGAGCGGTCAGGGGCCGCCTAAGCCGTGATTTTATACATGAATGGTCTAGACATTTTCCTGGACCGGCAGCATAAGACACCCGTGACGCAGTGCATAGCGTGCCGTCATTGCAAAGAATATGGCCGGTCTGGCACTCACCTGAAATTATTATTGGAAACAGAGTGGTGAATCCGCAGTAGGCGGTCCTGTAATAGAATGTCTCCAGGCCAAAATAGATGATGGTGACCAGCAGAGTACAGACCGCCGAGCTGATCAGTCTGAAACGAAAACAATCCCACCATAAAAACCACGGAGGTTAGCGCTGGGCGTTTTCCTCTTTAATGGAAAACATTTATTACATACGATTTAAACCAAACTTTGCGAGCATTATAGTACGGCAACTCATGCATGTTCGTCAGGTGGTGGATGGCCTCCAGTTAACGGGGTGATTCCGATCCGCAGCACTCTACTCACGGGAAGTACTCGATTCGGAACGCACAGTGGATAAGAATAATCGCTTGCAGAGCGTGGAAGGTTCCGAATATCCTGCCGAGTCCCGGCGTCACTGAAATTAGAACATAACGTTAGCGTATCAACCCAACACACAAAATACTATAAAAATGTTTACGGCGATCAACAGCACCTAATTCACACTGATCTGAGCTGACAACAACACAAGGCCTAGGGGAAAAGGGAGAGCGGTACAAAGTGATCGACTACACCAATAAGAAGCAAGTCTGGCATAGCGCACACAGGCATGGTTTTCTGACCCAAAGTGAGTAAATCATTATCCAACTCCCACAGACAAAGGTGGGTTCATTATTTGCAGCGCTTTTTAGCTATCACCTATGGAATTATCACAGAACGACAGCAAACATAAATGAGCTGCTTTGCCATCCTTGCTGAAACGAGTGATAAACAAGCGTGAAATGACGAGTTTTTTTCCAAGAAACGACAATTGAATTATTCTTTGAACACCTGAGGGTCCCTCTAGCACAGGCACCGATGCAATGAAACTCAGCGCGATCATATAGGGAAACGATGGTCTGTAAACGTAACCAACACAATCTATCGCACGTTCGGAACAAGACCGCTCCACAAAATTTTTACAATGCCTCTGTATCTGACATCATTTAACCACTACTCCCAGTCTTTGAAAGGCTAATCACTCAGTTTTTAGCCACTGATATCCACTGCACAAGCTTAAGCTTTTTTTAATAACTGTGTTCGTTGTTTCCCTTTAAGCGATAGAGCGATATTCGATTATATTTAAAATTATATTATATTTAAGCGATATTCCATGAGCGATAACACTGTCGTAAATATTATTCCGTCAAAGGAGCCCAAACTATCATTTCTACCATCATTCAAAAGTGAACGCAATGTTCACGGACCACGTTCAATGGAAAAAAACAAAAAAAAGTATTGGTTTTGTTTTAAAGTTATTTACTGGGCCATAACGTATGGCAAACATAATTCTAAAAAGTTTGTCGAACTGATTATTATCAGTCCATTGCACGGTTTTAAACATTACTCTTCCATGAAACTGTTCAACATTCTGCACACCAAGAACATATGGGTCGAAAACGTGACGTGGGCGGGCAGGGGGGAGGGAGGAGGGAGAAGTGGACAGTTCTCCCTACCTAGTGAAAAGATGGGACATCCCCTCCAAAATTGTGGCATATAATCGATTATTCCAGCCTTTCCCAACTTCCAACGCAACCTTCCGTAGGTAGGCGTTCTCAGAATAAACTGGAGCTAAACTACCAAAACCATCTCCGGCCAGTCAAGAAGTTGAAAAGCCTCATCTGTCATTAGGCTTTGGCTGGACCAATCAAACGTGACACACCTTATTAACACAGCCAAACTTGAAAATATTTACTGGAGCTTGGAGCCCGAGGCTCGGAAAATGGAAGCACAGGAAGGGTGACAATGGCTGGAAAAATATACTTCAGAAAATTTCATGATTGACTTTCACGCAGAGCATATCGACAACGCTTGCATTGGCAGTAGCAATGAAACATGGATGGCTTAACTTAAACTCACCTGGCATATATTTCGCACTATTTGCAAACAGTTGATGTCCAAGGTAGTTTTCTGTGTCCAAGAAGGCTCTAATTGATGTAGCCATGTTAATAAATGCTACAAAGGCAATCCAACCTCTCAGAGCATATATCATAGAATGGACCATATCACAATGACTTCATGGAGATGATTTCTCATTGGCTGAAAATCGGCAAAAGTCATACATAGAACAAAATTAAGCAGGTAAAAGAGCTGCTTAAGGAGTTGAAAATATGTATAATGATTTTCAATCATGAAAATACACAAAGGACTTGAAGGAAACCATATACAGATAGGTTTCTTCGATCGGCAGAAATGTGTTACTCAAGGAGAAGAAAATCTATCAGACTTGTTAGCACAAGGGAGAATAAAGTACAAAAATTCTGCAGGAACACCATGACCTGTCCTTGCTTATGTTCTTTTTTCATTACAAACACATATTGTACAAGAGTCACGAGATAGCAAGCATTTAAGACCACGTTCGGCATTGAAACAGCAGCTTCAGCCAAAGTGATTACATACTGGGGCCACAGGGCACAGAGAGGAGGGAAAGGCAAGCCCAAAGAACGCAATGGCTATGTGAGCGGGGGGGGGGGCTGGCGCCAGCCGGCAGCACGGCTGTGACAGCAGGAGCAGGGGCCAAGCGAGGAAGCTGTAACTGGTGTGTTTACGTCCGTTAGGTGGCGCGAGCGATATATGATACCTATACATAGTATAGGCATTCATGCACTCACGCTACTCTCACACACAGCTCTGGTCATAATTCTATTAAATATCAAAATACATCACTACCATCATTAGGAGAGGGCTGGATTGGGTAATAACGATAAGCTAAAAAGGAAGATTTTCTTGGGAAATGACACATCATAGGAATCAGCAGTCTTCTACATCCCTCAGCACATCTATTCAAGGAACACAGCAACAATTAAAATGGTGCCACTCCAGGATATAAAATGTGAGTGTTTCACTTTTTTCACCATTGGATTTCACTTAGATGCCATGAATTTCTGTTGGAAACCCATTCTCGGCTATTGGTAAGCAGCAGGTCAGTAAGCCGAAATATTTTCTGTAGAAATAACTTATTACCTTAAGCAGCAAGTTTCACTGTCTTTATTCCAGTGAACATCATACTCAACAATATATTCTGTATGCTTTAAAATTGTATGGGACGCATGCATATTCTCACACCTTTAACACAGTACAAACTGGATATCACAGTAGCGCAGCCTGGGCGTTGCAGCACAGGTTTAAGAAGCGTACCGAAGGCATTTGAAATCCTTCAACTCCCGGTAGCTTAGTTGGTAGAACGTTGGGCTCCAGCCCACTGCTCAAAAGCGTGCAGTGGCAGTGCATGTCCAGGCTTGGGATCGGTTCCCCTGAGACGCTCCGGCGCTCAATAGTTTACCCAACGTATACAGGTCGGCTGGCAACTGACTGGTGAGAGGGTGACCTGAGCGGGGCGGCCGTCCCTGTGCTTTGTGGGACGTTAAGCTTTGGCTTCTAAATAAACCCTTCATTGTGGGAGTTGCTCATTCGGGTGGTGGGGTCGGGGTCTCCGTGACAAGTCCCTTAATGACTTCAGTGAGACTCCGACGCCAACAGTCGAATTGATAACAAATTGGACACAATGTATAAAAAAACTCCGGAACTGTCAGAAATAACTCAGTTGTTCGTTTCAGCCCAAGATTGAAATAAATCTCTAAGCGTCTCTACTAGCGCAGCATCTCAAAGGCAAAGGACAGAAGCGGAGTAAGATTGCAGAGAAGGGGTTATTATGAGCAGAGTTGTACTCAGATTAAAAGAGGGACTTTTTTTAAAAAGCTGGTCCTGTTCCTGGCCAAAGTTCTATGGTCCCAGCCTAGTCCCAGCACGGCAGGATGCGGTCCCAGAGCTTCGTTCGTTTTGTTTGGCATTTAAACTATTTTCTTGTGCACTAGAAGCCAAAAGCATTAAGCAAGTTCACATCATCAGTAGACAAAGAAATCAATGCAAAATATCTTACCTCACCTTACCTAGGGATTTCGAACATTGGTGGCCATGATGGCCTGCTGGCTCCGTTCACTAACGAGCTCAGCTATACAAAGTCAATACTCGGTCATTCTCAGAGCGTAGGCCTGAGTGTGGTCATTTGAAGTATGCTCATTTCCGGGATCGTAATGGTCAGTCTGGAATGTCATATCTTAGGAGCACCCAATGATCGTCAAGTCTCGCCTTGAAATGATTCAGAGTAAGAACATCTACAATGGAAGTTGGCAGGGAATTCCAGTCGTTCACAACACAAATGCCAAATGAGGCTCTCCGAGTTCTACTCGCAGCACAAGGCTTTTGCAACTTCCATCGATGCCCACAAGTGCAAGCAGAGGTGTCCAGATGGAAGAACTGATTTGGGTCCATAGTTCCGTGCAGAAGTTGGTAAACCCGTACCATATCACCACGGCGTTTCCTGAAGTACAAGGATAGCAACTCGAGCTTCCTTAACCTCTCTGTGTATGGGAGGCCTCTGAGGGAGCTAACCATACGGGTAGCACGACACTGAACCTTTTCGACCGTCTTCTCATCGGCTCCGTTGAAGGGTCCGCAAGAAGCGTTCCCATATTCAAGCAAAGGGCGGACAAGTGTCTTGTACAACAGGGGTGAGTTGACATTGTCAATGTGGGCAAATGAGTGTCGAATTACTGCAAGAACTCTGGTCGCTTTGGAAGCAGTGGCCGCAGCCTGTTCTCTGAATTTGAGTTCCGTGTCTACCAGCACACCCAAGTCCCTCTCCAAACTTGACTTCTTCAACAGTGACCCATGCATAGTATAATTGTGATGTTTAATGTGTGCACCAATATGGAGTATGACACACTTATTCACATTGAAAGGTAGTTGCCAATCCACAGACCACTTAAGGAACCTGTCAATGTCAGCTTGAAGAGCATTTACACTGATGGTGTTACTGGCACTACTATATATCTTAGTGTCATCAGCAAATATTTTAACATGAGACTGAACTATATCTGGTAAGTCGTTAATGCACACCAGGAATAGCACTGGCCCCAGCACGGACCCTTGAGGGACGCCACTTGCAACCACGGCCCATGAAGAGACAGTGCCTTCTACTGAGACTTGCTGAGCACGACCAGTGAGGAAGGCTTGTACCAGTCACAATACCTTCCCACGAACCCCATATGCTTCTAATTTATTCAAGAGTCGCTGATGAGGCACTCTATCGAACACCTTCTGAAAGTCATGGTTTGTTAACATGGTTTGTTAACCTTTGATTGGTCATGGTTTGAGCACATCACCTGGTAAATAATATCAACACTGACGACACAGCACTGTACCTACTGTCCTCTGTATACGGAAAGTAAGACTTAATCCTGTCCCTGGAATTCCCTAAACATCAAGTCTCTCACAAACCACCACTCTTTAAATTATGCTGATGATTATTTACCTATTTTGATTGAGCACTCCTCCCCCTCTGCACAACATACCACTCAACCAAAAACAAAACAAACAATGAACGATCGCGTCATCCTCCCTAAAACCTGTCATGAACAGGCAGTTGCAAGGACCCAGTTGAATAACGAATAACGTAATGAATACTGCAGATGGCGCACTAAAGACATTACGCGAACCTAGCCTCCATGACACAAAAAATGAAGATAAATAGCACTTCAAAAGCCACGTGACTTTCAAAAAAGAAAACAATCCTGCCCTCAGGCTACAGTCAGGCTTCAAAATAAAAAGCTAACATATTATGGCGCACAGTGATGGTTTGGTGAAAGGTGTGGCGCACATCCGGTGCAGCTGCAGTGCTACCATGGATCAAACGACTGGATCGGAAACTCACCTTTTGCGGCGTACCCGACGCACAAAGGTGCGCCACAACGCTCGTTCGGGTCTCGATAAGGACGGCGGCGCTCAGGGCCAGCGCAGGACAGTTGATTAAATTCGGGTGGCGCCATAATTCAAGCTTGAAAACATGACTGAGGGGAGCGTGACGGTGGTATTTGGTGCGGAGCAATTAGGTAATTGCTCAAAGTCTAAGAGCAAGTGCCCAGATCGGTTTTTCCATCGATTCCCCGAGGACCCTGAAAGATACCTTACCTTAGATACCTTAGATGATCGGGATTTTATAAGGCACGCCAGGTGCCTGTCTTGGCCGCACTCATCGAGCTTGGGACATGTTGTGTGGCGGAAAACTAAGTCGGTGCACTATATATATATATATATATATATATATATTCCCTGACCAGGACTTGTATATGTTATTCTTAAAGGAATTAGTTGATGGAGACTCCACTACCCATGCTTGATTAAGATGACTATCCAAGATGATTAAGTAACGGCGAGCACAAATTGCTAATAGTTCTGGATTGTCTACTTGCTCAGGACGCTGGCTCCCATCTGCTCCGCAAGACGGCCCTCACCTGCTCGGGACGTTGGCTCTCACCTGACTGAGACGCTCGCTCTCACTTGCTCGCACGGTGGCTCTCACAGGATGCTGGCTCTCAGGTGCTCAGGATGCTGCCTTTCACCTGCTGGGGGCGACGTCTCATCCGCTCGGGACGCTGGCTCTCGCATGCTCGGGTTGGTGGCTGTCACCTGTCCAGGACGCTGCCTCTCACCTGCCCAGGACGCTCGCTAATTCACCTACTCGGGACGCTGGCTCTCACTTACTCGGTACACTGACTCACCTGCTCGGGATGCTAGCTCTCACTTGCTCGGAACGCTGACTCCCGCCTGCTCGGGACACTAACCTGCTTAGGATGCTGGTTCTCACCTGTCCAGGACGCTGGCTCTCACCTGCCCAGGACGCTCGCTTTCACCTGTTAGGGACGCTGACTCTCACCTATTCGGGACGCCGACTCTCACCTGTTCGGGACGCTGACTCGTCCACTCAATTGAAACACGGGGATTGTATTTGGACATGCCAATAATACCACCCATTTTTTTAAAAGAAAGATATATGTATATACATTGGCGGACATAGGGGGATTCCAGCCATGGAACCCCTAAAGCGCTCAAGGGGGGACAAATTATCTTCTGGGGCCCCCAAAGGCCGGATAAATTTTTGAAAAAGGTGTTTGCACTAGGTCTGTCGAGCAAAAATATTCGGTCCCACCCCCACCCCCTCCCCCAGAAGAGCGACCATGTATTGGAGAGGTAGCTTAATTACTATGGTATGTCGAACACCCAAGTTGCACATCCCACCCCCTCTGCCCCTGGACTAGGAGGAGAGGTAAACATGGGTTTGGCGCCCCCAAAACTCTGATCTGCGTCCGTCCCTGTATGTATGTACATATATATATATATATATATATATATATATATATATATATATATATATATATATATATATATGTGTGTGTGTGTGTGTGTGTGTGTGTGTGTGTGTAACAAAACTGCTGAATACGTTTTGAGTTTCTTCCATATGTCTCGTTCTCTTCCTGTTTCAGATAATTGGTTCATTCACAACTATATATCACAGTAACTTTAAGCGGCATTAAGATCGAAGAATGAAATGATATTGCCGCCCCCGGTAGCTCTGTTGGTTGAACGTTGGGCCCCCGGACCGTTGCGCAGAAAACCGTGATGTGGCAGTGCATTGATGCAGGCTTTGGATTGAATCCTCTGAAATATGAGAGCTTGATCGGGATGAGGCACTAGCCGCTTTACCCTTGGATCTGACCATGTGCCATAAGATATTTAATCATTTCTGTCCTTTGAACCACGTAACTGATATTTTTAGTGAAAAAAGCGCCTCGAGCCCATATGGTCACCGCAGTGGCGGTGCGCTCTGTCCTTATCATACCAACTTCTCTCAATAGATGGCGCGTCGAACAATGGGGTACGCTGATAACAATGGAAAGTGGGCGGAGCTTCCAATCCAGTCGTACGTGATCCATGGTGCTACTACAACTAACCGTGCTGCAGTGGTAGTATGTTTGCAGCTCAGGAGGGTTGTAATTGTCTCAATTCGGTGTAGTATTTATTTCGAAGCTTAATTTGTCACAGGATTGTTCAGAATGCACTGGGACAGGAATTTCCACTCGAAACGTCAAATTTTCAAACATTGAGTCCTGTTCTTTGTGTTTGTAACCTCGCTCATTGCCTCAATTTTGACTAGTCATGAAGGACATGCCATAAAAATGAAAAGCCCTTAGGCCCTTCAATTCACTCACATTTTCGCATTTAGCACCTTTTTTCATTCGTATGGAGATATAATTTATGTCACGAAGTAATACATTGCATTTGACATTTTATGGAAAGAAATGTGCAGTTATTAATAGTTCATCCCATTAGCCAGTCTGCAAAGTGTGGCAGCAGGCCAGGCGATTCGCACCAGCCACTTAGAACTCTCACACCAATTTGCACCGCCAGCCACCAAAAATTTGCACCAGTCCACAATATACTGGAGAGAAAAACACACCCATGGCTGGCAAAGCCAGTTTTTTCCTTCTCCCGCATGGTTTTGTTCATTTTCATTGTCACCTTCCTCCCACCAGACTCACAAATTCGCACCAGGGTGGTAAAATTCACACCACTCGCTCCTATCTCAAAGAGCACTTGCACTGACGAGATCTCGTTGAAAGTGCCATACTTTGCACACTGGCCCATTAGTAAATGTACTGTAATGTGTGTGCTATGAAAGGAAATGTGTATTTTTATGTTCATACTTGTCCACCATTCTGAGTCAGAGTCAAATCAGACTCAATGTTTATTTTAGTCAGAGTTGAGTCAACTTCTGGATTTGAGTTGAGTGGAGTCAGCTCACCATTTTCAATACAGGGATTTGAGTCAGAATCAGAGTCAGACTTTAAGCTGTGAGTCAGAGTTGAGTCAACTCAAACAGTTTGAGTCATCAAGAAGTCTGCTGATGGGGGCAGCCCCCTCCAACAGCAAGCACAGATCACAGGATGTGACATCACACCTCCTAGCATATAACATGGGAAAATTAAATGATTAAATATCCAAATTTTTCCCAAAAGAGGCCCAGAATCGAAAATAAAATGCTTATTCATTGCATTTGGGATATATTTGATTACCCTGTATTCCCACAAATTTGTAAGCGGAAAGTGCCATGAGCAGCAGTTTAACACACAGCTCGATGGTGAAGGAATTCCTCCACGTTCATGTGATGTCACTCAAGCGTGGAGGAATCCCTCTTGAACGTACCTTTAAGTAAAGATATCTTGCAAAAAGGGGGATTAGCCCTATTGTTTGTGTTGGGAAGGAAGGAACGTGGGGACTTAGGTGTTTTTTGAGAACTACATAGGTATGTAAAACATTAATTGTCAGTTCCTTCATCCAGCGTATCAACTCGCATAATTATTCTTAAAGAGCCAAAAACAGTCCTTAAGTCTCTTGCCAACTGCAAAAGTGCTGTCAACTCGCTCCTGTGCTTTAGTAAATTGATCTTGAGGCTCTTGAATTCATTTGTGTCCTGACCTTCCCTGAAAAAGTTTGGTATGCTTATAGATTGAATATTTATGGATGGACAGAAGGGAGGTGGGATACTGCTTAAATTTGGATTGATATATAGTTTTTCACCTGTTAAGAGTTAAACATGCAAATGTTCCCTCAGAGAGCATTGTCAGATAATTGTGGCAATTTTTCATGATAGTAGGTAATGATTTCCTGAAGCTATGGCCCATACTTTATGTTTATTTCTATACATACTGATGATATGAATTTCCTTAATATGTTTGGCTCTAAATCCACAAGAAATTAGTATGTTTGAAAGCCAATAAGTGGAAAAAGGCTGCCGGGATCAGGCCCGGACCACATCGTTCCTTGCCAGGACTTGGCTGGGACCAATAAATGTTGGTCGGGACCAGGACCGGGACCAGCTTTTCCCAAAAAGTCCCACCTCTAATGGATGGTCCAAATTAAAAAGACAGCAGTTTTAAAGGTTCACATCACTCATCGTTGGCTTTTGGTAGAATGTAAGCTTTGAATGAACAGAAGATGTCTGTGATTATTATGAAAGGACTGCTTTAAATTGTTGTGCCCCCAACTCTATCACGGTTCCGAGCGTAATGATACGGTGGTGTTGCGCTCTGTGCTCCAGGTGCATTCATAATTTAACCAACCCGATTACGACATGCAAATTATACCTTACCTTACCTTACCTAACGTTTCGGATTGTAAAGGCCACTAGGCCTGCTGGTTCTGGTCTTCGACGAGCTCTTGGCAAATGGGACTTAACTCAGTCTTACTCAGGACATTAATCTGAGCGGAAAGGAATGTTGACCATTGACAGCCAATGGATACAGATGATGGGCTATACAGGACACTCTGGGACGTCGTACATGTTGGAAGACCAGTGGCGGTCAAGCTTTGCCTTGAACTGGTCCAAGGTGCTGGCGCTCACCACAGAGAGAGGCAGGGCGTTCCAGTCGTTGATTATACGGACACCAAAGAATGTGTGACGTGGCCTCGATAATGCATTAGGTTTCACCAGCTTCCATGGATGACCATGCGTGCGGGAGCCTCTGTCCAGTTGGAAAAACTGGGAAGAGCTCTGGTCAATGAGTCCATGCAGCAGCCGGAATACCTTCACCATATCACCTCGGCGTCTCCGGTAATAAAGAGAGGGGAGCCTCAGAACTCGCAAACGTTCTGGGTAGGATAAGCCTCTCAAAGTGCTGATCATGCGGGTGGCCCGACGCTGAACCCTCTCAACAAGTATTTGATCAGCTCGGTTGAAGGGCCCCCAACAAGCATTACCGTACTCCAGCAAGGGACAGACAAGGGTCTTGTAGAGCACAGGTATGGTGGAGGTATCGATATTAGCGAATGCCTTCCTGATGACTCCCAGTACCCTATTCGCTTTTGAGACAGAAGTCGCCGCCTGCTGCCTGAACTTTAGATCACTGTCCACAATAACGCCTAGGTCTCTTTCAGTGTCAGTCGCCTCCAGAGAGGTGTCGCTTATCTGGTATCTGTGGAGCGGATTGTTGTTCCCAATGTGTAAGACAACACACTTATCCTGGTTGAACGGCATCAGCCAATCGGATGACCAGGCCTTTACTTGGTCTATGTCTGCCTGAAGTAACTCAATTGAACTGTCCTGATCCACTTTCGCATAAAGCTTGGCGTCATCCGCGAAAATCTTAACTTGGGACTGGACACAGTCAGGGAGGTCCTTGATGTAAACAATGAACAGCAAGGGGCCAAGCACCGAGCCCTGCGGCACTCCGCTGGTGACATCGATCCAGTCTGAGGCTGATCCCTCAACGACTACACGCTGTTGACGATTAGACAGGAAGGCACGAATCCAGGAAAGTAATTTCCCTCCTATGCCGTAACCCTTAAGTTTATGCAACATACGTTCATGAGGAACCGCATCAAATGCTTTCCTGAAATCTAAATAGATGGCATCTACAGGTGCGTTCCCTTCGAGAATCTTTGTCCAGTCCTCAAGTGTTTCTAACATCTGGGAATCACATGAACGTTTTGGGCGAAATCGATGCTGATGGCTTGACAGGAGGTGGTTACTGTTCAAGTGATCAAGAAGTGCATCCTTTACAATGGACTCCAATACCTTACATGAAATCGAGGTCAAGCTAACTGGACGGTAGTTGTTCAGACTATGTTTGTCTCCCTTCTTGAATATAGGTATGACGGAAGCCAGCTTCCATTCATCTGGGATTGTACTAGTGTCGAGGTACTTTCTGAACAGCCTCGCAAGGGGGACACATAAGGATTCGGCGGCGTCGTGGAGAATGCGGGAGTGTAGGAGGTCTGGTCCTGGGGAACTTGTGATTTTGAGGGAGGCCAACTTGGAGAAAACGGTGTGATTGGAAAAATGGATGTCCTCGAGGAGGGGACCGATGTAGCTGACCTCAGAGGCTGGGATGTCAGAAGTGTCCTCAACAGTAGATACGCTGGAAAAGAAACAGTTCAGTATCTTCGCCTTTTCCACACTATCAGTCTCGAGTTCACCATCTACCTTTCTCAAGTCAGCCATCTTCGACCTGGTGTTCAATCTTGAGTTGGCGGAATTCCAAAAAGCCTTTGGGTCTTGTTTTTATGTTCCGAGCCAAGTTCAGCCCAAAGTCTCTGCAACTTTCTTGTAAGTGCTCGTAGTTCGTTCTGGGCTGTTTTGAGTCTGGCATGGTCGATAACATCTCTTGTGCTATAGTATGTTCGAGCAAGGGCATTCTTCCTTTGCTTGAGATTTAGTGCAGCACTAGTCATGTAAATGTTCTTGCGGTTATTCCTAATTCTAGCCTGGGGAATGCAAACATCCATTGACGAATTTAAATGGTTCATAAAGAAATGGTATGATTCTTCCATGCTTAGCCCATCCAGGGAAGACCAATCGATTCTGTTCATCATCATGTTCAGTCGTTCGAAATCAGCGCGATTGAAGTCAGGCTTTGTTGAATGGTTCTCACTTCTGATAGTGTAGCAATTGAGTCGAAATTTCAGGAGTAAGTGGTCGCTCTGGCCAAGTCCAGGTAAGTATTGAAGACTTGATACCATGCCTTCTTCATCGGTGAAGATGAGGTCCAAGATGTTGGCATTCTGACCATGAATATAACGTGTGGGGCCCAGAACGTGCTGATGAAGAAAGAAATCGTGCATCACCTCTATGAGAGCATGAGATGGATGGCCAGTAGGAGCAGTGGAGAATTCACCTAGCCAGTCAATTTGAGGGAAGTTGAAATCGCCAACAACAAGAAAATGGGAATGTGAGAGTCTGCTAGCCTGGCTAAGAACGTGGCGAAAGTCAGACATCGATTGAAATCCATCACTGCTTGGACTGCGATAGAAGCAGCCAATCAAAAGCGAGTCGCGTCTGTGTAGCCTAACTTTGATCCAAAGGTGTTCGATAGTTCCAGCGCCAGAGATCTGGACAATTGATGACAGTAGAGAGTTCCTAACGTACACAGAAATACCACGAGATCCTGACGGGCCAAGGTTGGAAAGGCTAGGATCAAAGCTGGTGTAGATATGGTAATTTGGTATGGATAATAATGCTAGTGGAATCGGGGTACGCTGGTCCTTAGGGATAACCTCAGTGAGGAGAATGATATCAGGATTTTCACCAGCAATTTGCATATTCAAGTCTTCTCGCTTATTTATAAACTGGTCACAGTTTGTGTACCATATACACAGATCCTGAACATTATGTGCGACTGTTTGTCGATTCTGACTTGGCCGAGATGGCATGGTGGGTTGAGCAGCTGAGCAAGGAAGTCGAGCATCAGTGCCATGCACTCTTTTGACTTGGGTCTCACCCAGATGACGCTGACCTATCACAGTATTGAGCGTCTGGTGAGCCGATCCAACTGAAGTCTGGGCATCCTGTGAGACCATATTGTTCCTGCTGGAATGCTCGTTGGGTGTTGTCCCAGTGTCCAGTTGCTGCTGGAGAGGTGGTGGGCAAACGTCAGAGCTGAGCTGACCTGGAGCTGGCCTGGAAGCAGCCTCCGTACGAGAGCTTGTCTGAATGATTTTACCACGCCGGATGATGAGGTTTGTTTCTGCAGAGGTTCTTCTTGCCATCAACTCCTCCCTGAGCTGCCTTTGCTCTTGTCTTTCTGCATATGTGAGATCAGGGGTGATGAAGATCCTCTTCCATTTTTGATCCGACTTGATTTGTGTAGACATCTTTAGTATTTCATGCTTGAACTCCTCATGTTCCAGTGTAACAATGAGAAGTCTGTGCTTGTTGGGGACGACTTTACCTGCTCTGAAAGACCTTGTGGCCCTGACATTCATGCTCAGTGATTCTTTGATCATAGATGTGAACAGAGCTATGTCAGCTTGGGACTTTTCAGCCTGGGATCCTCCGTTTTGCTCAGGGAGGTTGTGTACCACCAGGTTTCTTGCCCTCTTGTTCTTATCTAGGAACCTATCGAACACTTGCACTATGTTCTGGGCATCCTTGCCTGAGACAGCACTTCCGTTTGTTATTGGTGTGGGTATAGCAGATAGCTTGTCCGTCACCTGGTCCACCATTTTATCACAGGATTTCTTGAGTGCCTCAGAGTATAGCAGCTTCTCCTGTTTACCTTCATTTAGGGCGCGCTTGATCATTGAGGACTGCTCGACAACATGCCCTTCCTGCTCCTTCAGAGAGTATGTAATAAGCCTCATATGTGTCTGGAATGTGTTATCCAGTTTGGCCATATTCTCTGTAACAGAGGCAGTCAGTACATAAACTTTCTTCTCAATGTTTGCCAATGCTTCCTCATGGTGCTTGGCGGCAGTCTGTGACACAGACAAGCCCAGAGGAGACTGAGGGTTGTGTCCAGAGGTGGGGTTCATAGTCTGGGTGGAGACGTCAAGACCCACTTGCAGTGGTTGGACCGGAACCAACAGCGAACCAGGACCGCTTTGGATCCCACGAGCACCACATGCCTTGCAGGAAGTGTTGTTGGATCTACAGTAACTGCAGAGGAAAGCAATGATGTCATGTTTTTTCAGTGCATTGTACGCCTGTTTGGACACTGTTTGACAATGAGCATGGAACCAACCTTCGCACATGTCACATTGAACTCCCGCCTGCCCATCCTTCACCTCCAGGCCGCAGAGCTTCTTCCCGGGGCCCCCTTTACAGGCGGAGGATGAGCCACCATCTCCGCTATTCGACCTAGACAGTGTTGGAGAGATGGCCGTGTCAGCATTAATCGGCAGTGATTTGATTACTTTGTGATCAGTGATTACTTTGTGGCAGTGATTTTATACTTTAAATATTTGAGTAAACCTTTCTATTAAGAGAGGAAATGGGGTTTAGTATTAAGTATTCATCAACCCTGGTGCAACCCTGGCGAAATAAAACAACATGGCATTGTTGAATGTTGTTGGTTGAACCTGAATAGGTGAGTAAGGAGAAGCAGGGTGGCTAAAAAGGAGTAAGGGGTGATGGTAAGGTGACAAGTTTGGTAGGGTGTGGGGGATGGGTGAAAGATTGTAAAGATACAGGGGAGGGATGAGAGAGGTGGCATTACAATGTATTGGTGGGGATAGGTGCCCTTTTCTCCCTGGTTTAATGCGGATTGGTGCAAATTTTAGGCGGCATGCGAGAATTCAAGATCACTGGTGCAGCTTTTCTGGGCTGCTGCCATACTTTGCATACTGGGGCAGAGTCATGCTCATATATTTTGGGAAGGGGGATGTTTTGTACTGAGGCATATATACTCAGACTACTGGCAAGATGATGTATAGTACAGAGGTGTTCTCAGACTGCTGGAAAGACGGAGGTGTGCTCAGATTTCTGAGGAAAGGATATGTTGTACAGAGTCGTACTAAGACTAATGGACAAAATGTGATAAGATAGACAAGTGGTCAGTTGGTCACCAGGTCTATGTTAAAGCAAAATCAGTAGCTGTATTCTTGGATTCACTAATTAGTAGTATAATTTAATTGTGTACAAAATAACAGTCAGAATATGAAATACCAATAGTGTTATCATTGGTAGGCAAAATAGAAGTCAGCTGCACATGGTGCGTTCACAACAAAACAGAACATTAATTTAGTCTGTTTAGTACCCTCAAGCCTCTCCGTCCTAAGGCTCTACTTGGTTGATGTAGGCCCCACTTGTGCTGTTATTAGCTAAAGCAAACTTCCAGAGCGTTACATTCATTTGTCTCTGTGGCGGTGGTGGCATGGTGGTGTCTGATTGCTGATAATAAGTAAGGGGTGGGTTCTAAGATATTTTAATTGTGTTTTTCAGTCAGCTTCACAGCTTGAATGAAAGACTGAAGCCATGGCCAGATATATGAATGTGTGTTTTATCTTTTATGTACACATCATGGAAATTATTTGCACCTACCTTGGGATATCCTCAGACAGTGAAGGATAGACCGTTGAATCAACAGTCAAAACTTAAAGTTACAGTTTTTACCCATTCCAGAACCTATATGCAGAATTATACGTTTTTAAACCTATAATGGTATTGACCTTGCTAAGTACCCACCATTTGTTTTGGTTATATCACTGTGTGTGGTCCATTATAATTATAATAATATACAATTATTTACTTTAAAATATTATAATGCCAGCACATACGCTGTCCGATCGTGAATGAAGTTATGCATGGGACCTAGACCTTTGTCGATCAGCACTATGGTGGTGTTCATTAATAATGCTTACATCATTAATTTTGCTGACCTGTAGTTTCTGACACGAGTGTTTGAAGCCATTCATGTATTTGCATCACTTTACACAGGGTGGAAACAATCGCACAAATACACATATAGTAATGAACTCATGACGCGACAATTCATCACCACTAAAGAAAAGAGAGCGTTGGGAGGGGGGGCGCAGGGGCGACCCCAGAGTCACGCACCGCCCGGAAGGATCCCTGCCGGCGGGATCCGCGTGCGATTCCACTTAATACGCCCACCGTGCGCCCGCCCCACGCCGGATACCACGGCGACAACCAACAACACGGCACGGAATCCTCGCGGTGGCGCCGCTGCGTGTGAATGGTGGCGCCCGGCAGCTTAGGGTTTAAGGTTTAACATGCAACGCTTCCTTCATGGAACATCGGTAGCTAACTGTGGCAATTGGTTATGTTTGTAGGTTTTTTACATGTTATCTGGTTCCTCCACTCCAAATAGGGTTATTCAGGAACCATCGTCATATAGGTAAGGTAAGTATTTCTAGAAAGTATCGTCACTTTTTCTGGATAATTTCTCTCAACTGATAGAGTTTGATGAAGATTGCTTAATTTGTGTGGCTTTTAGTGCTCAGGAAAATAAATGATTGCGTTCCAAAAAAGGAGAACATATTTTGCTGGAACCAAACTGGGACTGCTTCCTTCCCTGCCAGGACCAGGCTGGGACCAAAAGACTTACCTAGGTTGGGAATGGGACCAGAACCAGTTTTCCCAAAAGTCCTCACATCTAGTCGCTAACTTCGTAGACGTATCTCAAAGGGGCTCCGAATACTGTTTTCGCCCCTCCCCTAGTGCTGGTCTCAGGGACCCTCTGCCTAGGAGCATCTGGGGGCGAAGAGGGACTCTTGCCCCCAACATCGGCATGCCTTAAAATGGCCAAAGCACCCTGCAACTGAACAACGGTGACATATCCATTCATACAAGTCGGTGCAGACGTAGTCAACCCAATATAAATAGTCGGACATTTGGCGCTGCATCCTAGAATGGTTTAACCCCATTCTGAGGATATTTAACAAAAATTAGCAGCAAACCTGGCAGGGTTTGCAACTAGTACAAACCTCACTCACTTAGAGTGATGCTGTACCTGAATGCTACCTCCTGGAACTTCTATAGGTTGTGGTCATAAGCAACCTCATCTTCCCGACAGATGATCACAGCAATGTATGCATATGTTCCCTCCAGAGAGTTCTCTTGGATTAAGTCATTCATAACGTGTTGTAAAGCAGCCGCAGTGATAAGGATACCAAAGAGGACTCGGGGCAATTGAAGCAGCTGGCGACCAACCCCGAATGCCATGTTCGCTCTTTCGTTCTCTCGAAGGGATACCTGATGATAGGTGCTCTTTAGATCCAATACTGAATACATGAATATACTGAATACTGAGTACTGAATACATGGTCTCTAGCTAGGTCATGCACGAGAGTGTCTATCCTTGACTTTGGATAGGCTTATAGGGTAGTGAGCCCACCAATGTTGTCCTGCGTTGTCGATCTGAGTTGTTCTGTGAGCAGCCTGCCGAGTGCCTAGACTTTGCACTGCAGGTGTTGCCTTTTTGTCTGGTATGTTCGTGAGGTTCTTCGCTGATCCCGACTCTGCAACTCACAGCCTTTTATGGCTCATTATCCCAAGTGATTAGGCTGAGCATGAGTAGTTGCAGCATTGTCGTCGACCATTTATAACAGGTCTGGGTTCATTTTCAGACCATGCTGCCCGCGGAGCTGGTGGAGCGAATTCTACATTTTGCAGATGGCTGCCTTCTGTGGAAAGCCCGAAGGGTTTGCAAACTCTGGAAGCAAATATGTGATTTTCTTATCTGTCAGGTAAATGCTTATCTTAGACGTGGGAGTCGCTTTAGGTTCATCAGTAAGTGTGGCACAGCTGTAAATTATGGTTTCAAACTGTCAAGTCATGAAGGCAGTGCACTTCACATGGTTTTGCATGATTATGCTATGATATCTCACTTTCTTAAGTAATTGCAAATATAATCTATGAGAATTCAGTGGGTCAGCAAATGTTTATGATTCATTCAACCCAGAGTAAAAGTAAGATAAGCACGGAATCAGTCGACAAGGCTGCAGAGGCCCAGGAAGCATTGGAAATAGTGAACTGTCAATATATAATGTGATATATTTTTTCGGAGTTTGACCCCTCCCCGATGTGACGCTATTTGATGCCAATGTGCAACGTTAGGTACCTAATGATGTGGCTGACTCACCCCTCCCCTCACCCCCTTTGTGTAGCATGATTTATGGAAAACCCCCAATGAAGAAGGATAAAGTGATTGCTGGGGCATTCCAGGACAAAACGACCAAAAATATTTCAATTTGACACCACCATGTCTAGAAAAAATCTGAAACTTTGTCTCCGGGGTAGTTCTGGGCCAGAAACACGCCTGTGAGAATCTTAGCCCCTCCGACCAACGGTGACCGAGTTATAGCCCGAGGCATTTTCGGGAGGTCACGTTGTAGACTCATGTTTGATGCTTCATAACTCAACAACGCATCACCTGATTAACAAGTTTTGTATATCATTGAACTCGTCTTGAATTATAGTTTATTTTGAAAAAAGAAAATGTTAAAATTTGAAAATTTTTGACTTTAAATTTGTTTGACCTTTTCCTTTTGACCTAGCTTGACCTTTTCCCAGTTGAAATTGCCCTTTTAGACACCTCAAAAATGTTTCTTCATAAAATATCTTTCGATAGCAAAAATTAAAAAAATGCGTTCCTGCTATAAGTTCCGAATATTTAGCAGCTAAGGTAGGTATGTACACGGTTTTTGACCATTGCGGTAGTACAGCCTTATGTTTAACGCCGCAAATATAGCGATTGCTTTTGTAATCGGTCGCTGGAAATCATACTCCATTGTATTTACGAAATTTTAATCGTACAAGTATCCGAATTTATGACAATTAACACGCGCCCACCCGAGGGGGTGGGCAACCGGCCTCCTCAGGTCTCTACAGGTAGTAAAAAAATACCTTCGCGCAGCGCCACCGTACTCCATCTACCTCTAACACAACATTTTGCAACTTCGGGAAAAATAATTTAGGTCAACTGGGAGGTGGTAGGTACCGTAAATGCTGAAGGCCAGCAGGCAACTCAGTGGTGAGGGGGTGACCTGAGGTAGACGGTCGTCGTTATGCCTTGTGGGACTTTCAACTTTGTTTCCTTGATTAACACTTTATCGTGGGAGTTGCTCGTTTGGGTGGTGGGGTCAGGGTCTCCGTAAAAAGTCCCTTGATGACTCTAGTGAGACACCTACTCCTAAAACCGCCTCCTTGCCGCCCCGGTAGCTCAGTTGGTAGAGCGTTGGGCTCCGGCCCGCGGCTCAGAAGCATGCAGTGGCAGTGCATGTCCAGGCTTGGGATCGGTTCCGCTGAGACGCTCCGGCGCTCAATAGCTTACCCGACGTACAGGTCGGCTGGCAACTGACTGGTGAGAGGGTGACCTGAGCGGGGCGGCCGTCCCTGTGCTGTGTGGGACGTTAAACGTTGGCTTCTAAAATCAACCCTTCATTGTGGGAGTTGCTCGTTCGGATGGTGGGGTCGGGGTCTCCGTGACAAGTCCATTGATGACTTTAGTGAGACCCCGACTCCAACAATCGAACTGAGAAGAACTTGTACAAAATGTATAAAAAACTGAACTGGCAACAACTTGGGCAATATTTATAAACAGAAAAACTGCAGCCATTAAAAGTGATAAAAAGGGATTCCTTGTTTCGAGGGAGACGAGGGCAAATGAACTTGCTTGAAAGGTGATCATTTCATAGCTGACACGGATCCGAGAATCCCAGATAAATAATGACACAGTGCACTGAGAGTGATGCCGCTAAATAGCCAGTTTTAATCATTACCGAATATGTTACATACAATCGTTTGGTCGTGTCGCCTTTGAGGTTGCTCAAGGGCACAGTATTTCTTACGGCAACTAAGTGGAAACCTAAATTTTGTGGCATAATAGGTGACAGAGAAGAGCCGTAGAAAGAAAAGTTCAGCACCATTGGAACACTCTTGTTGAGCCCAAACGGATTATGTATCTTATAATATTGCCTAGTCAAATGTCAAAATTAACCTGCCTTGACCTAGAGCCAGGCTTAGGTCTGTATGGTAAAAAGAATATTAATCAAACTGCAGAGGCAAGTCAGACACGACAATGTAAAAATACAACCTCCATCGCAATTCTCGACAATTGTCAATTCTCGCAAGTTATCAAAATTTTCCAATCGCCCCATGCATTTCTAATGGAAAGATCCTGCTCCCGGTTATCGATATAGAAATCCTGCTACGAAAAATTATCTTGCTAGGCGATCTTACTATGTAATGCAATTCTAACCACGATAGGCTAAATTTGATATGATTTATGCACCTCCCAAAGTTTGAGGTTAGGCCTCTTGACCTGGGTTGGCGGTCTGACCTGGTATGACCCAGACCTAAAATTTTGCCAGAAGCTGCAAAAATTTCGAGTTAGAGGTACATGAAGTACGGTGGCGCTGCGCGAAGGTGTTTTTTTACTACCTGTGGAAACCTGAGGAGGCCGGTTGCCCACCCCTCGGGTGGGCGCGTGTTAATTGTCATAAATTCGGATACTTGTACGATTAAAATTTCGTAAAGACAATGGAGTATGATTTCCAGCGACCGATTACAAAAGCAATCGCTATATTTGCGGCGTTAAACATAAGGCTGTACTACCGCAATGGTCAAAAACCGTGTACATACCTACCTTAGGTGCTAAATATTCGGAACTTATAGCAAGAACGCATTTTTTTTAATTTTTGCTATCGAAAGATATTTTATGAAGAAACATTTTTGAGGTGTCTAAAAGGGCAATTTCAACTGGGAAAAGGTCAAGCTAGGTCAAAAGGAAAAGGTCAAACAAATTAAAAGTCAAAAATTTTCAAATTTTAGCATTTTCTTTTCAAAATAAACTATAATTCAAGACGAGTTCAATGATATACAAAACTTGTTAATCAGGTGATGCGTTATTGAGTTATGAAGTATCAAAGATGAGTCTACAACGTGACCTCCCGAAAGTGCCTCGGGCTATAACTCGGTCACCGTTGGTCGGAGGGGGCTGAGATTCTCACAGACGTGTTTCTGGCCCAAAACTACCCCGGAGACAAAGTTTCAGATTTTTTCTAGACATGGTGGTGTCAAGCCTTGGTCGATCTGTCCTGGAATGCCCCTGCTGGATTAAAGGGAATGTGGCACCTTGGTCGAATCCTGGAATTTAGTGTTATTAGGCGTACTTTTAGTCAAAAATAATGAAACCACTCACGATTTCTCTGAAAAATGTACAATAAGCTCAATATTTGGTTTTTAAAATACTCCTCTAGAACAAGAAATAAATATCAGACGGTGGATGATGTCACGATCTGGCAACCACTACCATACTTGAAACGCTCCAAGGGCTTCGATTGGCTGATGCCCATCGTGACGTCAGCATATGTCGTCACACCAGTAGCTCACAACAATGGCTGCCTGCAACGGGGGGCTGAGGGGGCTGGTGTCATGTAGGTTTTAACTTTTTTTACGGAAATATCGAGTTCCAAGACAAATGAAATATGGAGTACCGGGTTTTCCGACCTGCTTTACAACTTGGCTATCTCAGTTAAAATCACGTTGTGCCACATTTCCTTTAAGTTGAGCTTTTTGTCCCAGGCATCATTTGCTGCGTTTTATTAGCTAGCTTTGAGTTGGCAGCATATGTTTTTAAATTTTCTCTGGTTAAAGTACTATTTCGTACCTCCGAATGTACCCCCTGAGGGTTAAAACAAAAATGGTATGATCTGGCCTGCTAGAGTTCAAAGTAACCATGGTATCTTATGGCCGGTCGGTCCTCAAACCGTTCAACCCACCTGGTACTGGAAACATTGCTAGATCTGTTTGAAACTTTCCCTAAATACATTTCAACTGTGCTCGTACTCGCCACCAAGATGACTTGAGCCAGCCCGCAGAGCGTTCAGTGTTCATGGACAGCTGGACTGTACCCACTCTCCCACCTGGCCTCCGCCGGTGTTCTGGAGTCCACTGTTTGTGTTGATGCTCTGATCTGTTCACACTAGAATCTGAGTTCAACCGTTCTGCGGCTGCAGAGGAAGCAGATGCAGCTGTGCTGCGCGCGCGAGATGGACCCTCTGACGCTGTCGGAGCTGTCGTCGGCCGAGCCGGACTACACGGCGGTGTACAGGGCGTGGTACCGTCACGGCCGCATCGCCCGCTGGCCGGCCTCCACCCTCGCCGCCTCCGTCGTGTACGGCGGTGCCGACACCGGCACCGTCTCGGTGGCCGCTCTGCGCGTGGCAGGTCTGTGTTTGTGACGGACGTCGAACTGAAGGCGCCGGTGACAAAGAAGATGGAATGGTATGGGGTGGATTTTTATGCGTTTGCCTCGTTTCAAACTGTGGGGTTAGTGAATGTGGCCGTTCATATCAATTTACAGGTCTCGTAGCAGAACATACTTGAAGTGAGAGCTGCTTTTGGACGAGATATACCCAAGTCGCTGAAGGCGTCCTAAAATCCCAAACAGGGAATGATAGCTGATCAGAGCCGGTGTGATGTGTGATGGACGCCGTTTGCCAGCTGCGGTGCGTTACAGTGTGGGGCGGCCGTGTTGCAGACGAGTCTATACTGGTGACGTCCACCGGCTGGGGAGTGTCGGTGAGTGACGTGTCTGGCACCCAGACCTACGAGCTGCCGGGCTGCGGCGACAACTTCCGCATCACCCAGCTGGCCATCTCCAGACCTGCCGGTACGTCCACCAACTCAGAGACGGTGCTTCCCGGACCCCCTCTGTCGCACTCGCCGAGATTTACGTGGTTTCAGTATATAATGTTCAATTGTATTAGGAATTGTTCAACGATTTCTTATCAGAAAACTGTCATTTTCAGCTGTTGCGCGGTTTCCTTGACAACGCAAATATACTCTACTGAAACAAGCATGCATTCGGTGCTGACGGTGGTGCGGCTGTGATAGGTGGGGACCCGCGCCGCCGACTGCTGGCTATTGGCTACCTTAACAACTTGGTTCGAGTGACTGGGCTGTGGCACGGGGCCAAGGGCCGGCCGCTGCTGCTACCACCGGTTGCCCTCCGCACCCGCACCGGCCAGTCGCTCTCCGTCAGGTGAGGTCCCCGTACCGGCCAGTCGCTCTCCGTCAGGTGAGATCCCCGCACCGGCCAGTCGCTCTCCGTCAGGTGAGTTCCCCGCACCGGCCAGTCGCTCTCCGTCAGGTGAGGTCCCCGCACCGGCCAGTCGCTCTCCGTCAGGCGAGGTCCCCGCACCGGCCAGTCGCTCTCCGTCAGGTGAGTTCCCCGCACCGGCCAGTCGCTCTCCGTCAGTGACGCTTCGTCTTGCGCGAGACGAGAGGGTCTTATGACTGAAAATAACGCCAACATGATGATGGTTAACTGGGATCAGTTAAACTTCATCGATGTGTGTGTTGATGTGTGTGTGATGATGGAAGTGTTTGTGTGTGTGTGTGTGTGGGTGTGTAGAGGTGGAACCCCTTGTATTCTTTTTCACTGAAACGAGGGCTGAATCTGTTTGAGAAGACGTCGAAGTATCGTGGAAGTATGGAAGTATCGCAGTAACACAAGAGCTGTAGCTGTACACCGTATGTTGTGGCCTATATATTGTTTCAGTGTTCACGCATACGCGTAAACATTCACACGTGCCTGAATAGTAATTGAAGCGGTCTCCCGGATCAGCGTCATTTGGTGGCGATCACGGGCCGTTACCGGTCTCCGGTCCGCACTGCCGCCGGTGCCCGATGGTGAAAATCTTAAATTTGTGTTTGATGCTGTACACCGATATTTTACTGTTACTACTATCAAACTGTTACGTATTGTTTGTACGCAAATTTTTCACGTCGAAGTTTCTTGCTTGTCTTACAGCCATTTCATTAGCGTATTCTCATGTTAAGAGCATCATACCGATAAGCTTTGATCCTTGTCACAATAAAACACGTATTGTTCGCTACAATTCTCCGGGCATGTAGATGGTCTAAATAAATAGCATATAAAAATATTAAAATCATTGGCATGAAAAATGTGCCGAGAAATTATCGGCACCAGGCTTAACCATCGCCCCACGGGGCGCATCGATGGCCCCCCTAAGGTTTTTTTCGGGATAGCAGGAAAACGATGAGACGCAGCACCGCGGTTGAGGGCTCTATCTCTCGCCCCATCATTTTCCCACCTTCCCTGAAATTTTTTACCCCAAGTCACCCAAGGTCAGGTCACCAGGTGAGGTCAACCAAGTTCACCTCACTTCAACTTTTGAGCTCTATAAGAGCTACATTTCTCAGTCGATTTATTTGAAACTTCCTACACTTCATGACCCCTCTAGGTTATACAAGGTCTATATCCGGAATTTTTCGATTTCGTGACCTGA
Organism: Lepas anatifera; assembly: GCA_034440635.1. Classification (NCBI taxonomy): domain Eukaryota; kingdom Metazoa; phylum Arthropoda; class Thecostraca; family Lepadidae; genus Lepas; species Lepas anatifera. Next base: position 1,141,123 of record JAOTON010001146.1, read on the forward strand.
GGTCAGGTCACGAGGTGACCTCTCCTATTGGAAAACCACGGGGAAAAGCTGTCTTGTGATCTAAAAGTCACAAAAATGATTGAAAATGCTCAGACTGCTCAGAGCAGCGTTCTTCGACACCCTTTCACGAATCCCAGTGGTCATATTTTCCCTTTGATCTTTCCGAGGTCATCCAAGGTCACCAGGGGTCAAAAACATTATTTTGACAATATCTTTTGACCTAATTAAGCTAGAGAGCTGAATCAAACACCATCGTGCATGTCTCGTCACTGGCTTTAATTTGATATACGGCAAGGTCTCTTTCTGACCTTTCGTGACCTCAGATCATATTAGGTCACAAGGTCACCTCTGGAGGTCAAACCACTGGCGGGAGGTCATTACGTTTCACATAGCGGAGAACGGTCTGGCATTTTCCTATCAAATTCACTTTACCAGATCTCAATGGCTCTAATGGCATAAGAATTATGCCCAGATTTCTTAAGCGTTGCATATTTGAGTGAAAATAGCCCATTGTGACCTACCTTGATCTCTGGAGGTCAAACCATTGACCTGAGCGCGTAAAAATGCGAAGTGATTTCTTACTGACTTCACGCGAGCTTTCTAATGCACTTTGCAGATTTGCGCTAACCCCCATATTTTCGGAGTTAAGGGGGCATTCCCCTCCCGGCGGGGCGAAGGTGGTGCTGGACCCCGATGGGGCGCGGGTTAAAGCATCAGTAGAAAAATAGGTGCGTAAAACTTCTGCAAAATGTGTCTACAATATGCATATTGTGGCTGTGGGGTACCTCTGGTTTACGCCGCCACTGTTACTGTTGTACCTACCGTCTCCCGTGACCGGCAGTGCCAGCGGTGACCTGGTGGCCGTGGGGTACCTCTGGGAGACCTGGCTGTACCGGGTGCGGCTCAGTGACCACGTGGAGGTGGCCACCGTCTGTGTGGTGGACCTGAGCAGCGCCGCCGATGGCTGGTCACGCGCTGTCTGCTGCAGCGACGGGGTGAGGCCGCACGCCACAGCTCACTGCCATTCAGGCATGGATGGCGTCATTGTGCTAGGTTTCATAAAGCCGCCTTGCTTCGTTCGCACTGTATCCCGCGTTGCGTGGGGGGTGTAAGAAACAGACGGCTGCTGTTGTAAGACACGGTGTAGCCGCCGATGGCGCCAGCCTCTGGGCCGGGTTCACCTCCGCCTCCTGCGGGTTCTGTGCGTGGTGTAGTTGTCGCTGCCGGCGGCCGTTCTCACCGGCGCCGCTCCGCCGTCAGCTGGCGTTCCTGGCGCTGCGGGACGGCCTGCTGAGCTGGTGTGAGGCGGTGGAGGTGGCGCCAGGCCAACACGGTACGCTGCCGTACGCCGTGCTGCAGCTGCGGCCCCAGGCCGCTCCCGAACATCAGCTGACGCCTGACCAGGCGGTGCAGCCGGAGGACGTGCTGGCCGTCTGCTTCAACACTGCCAACGCCGTCGTCTCCCTCGGCGCAGGTCGGTCTGCTGACTACGGTGCATGTGCAGTAAATCGAATCGCGATGCCCGCTAGCTTCTGTTGAGAAAAGCGGAAGCTATTGTGTTGGCACCTTTGCTTGTGGATGTTTGAGCTAGTAGAATCATTTCTTAAAACTACCGGAAGTATCTTCGTGCGAAGTGCGTAGCTGCCGGTGTTGTTGCTGTTCTCGACATCGCTCAGTGCCCCGGCTACCCTGCCTGGTGAGCCGGTGCCGCCCTGGCCGCCTGGCCTGAACGCTGAGGTGACGGGACTGCCGCTCCGTCAGACGTGCTGCTGGGCCACCAGGCGCGCGGCTTTGTGCGCGCCGACGCCTTCACCACGCTGCGGTCCCGCGTCACCGTCTGTCGCCTGCACGGACGCCTGCTGCTGCTGGGCACCGACAACGGTGGGTGGCGGGAGATGGCGGGCACCGACAGCGGTGGGTGGCGGGAGATGGCGGGCACCGACAACGGTGGGTGGCGGGAGATGGCGGGCACCGACAACGGTGGGTGGCGGGAGATGGCGGGAATTGAGAACGGCTGATGGTGGGGGCTAGGGGGAATTGAGAACGACTGGTGGTGGGAAAGACGATGAAACTCTCAGGACCTGTTGTTAACATTTTTGAATTTTTTATAGTTTATTTGATGTGTTGGCGGCCTTGCATGGTAATTTTTGCAAAGGAGGCATCCACGCAATGTTTCAAATTCTCCTTCGCATGTGACTGTTAAGAAATCCTTGCGCCGTCCTTGGCCATAATCAGGCCCCGTATCATTAATATCCTAAACTTTTAGCTGCTCTGGATTTAAACGGCTTTTTCTCTATGCTTGAACGTTTGCAATGTTCCTACTTGGCGAGTTTGATACTTCTTCCTACTGAAGTCACCATCCTCCCGGTGACCATTTTGAGTGAAGACTGTTGCAGTGTACTCGACCTTTTGGCTCTTCCATAGCCGGACGTGCGGCGGCACAGTGTGCTATCGGTATCTGCGATTGATTGCGGTTGTTAGACTAAGCCGCTCACCCGTGCCAACACCCAAGCGATACGGAGAGCTATCAATTTTGATCCTACGGCGGGTATCATATAGATTGCCACGACATGCCACCTTCTAACCATCTTTTTTAAATGTGCCGCTCTGTCATAAATGCGAGACATTGATGTATTGCCTATCTAGAATTAAGAGAACTAGCCCACATGCTCTCCATGTTTTCAGCTGTGATAAAGGTCACTGTTGCGCTGCAGGCACGCTGGCGGTGTACTTCAGCCCGTCGGAGCGCTCTCTGCCTGACCTGGAAATTTCAAAGCCGGCGGCGCGGCTGAAGCTGTCCGACACGGCTCTGCGCACCCTGCTGGTACTGGAAGAAACCACCTGCCTGCGGGTTCTGGCGCTGGACGACGATGGCGCGCTGAAACAGTGCTTCTGGCAGTCGCCGGTAGGTGGCAGGAGGTTCTGGCGGGACCCGGCCGCCATGATGCTTTCTCAGTAATGCCTTGCAGGGTCTGAGAGACGATCTTATTGAAGGCATTTCGCCGAAAAGCTTCAAGATCTTAATAGTCAAGATGGCAGTCTCACGACAGTGAATAAAAGTAGTTTTCCTTGTCATAGAATAATCAAGCAATAAACTCCAGGAGTTTATAGAACACAGATGTGACAATACTGGGGAAGTGTTGAAGCGTATTTGCACTGCCTCCTGTAATTGCCTCAAAGAATGAGGAAGCTGTGTTTATTCTGAGACATTAAGTCGCTCGTACACCAGCCAGGTGTGCAAGGGTCGTGGTTGGCTTGAATAGATCTTAACACGTCCGGTTTCACGCGCTTATTCGTGGCATTTTTAGCATCTTCGCTTAACGTTGATGGAGCAGTTCATATGGGTTTCGTACGTGTATGCCACGATCCATGGGTTCTTGCACGTGGTGCATCAAATGGATAGCCTAGTAAATGGTGACTCAGAAGTATTGTCCGGGTGTTTCACTCACACCGAATTGTGTTTTGAGTGAACACCAAATTTGGCCGCATTCGTCGCGCTTAATGATTGCGAATTCATTAAATTATAAAGCTCTAAAGTTATAGTTTTGAACCTGAGACCCCCGCTCCCCTTCATGTTTCTGATTGACCTCTAGTTGCCAATGGCGCCTTTTAAGGTTTTGAAAGTTCAATCTCACAGGGTTTTTTTCCTCAAAATGGTGTGCAAACTAGGATTAAGCTCATAAACTGTGGATGAACATAAACAGCCCTGGATTCACTCGTTAAAATCTGGAGACTTCCTAGTGCCCAAAGTAGGCTTGTAGACTTTGGGCTGACACATCGGCCCGTCATTCACACTCGAGATGGTAGGGGCGCAACGGTAGCTCCTCAGCGTCCCAAGGAGAAGTGAGGTACGATTTCTATGGCGTTCCGACAAAAGGTTCCCGGATATCCGGAATTCCTCCAGTTGTTGCCAAACTCGTCCTGCTCAGGGCGGGAGTAGTGGGAACCCTTCAAATATACCAGTGTTTGCAAGTTTTCACGCGTCCAATATTATCTTGAGGAAATTGCAGGTCCGTCGTTGTCTGCAGCGTGAGTTTATTGACTTGGTTCCCAATTGGGGCTTGATGCGCACATTCAAACTTACGGTGATAATTTCCAGGGGCGGTACGTTTTAGTCACCAAGTATTTTACAGCATACCTCCCCCAGGCGTCTTTTCTCTGTTTTAACGTTTTTCTGTTTAAACTGCCAGTATATCGCCAGACCGGCCGCCCCAGCCAGAAATTTATCTGAGAGAAAAGTCACGCGAAAGGATTCTTGCAATAAACGAAAATACTGGCAATGTGCGCGTGTTGGGGCGGGAGGCGGGTGTCGTGCGAGTACCTGTACTGTGTGCCAGTGTATGCGCAAGTGCTGTGAACGCTCCTGTGGTGAGCTACGAGTCTGTCCTGTGATTTGATTTGTACCAAATCTGCGTTGTGGTCTCGTGTTTATTGACCGCAAAATATGTTCCATCGGGTGCGGTTACTCAAAGATAATCTTCGAGTTCGAAAGTTAGCTGCTTTGCTTGGACGCCTTAACGAAATATTTTGCTTAGAGCTCCATAACCTGCACAATAAGCCACTCATCACCGTTAGCCATGTGAATTGTGTAAATACGACAGGCGTGAGAGAAGGCATAGAAAGTAAATCAAATGCTGGGATGTTTGATCCAGCCTTTTCCCAAAATGATTTTCCACGATTTGTACTTTCTGTGAATATATTTTGTACCGATAAAAGCCACTTGTTTTTACACCTCTGCGTAGAAAAGGCAGCGTGCAGGTGCACTGTGATGTTCGGCTTTCACGTGGGTAATCTACAAACATGGGCGTGGCCTCAGAGTTCAGCTTTCACGAAATAAAGATGTCAGTTCTAATCGCTCCGCATGTTTCCCAAACACCCTCTCTCTCTCTCTCTCTCTCTCCAGAACTGATAAAAGATTCCTATTGAATTAAGTTTACCTATCCTACTCACATAAATCGATAACTTGCTTTCCGGCCGGCCCGGGATACAGCTCTTTCTCTACCTACGAGTCTTTTGTGAAGCCGACAGAGACGATAGGCTCATGATTGCTCCTCCGATTACACCTGCGTCCGATTAACAGATACGTAGTTATCGCTGCACACGGCCACCGATAGCGGTGACGAATCGCAAGGGCGCCACCAGCATGCACCTGCTTCGAATCCGTGGCTACCTCCATGTGGAAAACCCTGCCTGCCGCCGCTGGAAAGCTAGACTAGTTAGACTAAGACTAGACTAAGCTAGACTAGACTAGACTGCAGACAGCATGCAGTTGTGCGTTACTACCTCGATACGCGTTGTTGTCCTGACAGTAACTGGAGACGCGATGTGCTAGAACTCTGGGTTGGCAGCTCGGCTGTGGGAGGCATGATACTGTCAGGCAATCGTTATCAGATCCTGTTCATCGCGGTGGCTTACCCCGTGGTTCGACGAAGAGGACTGACGTCGGAAGAGAGCCGTTCGAATCCGCGGCAGAAGTTAGTGTTACCAGTGCACTGGCAGGCCCTGCAGACGGGCTGCGTCACTAGCTGTTGGAACAGGCTCAGGAAACCATGAGCTGTGGCAGGCCTCCGCTGCCGCTGCTGCTGGTGGTAGCACTTCTTATCTCAACACAACTCGATGGTGAGCGCCCCGGCACAGAAACCTCTCAAACGAAGCCATCACGTGTATCGGAAAGTTCAGGACGTGTCTGATTCCCAAAACTTTATATGCCGAAGCATGCTTTGGTTCTATCCAAACTAAACCCCTGTAATGAGCAATTTTCCTAGAAAACTTCACATTGTTTCAGTTTGACGACCCTCAAGCCCATTGTTTGGTCCCCTGACGACCCTCTGTGATAGCATTTTGGGCACAAAAATGTCTCGACAGCTGATACAGCTGATAGTAGTTTTACAAATTGTTCCCCACGAACAGTGACTGTGAGCTGGAATTTACCCTGTAACAACCGAATGCATTTTTCATCGATTCAGCGGGTATTAAAGGGAATGTGGCACCTTCACAACGTGATTTTAACTGAGATAGCCAAGTTGTAAAGCAGGTCGGAAAACCCGGTACTCCATATTTCATTTGTCTTGGAACTCGATATTTCCTTAGAAAAAAGCTAAAACCTACCTGACACCGGGCCCCCTCAGCCCCCGTCGCCGGCGGCCATTGTTGTGAGCTACTGGTGTGACGACATATGCTGACGTTACGATGAGCATTAGCCAATCGAAGCCCTTGAAGCGTTTCAAGTATGGTAGTGGTTGCCAGATCGTGACATCATCCACAGTCTGATATTTATTTCTTTTTCTAGAGGAATATTTTTAAAACCAAATGTTGAGCTTATTGTACATTTTTCAGAGAAATCATGAGCGGTTTCATTATTTTTTACTAAAAGTACGCCTAATTACACTAAATTCCAGGATTCGACCAAGGTGCCACATTCCCTTTAAAGGTGTCGAATCCTGGAATTTAGTGTAATTAGGCGTACTTTTAGTAAAAAATAATGAAACCACTCATGATTTCTCTGAAAAATGTACAATAAGCTCAATATTTGGTTTTTAAAAATACTCCTCTAGAAAAAGAAATAAATATCAGACTGTGGATGATGTCACGATCTGGCAACCACTACCATACTTGAATCGCTTCAAGGGCTTCGATTGGCTGATGCTCATCGTAACGTCAGCATATGTCGTCACACCAGTAGCTCACAACAACAATTGCCGCCGGCGACGGGGGACTGAGGGGGCCGGTGTCAGGTATGTTTTAGCTTTTTTCTACGGAAATATCGAGTTCCAAGACAAATGAAATATGGAGTACCAGGGTTTTCCGACCTGCTTTACAACTTGGCTATCTCAGTTAAAATCACGTTGTGAAGGTGCCACATTCCCTTTAAGTGCCTTGCGCTTTGAAGAGGGACAAAATGGCCCCAATAAATAATCAGCTTAGCTCCTATACGTGTTTTAGACATGTCCTTCTCATGGCCTCTGAAAAACCAGCGTTATCGGCATCTATCACTGGATTGACACTAGGGAGCAGCCATCGATGCTTCAAGCGTTTCTAATCCAAAATTATCCCATCTACCTAAACATTGGTTTGGCCACAAAAAAACAACACTTTTGAACGATTGTACCCTTGCGAAGCGGCGATTGCGGCTTCCCCCTTCAGCTACATTAAACAATACAATACCTAGCATCAATAACTGATGCTTTGATCTCAAGAATCTGGGATTTTCTTCCCGTGAATGCTTCGAGTTAAGACACCTGAGCTGGTTTGGAATGCACGCAATGATAGCGTTTAATTTATTCCAAACATTGACACAGGTGTGTGTACAAAGTACATACACCTGTGTCCCACCCGATGACAGAAGCCTGCCTGTTCTGAAGGTGTCTTCTGGTCCATGGGTCGCAAATTAAGCAGACATGCCAACATGGCCAAGATGGATACAATTCTGTAAGAAAAGAAATTGTGTTCAAATCGTGCTTTATGCATATTGCTTAAAGTTTAGAAGAAATGTTTGCATGCCCGTCGGATATCCTGGATATTCCCGAAGGTCTGACTGCTATTCGCCCAACACCAGACTCGGCAGACTTCGGTGCCTAGTGAGGACTGTCGCTTTCAACTTAATATTGACGTTTTGTATATTGCTCAGGTTTGCTGAAGTCTTGAGATATGCTCAGAATAACGCGTCGGCGTCGCAAATCTGCGGAATTTTCCGTGGTTTCCTCGCTCCGGATGTTTCCCAAACACATGTTCAGAAAAGAATATATATATATATATATATATATATATATATATATCACTCACTCATCTCTCTCTCCATCCCTCCCTCCCTCCCTCCCCCTCTCTCTCTCTCCCTCCCTCCCTCTCTCTCTCTCACACCCGAGTGTGTCTGCAGGATCCGCTGCTGCCGCTGTCGGTCCGACTTCTTCCCAGAAGACCGTATCAGACCTGCAGGTTTCCTCCTCGCTGACAGACGTGTTCCGGGCCCAAGTAGAAACAATGGAAGGTCACCTGACCAACCTGACTGTGCTTGTCACTGCAGCTTCCCCCAATGTTCCACTGAGGTCTCAAATGGATACTCCAACTAACGCGCTGTCAAGGAGGTACAGCAGTTTGCGTAGGATGTCACTGGAAACGTATGAAGCAAGTGAGAAATGGGCACCACCGGAAAGAGAAAAGTTGTTAAAAAAGACGCAAGAATTGGAAACTGGGGACACTCCGTGCGACAACCAGGCTTTCCTCCTCACGCTCGTCCACTCGACGATCCTGCTTGATGATGTCGCGTACAGACGCTTCACATCGGAAACACTGGAGGGCCTGGATGGGAACAACACGTTACTGGCTTACTACCGGACCGGTTGCACCTTTCATTTCAAAGACAAGGAGCGGCAGCCGCTACTCGATATGATCCACGGGGTTCAGGCCCACATCATTCCCGCCGCTGCGGCAGTCGCACCGCAACCTGAGGATGGGGTGGCACTGGGTTCGGTCTACATGATACTCTTCATCGCTCTCAGCGTCCTGCTCGGTGTTCTGCTGTTGGCCGGACTCGCGGTTCTTGGGTACGTCCACGCTCAGGGCTCGGCTGGTGGTTCGCCACGCCCAAAACGGCTGGTGACGCAGACAGGACCCCGGGCGGCTGTGACCGGGAGCACAAACCCGGCATTCAGCGAAGCCAGCGAGCGGCCGGCCGCGCCCGTCAACGAGACGGAGAACTGGCGCTGGCGACGGCAGGGCGACGCCGAGCCGCGCCGCGACTACGACGACGACCCTGTCACCACGCGCAACGCCAAACAGTCCACCTGGGGCCGCATCTGGGGCGGCGTGGTCAAAGACTACGAGCAACACTCCCCCGTGGCGCGTGAGCCCGACCCTTTGCCGATGCCGCGGGCGCACTCGCGGCCTGCCGAGGTCGAGCCCGCACGGCCGCCGCCCGCACGTGCTGGCGAGGCCCAACAGAAACGCTGGCAACAGAGTCGGGACATGCGCGACGAAGATGACGACGACGATGACGATGTGGTACCCGTCAGGCCGAGCGAAAGGCGAGGTCGCAGCGAACCGGAGCGGAGGTCGCCGCCTCCGCGCCGCCACTCGCCTCCGCCTCCGCGCCGCCACTCGCCTCCCCCGCAGCAGCGCCAGTCGCCTCCGCCCCGTCGTCGCTCTCCGCCGCCGCTGCGCCGTCCCTCACCCAGCAGTGACGGCAACTGGTCCTACGGAGCGTCTGGACGTAACAAGTCCACCGATTCGCCATTTTCTTCAGCTTGGTAGTGTTGGGTCCAACTTAGAACCGTGACAGACATTGTGGGGGATATTAAATTATCTGGCAAGAATGACTTTACCTCAGTGGATTTGGAGACGAAAGTGCTGGGATTTATTGCTTTTTTTGTCGATTGTTATTCAAATATGGTATGCAACGACCATCCAATGCTGACTGAAGGAGATTGAGTAATCATTTTTCATTCCTCTCATGTCGCATGAAGCTATCTAGAAGAAACTAAGAAACAACTTGTGACAACATGAAGCAAAAATCAGTAGCACACTGGATAGATATATCCTACCAGTGTCATTTTTTCAAGGAAGGTCCATGCATGGGTGAAGGAAACACTTGCGATGCCGTACTGTAAGGAACAGGAACGGGAACGCTGATTGCTCCAGCGTCGCGATAATTGTGAGGCTGACTCATGCTGGTGTGTCTGACCTGGACGCCGATTTACGCCTCTAGCCTGAATTTCTCTCAGCCCCAAGACCTTTCGGAAACCTTCGTACGTCGAGTGAAGGTCTTATTCTGTTTCCTGACATTTCAAGGTTATGTGCTTCCACAGCGCATGTAGATATAGATGACGGCTGCCATTTTCGTTTCGTGGCAGCTGCTCACCATTCTGGGAGCGGCTCCAGAGTTTGCCAGAGAGAATCGTCTCGTGGAAAACATTCTTGGGGTTGCGAGGGCAGTCATGGTTTCCAATTCAATCCTGAAACCATACATCAGGGAGCTTTCATACGAATAACATGCCAATCTGTCCTTGAAATAGAGTAGTGTGTCAAATATTCACCTCTTCTCTAAATGCGAAAACACCGCGGCCGTGTACAGTGATCTTGGATTCCACATTGTGTTGCGGCTGTTTTAAGCATGTTTGAACGATTACGTCATAGTGTTTGACAAAGTACCTATTGATCCAACAGTGGGAACTCTGCACCAACAGTGGGAACTCTGCAAAGTGTCGGGGCTCGCTCGAACTGCCGTGAAAGTTTTAGATGTACACCATCCCCACCCCCCCTCTAAAAAGATTAAAGATATCGCAAGTTCCATTCCTGGGATGAACGGCTCAGAGAAGAAATTCTCCGTGAACTTATCGCATAGACCCCAACCCCACTATCCGAACGAGTGATTACCGCAATGACTGATACATTTCAAGGTTAACATTTCAATTCTTACAAGTCATAGGGACGTACTGGCCGTAGCCAGGGTCTGCTTTGTGCAGACTTTTCTGCAACTTGTTGCGTTACGGATGTTGTGAGGACATAAGAAGCCGACTTTCTGCCGGCAGTCTGACACGGCCCAGTACTCGGTATATCCCGACTCATCGTCCAATCCGGATGGAACTTCGCCATGCAAATTAGGCCGATTTGTGGGTCTATCACTAATCGGCCCAGTATTTAGCATCTAATATCTATCATATTGCTTCCTCATATAACCCCGAAGTTTTTTTAGCTAGGCTCAGTAAATTTTATCAGATTCTATCGGTCTGTTCCAGTGGGTCCTCAATTATCTCCGCACTGCCTTCTCTAAGCTCCTCCAGCCTACTCTCGCGTGTCCTAGCGCGCCTCCTCCGAGTTATTATCTCCTCTGATCTGTTCTGAAACGATAGATGGTATTTCGGAAGATTTTGGAGGAGGCTCAATCCTGGTGCAAAAATTTCAATTGATAAACCAAAAAAATATTTTACGGTGAGAAACGCAAGTTGTGTGGGTTTTGTATTTCTGATTTGGCAGTTTTCTCCGTGTACCATTTCAGAACAAGTTTATTAAATGTACATACCAGGCCTTATCCAAATTCGGTGGCTTGTTAGCCTCACTACGCCCACCATATTGGTGCTGATCAGTCGCAAACAGCTGATACATCCTCCAAGCTCCCTCGGTCTTTTCAAGCGGAGGCAGATATGGGCACCTCCTCCAAATTCCTCTCATCCTTTTTAGAAGGCGCCAGAACAGACTCAATCATTTCCTTCCGCCAGAGTTTAGTCAGTGTCGGCGCCATCTCGCCTCTGGCCCGTCGTCACCGTCGTCTGCGGTAAACGGGTGATGTGTTTCAGAGTAATCCGACCTTCAGGGACGCCGCTCTACAGCGAATAAAATGTAGCGGCGAGGGCAGGTTCAGGAGGATAGGTCGCGTCTCATCCGGCGGCTTCCCGCAAGAACTTGCGCCGTCACAATTTCAAGCTGACGGGGAGGGGGACGGAACCCCATCAGTATATGCTTTGCTGATGGAACGCAAAATGAACAGACTGATGTATGCATACTCAATACCGTCTTTGCCTGGAGGATGTGAGTGAGGAGAGTGAGAACCCCCGAACGAGCTTCAAACATTCCGCAGATACTGCTGAAGAATGGGAGTCCGGGAATACCGTAACCCCTGCCCCGCCCTTACCCCACAGTCACTCCCACTCTTGGTGTGCACGGCTGTTAGCGCTGCTCGTAACGCACCGCTCTGCCGAGGTCTCCACTTGTATCGGCTACACCAGCGTCACCTATAAAACGATGCCAGTGCCATCTAAGCCTTGTGGGCGGCGAATACTCGCTCGCACAACGCACCCTAATAAGATCGAACTACGATTACATGCATGTCTTTATTCTAATCTGTTTGCTCATCATAATAAATGCATCCCGGAGTTCCCCGGTGTCCTCCCGTTGTATCCCACGGAGTCAATAACTTTCCGCTCACCATCTTGATGATCTGCTGCTGCCTTCGAAACATCAGTCGAGCTCACTGACTGATTTGAGTTTATTATGGCTTTTAATACGAATGTATTGGAATAGTCTAGATTCCATAATAAATTGTTTGATTCGACTTCACAATTTCACCCACTTGCATTCAAAGCCCGTGACATGCAAATACCCGCTTATGTGGTAGTAAAGCAGGTTTGCGACATAATGTCGCAAAAAATCATTCTATGAAATCTGTCCCGCCTTCCACCCAAAGAAAACTACCGGCGGTTTAGAGGTAGCCCCCGGCACTCTTCTCTAGCTCGATGAAGCTTTTGTGACTCTGCTTGCGGATGGTCCAGCTGTCGATGATGGCGCCGTCCTGCGGGGAGAGTTGAAAACAAGTCAACACCGGTAACGACGAACATCGATGTAAAACAGTTGAGTTTACTCAACAGTGTGAAATTCGCCACCCTATCTCTGCCCTTGCTAACTGAAAAGGTAGCCGCGAACACAAACTCATTCACATGATTCCAAAATGGTTGCGAACTTAATAATTACTGGGGTTTAACGACGCACCAGCTGCCAGGGCCATGTGGCAGCGTCAGGTCTCACTTTGTTGGAAGGGATTTGAGGGACCACGATCTCAACTTAAACAGGGGCGAGGATCGTGCAGTTGCGCATGAGGCAATGCAATTTATCGCCACAACTAAAATATTTGAAATCAATTACTAAATGATAACCAACTAATGGTACAACAATTAATGGTACCAACTAATGGTACAATACTCCGCTACAACAATTGCCACTGACTTCAACTGAAGGGGCTTCCGGTAGCCCGTTCCGTTGGCAGCGCTGTTTAGAAAATCGTAGTTCAACTGCTCGAGAGGTACTTAGATTCAAGCGCACTTATGCCCTTTTGCACCGATTGAGACGAACGTATACAGTTTTCATGCACTTAGCTCGAAATACAATAAACTTATTGAGAGGCTCTGTCGGGCTCTGTGGCTCAGGGGGCAGGTGCTCTACCACTGAGTCGTGCATCCCCGCTTGCAAGCTTACACAAGCTGCCTTGCCTGGCTCGGCAGCGCCTCACCTGGTCGTCGGACACCTGCTCTCCTTCCATGTAAGTGCTGTTGATGAAGCGAAGCCGCGTATAGCCGTACTCAATGCTCCTGAAGGCGGTCCACTCCGGCATCGTGCTGTTGAAGAGGTCATGAATCTCGGAACATCCCTGTGAAAACGGCATATTTAGTGACGGCTGGGCTTGAGAACAGGGTAGTGAGGTACTGAGAGTTCGGAGATTATATCAAGGCAAGGTGCACCACAATGCAACGGACATTCTTGTACATTCTTCATTCTCACATTAGTAGATAAAACAATTACTTCTACCGCTAAAAAAGATGTACGAATGTGAATATTAACCTTTGCACTACCGGAGTCGATTCACTCCCCCCCGCCTTCATATTTTACGGCATTGCGGAAAAAATACGGTTGTGCCGCAATAGTCTTCACCACACAATACGTAATACCACCAAAATTTCAGAACCAAATTATTTTTCACATATTTCGAAACAATTTCAAGACTATGCCATGCCAGATAATGCAGATATGGAGTCATTCCCAAATGCTTGCACGAGGGCCTAGACGTTTTCCTAGCTGCACTCGATTTAGGAACCGCGATTTGGCACGAATTGGGTCCTAAATTAGGCTCAAAATTACAAATGCACCTTGGCTTGACAGCACTTGACCTCTTGAGCATGTGACATAGACCAAGGACCACAGGTGATCACTGGTGATCTTAGGTGACTCCGGCAAATTCATGTCGATGTAGCTGGTCGTGTAACGAGAATATGATGGGTTTTAACCGAATGTCTTAACACGCGCATTGACGGGGGCGGGTACCCGCCCCCTCGGGTTTGTCGAAGATAGCATAAAACGGCGGCGCCTAGCCCCGCCGTACTTGGTATACCTTTTCTGTCATCATTTATACAACTTTTGTCAAAATTCTAGGGTTAGGTCATCTCAGGTCAGGTCAGCAGTGCAGGTCAAGTGACCTAACCTCGAAAAAAGTTTAAGATAGCATAAGTCGGAACAGAGTAAACTTATTCGATTGAAACTCATATCACATAATGGGCCTACCGAGTTCTCTAAAATACGTTCCGATATTTTTGATATCGATGACCTAAGGTCAGGTACGAGTCATGAACTCTCCATTGGAAATACATGGGAAAATCGTTTTAACCAAATAACTTAGTAACGGATGGTGATAGAGCGTTTGTTTTAGCTGCATTAGATTAGCCTTGTCTCTGCGGTTCTAATGTTATGAATTATATCTAATTTTACCTTGACCGGACCTCAGGTCAGGTCAAATCCTTGATTTGACCTAGCAAGGTCATATTATAAATTATTCGATTCGGCTTGCTGCAAAGATTCATATGTTTTCAGTTATTTTGCTCTATCTTTGCTTGTTTAGATGTAATGACCAAAAACCTTCATTTACATGTAATCCCTATGGCGGCATGTTTTGACCTCTAGTGACCTTAAATGTGACTTGACAAAAAATGGTTCAAATATTTTCTATGGAGAAGTAGATGGGCTACCCAACGCCGTTTACGGTTTTTCGCTTCCTAGCGTGGTTCTCGAGATTTTAGGGGGGGCGGGTACCCGCCACCCCTCGTCAAAGCGAAGGTGGCTCAGACCCCCGTCAATGCGCGGGTTAAAAGAGCTGTTACACATCGTGATGATATTTTAATGTCCAGTCCTTTCGAGGTCAAATAAGGTTAAGCTTCGGGTGGTCCTAACTCATAACATAATCACAATTATGAATTGTCAGCCACAGAGCTGCTTTATTTTTGACAGCTTGTTAGCCATGCGTCAATCAAGGGTAGAAACCATATGAAAGGTAAAAATCCGACCTTAAATTACATTTACCCGTGTAATATAACATCTCTTTCCGTATCTTGCTAGCATCAGTTCATGCGCGCATGGATGACCCTTGGCGATTTTGTTGTTCCTTGACCTTTCAAGATCATTCAAGGTCAGCAACCTTAAGTGACCTTATTTGACACGCAAAAACATGTTTAGAAAATCCACGTGCTTTGGAAGCCGTTTTACTGATACTGCAGTCGCTCGCGTACTCGGGGTAGCCGTCAGGTCAAATGGGGTCATCAGTTGAACTATGAAGATTTAGGCATGTCACTGCACGTGCTGAATTTTGCAAATGTCTCAAAGCACGCATCTGTGAGGTTCATCATTAAAAGGTGGCGCAAAAGACGTTGTGTCAGTCTTTCACATGATTTCGCATCTTCAAGTCATATATGTGACCTCTCAAGGTCAGCAATCGACCTAAGGTAAAACAGATAGATAGATAGATTAACATTTATTGGACGGAAACAATATGGCCGGTATTTACAAAGAGATTGGCGCAAAAGCCCGAAGGCTTAAGTCGTGGCGCCTCTCTCGGTTCTTTCATTAAACATATCACTTATACGGGACATACAAAAATACCATCGACGAGTCCAGGCCATAATCAAACGCTACAACATGACATGCCTTATTAAATATCTAGTCCCCAAGCGGCTTTTGGAGGGGAGGGGGTGGTTTGAATCGACCCTTCCTCCGTAGGGCAGGGGTGCAAAATACCGCCAATAAGGCCAGTAGGGATGCATGGCCATGCATAATACGGCATGTTTCAGTCGGTACCTAAAGTATGTGAACCAGCAGCGCTCTTGTAGAACAAGCATCAGTTCTAGTGGCACTGTGAGATGGTCACTGATAGAATCCTAGGACTAACATCATGATAAAGGGCTCAACCGAGCCATTAATCGTTGTCAAAGTTTTACGCAAGTCATTCGAAAGCTGCCCGTGTGATGATAATAAATCTACTAGCAACAGGAATAAATACTTAAGCAACCAAAAATGTCGCAGTTGATTCGCCATCATAGCTCGGTCGCACAGCTGTTAATCCGGCACCGCCTGGGGTGTCCGATCGGATCTGTTCCCCTATGATCTTGGGAACCAACGATGATGCGGAAAAATCGAGCTGGCGTTAAAAGCAAGGGCCAAAATGGGTCGAATCTAGGCCGATTTAGAAAATCCCTTACAACTCGGGAACCACTAAACCTAAAGAAAAACCAACGAAACCAATGTGATCGTCTTGGCCTTTTTAATCGAGTTTGAATTTAATCGATAGTCTTGGCCCTTGCCCGGATTGGATTTTGATTTGATGACCGGATTTGAGTCATTTGATCGTGATGACCGACTGTGTTTGTATCTTGTGCGTACTTATTGTTTCAACTATTAATTTTTAACTTTTAACTTTCGACTTCACCTGTTAGTGTGTATTCATAGCTGCTGGTAATCTTTAGAATGAACTAAAACTGAAATATTTCCAATATGATCTTGTGCTTAAGTCCTAATCCTGTAAGGAGGTTTTCGGTGTTATCTGCCATATCATTCGAAACTGCAGAACCTGCTCGTCACTGTGATATAAAATCCTACTGCACGTTGTTCGTTGAGAAAACACACACAAAACAAAAACAAACCGGGACAGCGTGGTTTTTGGCGACATCTGGTTGCTCCGTTATTGACCTGACCTAAACATGGCTGACATCTTTGTAATTAATCTTCTCAACAGCTTTTTAATAATCTTTATGCATTAGATCTAGTTTTCCTAGGAACAGAATTAAACCCTAGTTTTATCTGCCTCCTTTTATAAAAAAATCGCCTTAAATTCGTCTAGAAATGACGTCAAAACTTGGTGGCCGGACCTAGTCTGATATCACTTTTCAACAAAGAGTATTCAAATTGACCACCTGACAGGTATGCAAAGTGGCGAATTTCTAATTCAAATCGGCTAGGAATCCTATGCAAAAAAACGAGGGTTCCGATTGGACCCCCAGGCAGTGAATGGTTGAAAACACCATATCTGAGAACAAAATCCCAGCATTCCCTTCATAGGCGGATCAGGAACGGCGCGGAGGTCGCCCCCGTCATCGAGCATTAAAATCCCCCGTACTGGTCTCGGCGCCCCATTGAAGCGTCATTGGTGCCCCCTAAAACGTCGCTCTCTCCTCACCCCTCTCCGTGATGCGGGTATTGGCGCCCCGACGATAAAATTCCTCTTCTCGCGCTATGTTGCTCAGTCCAAAAGTGGCTTCGCTCTGATCTGAACGCCCCTACGATCCAGATCTAGGACTTCCCTACGATCGGAGGTCCTGGATCTGTCTGTGTCTGCCTTTCCCGCCTCTCTCAGAGTTCAGGTCAGTGACATCGGGACCGTCTCTCACCGCAGAGCCAGTGGTGATGTGAACAGGCGCACCGGGATTCAGGTACGGGTCCTCGGCCGTGCCGTTGTAGATGGTATAGTTGTACACCGGGAACAGACGCTCGTAGGAGTGTTCGTGCGCCCAGATGGCCAGGTCCACGCCGTTCTCCATCAGGAGGTCCTCCACCCCGAACCTGCCTTCCACAGTATGCAAATACGCGTGTCTGAAATTTTACCGATTTTGTCTTCAATAAACAGGAATTTGTGCATTCACCCTGAAATTTGAAAAAAAGAGGTACGGCTGTAAAAACATAAAAATTAAATACAGCATGGGCACTGATGTACGTATTTTTCCGTGTGGTGGTTTGTATAAATAAAAACGTTGAAATAAAAGGAAACTTCAGCTGGTCAGGGTGGTCTAATTTCTCATACTGGCCTAATTCCGGGCTCCCTCAGTCGCCCATTTTGCAACCAGTCGAAATACAGCTGGGTGTTTTAAGAATATATTTGAATTGATCTAATGGGTAATAAATTGTTTGCTGTGTATATTTATATCATCGAAGATGATTTTGGGACATTTAGATTATTCGTATTTTGATAGCTGTTTTGATATTTTGTGTAAGTAGTCTTAGAATGACTTAAATACTGTCTATCTTGCTTCATCAAAATGTTCGTAGAAATCACGTGCGTATGAAGATCCGCATGGACTCAAACATGTATCTCACTTGGTACGTCTGTCCATGCACATTGCCTCTGAAATTAATTCTAAAAACACCTCTCAGCTTAAAGCTCGTCAGCAGTCCCATTGGTTGTCCTTGTTCTGTATGGGGTTTTGGTTGTCCGCCGCATCCAGTCATTCATATGAGGTAACCAATAGCCATACGGAGCCTGAGCCAAAACTTTGAACTTTAATATTATGAGACTTTGTTTGATGTGCATGCTCACGTATTTTTGTGTGAGCCTTTTAGAGTGTGGGTTCCGTTTTAATATAAGGGGCATTTATGTTTTTCCATTTTGTACATTTAAGACGAAAGAAGCATGGATGCAAATGAAATATTTATATAAAATGTCCTCATTTACCTTAAATGTTTTTGTACATTTAATTTAGTTTACTACTTTAAAAATTTCTAAACACCTGTATAAACCACGTATCACTGACAAGTACGGCGCTACAAACAAGTGCGCAAACGACGAATATGGCGGCGCGTCAGCCTCACCCGGGTGAAAAATATGTTGACTGGAAACCGGCACGGGTGTGACATGTCACGACAGGAAACTCGCTTGTGTGACAAGTGTGACAGCTGAAAACCAGCGCGTGTGTGATGGGTGTGACGGCTGAAAATCGATCCGAGTGAGGCATGTGACGGCTGGAAACTGGCTTTTGACATGTGACATGTCACGGCTGGAAACTCGTTTGTGTGATGAGTGTGACGGCTAGAAACTCGCTTGTGTGACGGTTGTAACGGCCGAAAGCTCACGCGTTAATGACAGGGAAGCCGACACGGAGGAGGTCGCGTGTTCTGGTGCAGTCGTCGTGGTCGCTGTTGGAGCAATACATGGGCCTGTGGCCGAAGACCACGATCCAGGGCCGCAGCGCGCGAGACTCCGGCTTGCTGGCCTCCTGGCGGGACAACGGCCAATTATGCCGCGGCGCAACACAGTACACATCAACGGAGCGGGCTTCATCAGCCTGGCTCTACAGTGACCTGGGGCTTCATAATCGATGAATTCCCCAGAAGAAACATATCAATGATATAACCGCCCCGGTATATGTGGGGGGGCTTGTCACTTACTTAGCACTTGTCGCCACTTGTCATTTAGCATCGCCCCATTTTACACGAAACGCTCATTTGAGGACGACCTGGGCGTATCATTACGATTTTATGATATTATGACGTCACCACCCGGCTTAAAACAAAGGTGAGGTGCTGCGCCCGTGCAGTTGTGGCGGTCTTAAAAGATAGGTATGTTTTTAAAGCATATAAGGAAGAAAAAATTTTTACTGTTTTTGAAATATTTTCGCCAATCGACTCGCTCGCTGAGTCTACGACATGCAGACAAGGGTCTTTTTGTAGCTCTGTGAGGTTCTCCGATCGCATTCAAAGAAATAGGCCGGGACATTTAAAGGGAATGTGACACCTTCATAACGTGATTTTAACTGAGATAGCCAAGTTGTAAAGCAAGTCGGAAAACCCGGTACTCCATATATCATTTGTTTTGGAACTCGATATTTCCGTAGAAAAAGCTAAAACCTACCTCACACCAGCCCCCTTATCAGCCTCCCACCGGGCGGCCATTGTTGTGAGCTGCTGGTGTGACGACATATGCTGACGTCACGATGAGCATCAGCCAATCGAAGCCCTTGAAGGGTTTCAAGTATGGTAGTGGTTGACAGATCATAAGACAGGCATCATCCACAGGCAGATATTTATTCATTTTCCTAGAGAAGTATTTTTAAAAACAAAATATTGAGATTATCGAACATTTTTCAGAGAAATCCTGTGTAGTTTCATTATTTTTGGCTAACAGTGCACCCATGGGCGCCGAAAGCGAGGGGGGGACGGGGGGACGCGTCCCCCTGTTGGCCAACCAGGGGGACGTCCCCCAACAATTTTTTGGGTCAATGGTCATTAATGCTGTCAGGTACCGAAAATGCTCAAAATTCGCCTCCCCGGTCAGTACTAGCCCGGGTCCGCCCCCTGCAAAAATTCCGGGGCGGCGCCCCTGAGTGCGCCTAATTTCACTAAATTCCAGGATTCGACCAAGGTGCCACATTCCCTTTAAAGGGAATAGATGATCTTCAGACATTCTGAAAAGGACTATCAATGGACTAGATGGGCCTGAAAATCAGGAAAAAATTGCTTCCACCTTTTTATCGCTCAAAAGCTTGTAGCGGCTTGCGACATGTGCATGGCTGCGTGGCCGTGCCATTTGTTGATATTCATCATGTGTCATGCGTTGCCAAATGGAAAGGGGTTCCTTCATGGTTTGAAATTAGAAAATAATCCCATTTATCCTGAACTTGTGCATGTATTTTTTTATTTAAAAAAGTGTTCGGAAATTTAACATAGAGAGCTTTGGGTGAAATTAAATATGCTAATAGAGGTTTCCCGGCACGCTCTACAAAACTGTTATCTCAGTTCAAACCCCATTATAAAAATCGACACTCTCTTTCAAGTCCACGTCTCGTGCGCTGGGAAAAGCAGGAGATCATCAGAATAGCAGCTATTGTAACCATAGAAACACGAAATGAAGTTTTGTTTATTGCCTCTCGCGTTATCTGGATATCAGGATGTTGATAAGTTTCGATTGCGCTATGGCGTCCTTAGGGTAGTTTTGAGGAGACGCGGTCATCGTGGTCACTTCTCAGCCACTCAGAAAGCGCTTGGGAAAGCGGGTCCTCTGAAGCCATGATTTGTCATTCCGCAGTCATCTTTTCCCATCGTTGCCAAGAATGACTGAGCTCGGCAAAAGCGCAAAATTAGAGCAGTCTATTTCCAAAGCGGTATAAGAATCTGAGCCCGATCTACTTAAAACAGGCCGCTACCACTGCAATTTTCCACCTCTGTTCTGAATTCTGGGCCGTTAACTCCTCAGAAGAGCGCTGGACACGGCGTTTCAATGCGACTAAAAATACATCAATCTTCCGACACTACCTTCGTGTTGGCAATGGAGCCACCTAATGAGAGCTGATATAGCAAAAGGCGCAGCAAGTAAGCGAACTTACCTCTAGATCACGTTTTAACCAGAGGTATTGGTTGGCCACCATTTCGAAGCCGTAATTAACGTAGTAGTAGTACTCTGTGGAGACCGAAACGAAGTGGACAGGGCCCATATCGAAGCTGTAGAACATGTTGTCGCCGTCCCTAGGCATCGAAAACCGCGCTTTGTAGTTGGAGAAGTTGCTGAAAATGGACGCAGGCGGTGACTGTGATGAAAGCGGTAGGCTCATCCCAGGATTTTGAAAATTTGAGCGATGCCCTATCTAAAAGACTTCATACTTTGCTAACAATATCCCATCGGCCCATGGCGTAGCCCGTACAAACCGAAACAAACGATACATGATGACGATACAGATACCATGAAACGATACAGATACCATGAACTTTTCAAGTTCCTGGTAGGAGTGTATGTAGAAGAATGAAACTCAATATGTTTGCTCACTACGTTTGGTGGCCGGGTAGGGTAGTGACAACACCTTTGATTGTGGTTGTCGCGGGAAAATCACGTAGGACAGTGCTACTCACCAGCTTTCCTTGAGGTGACCGGGACAGCCCATTGAAGCAATGCTGCCAATAAATTCTTTTGACTACCTAGGCCGGCCTTTGGGGCAGTTTCTGGGCCCTAATATGCTGCTTATTTTGGTTCAGTTTTATAAACTCTGCTCAAAACCATGATGGTTGTTCACGCCACGTAAGTTCATAGTGCCAGTCATTTCATGTAGGTCAATGACACTATTTATCCTTGTGATCACCGGAGCAGGTGATGTAGGTCAGTGAGACTCACTAGCTGTTCTCGTGGTTGCCGGGGCAGGTCATGTAGGGCAGATAGCCGGCGATAGGCTCCACCTGTCGCATGAACTCGTCGCCCACCTCGGCGTTGTCACTGTCCATGTCGTAGGCGAAGTCGCCCACGTGTAGAATGGCATCGTACATGCCCTGCTGTACCTCGCGCTGCAGCCTAGAATGCAGTAAAATCACACCATGTACATAACATGGCATCACTTTTGATGTAATCATTAGACTGCAACCGTCACATGAAAGCCGCAGCCCCGAAGAACCCCTTCCATCCAACGAAGACCACACAGCGATGGACGATATGTATCACACCTTAAGCTGATAAAGCAGAACTGTTGCGTCTTGAAGAGTGCTTATGACCCTATACAGGGAGGGATTCATAGACAGTAGGGAGGGGAGGAGGGGGTGGTAGCCCTTCTTAGGTCCGCGGACGCACCTCGTGTTGCCGTTGGGTGCCCTATATAATTAGTCATACGTCTCTTAAATGCCACCCCGGTAATTTAGTTGGTAGAGCGTTGTGACCCGGCCCCCAGCTCCAAAACCGTGCAGTGGCAGTGCACTGGTGAAAGCTGGGATCAATTCCCCTGAGCGAGATACTACAACGCTCAACATTTACCCAACGTAGTTCGGCTGGTAACTGACTGGCGCGGGGGGTGACCTAAGCGGGGGGAGGGGGAGGGGGCGTTCCTGTGCTTTGTGTGACATTAAACCCTGGCTTCAAAATTAACCCGTCATTGCGGGAGTTGCTCGTTCGTGTGGTGGGAACGGGGGTCACCGTGACAAACCCTTGCTAACATTAGTGATAGTGGGGCTTCGATCCTAAAACCGAGCTCGCAATAAATTTACAAATACAAAAATGCCGCTCTCCACTGTCCGCCGCTGATTTACGCTGAACTATTCAGCCGCCCTTATGGTAAAATTAGATCGTCTACCGTCCGAAAATTTTCATGGAACGCTTCCGCCCTGCAGCACCTAAAGCTGGCCTTGGGACGGCGCCCCTCACAGGGTTCAAAGGAGCCCCCGGTGTTATGCTGTAGCCCCAAGAACTTTTACCCAACATAATCAAAATCCTGCATCCATCTCTGCCCATACTAAATCACGCATTCAAACGATAAAAACGAAATATAGCATGCATTATACACGAGCCAATGCTCATTGGCAAGCAAATAAGTCCTCTTGGCAGCATACCTGCAATCATCCCAGAATGACAAAATTACGTCTTTTAGGCAGGCATTCCAAAAATAAAACACCAACTAACTGGTAGGTATCAACCGAGCAGCAAGAACAGATAAAAATATTCCCAGCTTAAATCAATATCCCAGTTGTGATTTCCCATGCCTTTTCAAAGCACTGCTCTCTGCAGAGCAGAGCATCTCATTTCTACCGTTGCCTGGACGAAGAAAAACACTAGAATGGAGTCGAAACCCTAATCGACATGAACATAGGCGTAGGAACGGGTGTGGGCCAGGGCCATAGCCCCCCCCCAATATTCATGTTTCTTAACCCATTAACGACCTATGGCGTTGACTGGAACAGCTAAATGACTTCAAAATACCCGCTGCCCCCAATATTCTGGACGTGCCTACGCCTGATGGACATGAACACCGTAAGACCAGTCCGAAGAAAGGTGTGCAAGAGAAAGTGAGCAAGGTCATGTCACGAAAGCGGCTCCCAAGAACACGCCGCAAGATATGCAAGGAGTTGTAACCAAATTTGCACAAACAAAGTTCGAGAGGCGAGCAGGTTGTGTTATACCATCTGGGGCTTGTGCCTAGCATATGCATAGCATAGCATAGCATCTGGGCGTTGCTTGGCTAGTGAGATATTCCTGGGCAGTGACTCGGCGTTTTGGGCAGCGAAAGACATTTCTGGGGTGACTGGGCGTTGCCTGGTTGTGTGGGTCCTGGGCAGTGACTGGGCGTGCCTGGGTGTGACGGGACTTGCCTGGGGTGGTGGGCGTTGCCTGAGTTGTGATAGGGCATTCTGGGCGTGTCTGGGCGTTGTGGTTGTGATAGGGCATTGCCTGGGGGTTGGGCGTTGCCTGGGTAGTGCGGGACATTGCCTGGGCGTGACTGGGCGTTGCCTGGGTGGACGGGACATTCCTGGGCAGGACTGGGCGTGCCTGGTTGTGTAGGGATCCTGGGCGTGTTGGGCGTTGCCTGGTTGTGATGGCCTGGGCGTGACTGGGGTTGCTGGTTGTGATGGGCATTGCCTGGGCGGTCGGGCGTGCCTGGGCGTGACGGGACCATACCTGGGCAGTGACTGGGCGTTGCCTGAGCTGTGACGGGACCATACCTGGGCAGTGACTGGGCGTTGCCTGAGTTGTGACGGGAACATACCTGGGGTGTTGGGCGTTGCCTGAGTTGTGATAGGGCATTACCTGGGCGTGTCTGGGCGTTGCCTGAGTTGTGATAGGGCATTACCTGGGCAGTGTTGGGCGTGCCTGAGTTGTGATAGGGCATTCTGGGCAGGACGGGACCATACCTGGGTAGTGACTGGGAGTTGCCTGGGCAGTGACGGGACCAACCTGGGCAGTGACTGGGGTTGCCTGGGCTGTGACGGGACCTCCGGGCAGTGTTGGGCGTTGCCTGGTTGTGATGGGCATTACCTGGGGGTTGGGTGCCTGAGTTGTGTGGGCCCTGGGAGTGTTGGCGTTGCTGAGTTGTGATAGGGCATTACCTGGGCGTGATGGGCGTGCCTGGTTGTGAGGGGGGGCACTGCCTGGGCAGTGACTGGGCGTTGCCTGAGCTGTGACGGGACCATACCTGGGCAGTGACTGGGCGTTGCCTGAGTTGTGACGGGACATTACCTAGGCAGTGACTGGGCGTTGACGGAGCCGAGGTCTCCGTACACGGCCAGGCGCGGACTCCAGTTGACGCCGGAGGGCATGGTGGTGAAGCGGAACACCTCCGACCAGCCGGAGTCGCTGCCCGCCTGGTACACTGGAGGACAGCGGCGACACGCGCACTTCAGGGAGCTAGTCACTTCCGCAGCAGGGCGCTGTTTTGGCACTTTGGTTCAGAGGCAGTGAGGTCATAAAGCTGGATTCGAGTTTACTAGGTAGTGAGGCACTCGTGAGAAATTATCATAGCTAATTGAATATGGAAGAAGAAAACACAGGATCAGAGAATGAAACAGAAGAGAGAGAGAGAGAGAGAGAGAGAGAGAGAGAGAGAGAGAGAGAGAGAGAGAGAGAGATAGAGATGGATAGAGAGAGAGAGAGAGAGAGAGAGAGAGAGAGGAGGGGGAGGGGGGGGGGGAGGAGAGAGAGAGAAAAGAGAGAGAGAGAGAGAGAGAGAGAGAGAGAGGAGAGAGAGAGAGAGAGAGAGAGAGAGAGAGAGAGAGAGAACCAATATGATTTTATTATCCAGGGGTACCACGAGATCCACCTACCATAGCTGGTGCTGGGCTTCAGTGCCGGCAGGGTCACGCGGTGCACGTACTGAGTGCGGCGCAGCTTGCCCCCGTCCGTGAACAGGGTGGCGTTACCGGCGACACGCGAGTCCGGCCGCTCCGTGCCAAAGTACACCTCCGAGCCGGTGAGCTCGCCCGTGTTCCACGTCACAACCATCTCCGACGGCTCCTCTGTGGGAAAGGTTTCATTTCAGACTTGAATTGTTAACATCAAAGTCAGACGTGATTTGCATTGGAAGCGCTTCGCTGTTAGCACTGCTAATGTTCCCAATTTGAGAAGTTCTGGCCGAACATTAACACCAAATTTCGTACCCCGGTCCACCAAGGTTACTGAGTAGTGGTCACATTCTTAAAGGGCCTATTCATCGCTTCTTTTCTGACCAGTGGGAGGCCAAATCAAGGTTTAGCTAAACTCTTTAACAGCGCTAGATGAATTTTCCCGAGATCATTTGAACTCTATTGACACTTCTTACTGGTGCACCGTCAAAGATCTTGAGGTCACGTCAATAATGACGTCACCTGAGTTCATTCAAGGCCATGGCCATCAAGTGCACTTATCTTTTGAATAAAACAGCGGCAGCAACAGTCTTTTACGCCAAAGTGAACGTATGAACCGTTCAAATGGAATGCAACACAAACTTGGTCGTCAGTGTTTGAAATTGATCCGAGGTCAATACCATCATGACATTATCTACCTCCTTGATTGAGGAAAAACCCACTGAGAGAAGGAACAGAAGCTGTTACAACGAGGTCCTTAACAACAAAAACTTCGTACCGGACGGTCAACGTGTCCAATCAATGTGAAACACTTACCCCCATATGATAGATGAATCTGCTCTGGCTGGTACTTGTCTGTTGCATGGCAAACACATAAGCTGGCAAATAAAATACAGAGTAATTTCATGATGGGTTCCCCGCTTGTCAGCTCTGTAGAATAAGTCTGGTTACCCCCTGTAACCTAACCTAACGTCATTAAACATAAACAAGCACAGGGCACGAATTGTGTTTTGCACGCTTCATCTTCCTTATCACACAAGAACGTAACCAAGGGCATGCAGGGCCCCTGAGAACAAGGGCCTCAAGAAACGCCGTCTGGCTGCACCCCTCTGTGGTCAGTAGGGTTCACTGTAACCAAGCAAGTCGTCTGTGACCCTGGCGGATCCGGTGCCGCGGGCCCTGGGGGCGCTGCCGGGGGCGCCTCGAACCGGTGGGGCCCCTTGGTGGGGCCGACTGTCCTGGGGGGTGGGGCTTGGGGGCGCCTGGGCGGGCTGACCGACAGGGCCTTCTGCCACCTTTGTGGCCAGCAGGTCATTCTGTGGTCAGTAGGGCCCTCTGTCACCAACGCAGTTCCAAGTGGCCCGTGGTTCTCTCCATGGCCAGAAGTCCTTATAATCAGCAGGGCCCGCTGTAGCCAGCAGGGTCGTAGCTCACCCGCAGGACCCTCTGTGACTCGTAGGGTCGCGAAGGGCTCTCAGGCTGCATTGAACTTGGTCCACTCAGCCGATCTAGTGTCCACCAGGTTCCTGGAAATCTGGACAGCTCGCGATCCAACCAAAAATCACGTGAAACCATCGCTAGCAGCGGAGCCAACTCAGTCTCCGAGTCGTTTGGCCAATATCCTACTCGACAAGACGGAGATTAAACAGGAGCAAAAAAAAACGCAAAAAAGCCTGACGAAAACGGTCCCCAGTGCCCAAAGAGTCCGTTGGCCACCAGTTGTCCAGGACCTGCAGTTGAAGCCATTCCAGCGTTACCACAAGCATGGGTGGAGAATATGCCCGGCCACCCCGGCCATGGCCGGGGTAACTTTTGGAGTCCTTGTTAATGCTGCAGAAGGTCAAAATTTACGGTTATTGAAAATAAAACGAGATTCTGTGTTTTGTCTTTACTTTTGTTGTCTGTTTTGTGCTCTTTTACTTTCAATGGACCAGTGTGGACCTCCACAGCTGACCTTAGCAATAGGCATGGCAGTTTGTGCGGGTAAACTGTATATTTTATTATTTCTCTGGAGCACGTAGGTACACTGGACGCATGCCAGGCACGCTGGCGGATCCAGGGGGCAGAATGGGCTTAGCCGTCCTCCAAACAAATCTGTGGGGGACTAAAAATACAAATTAGGCCCCCCCACGGCTAACATCACTTCCCCTCCCTCTCTCCCGGTTGATGACACAACACCCAACACCACGCCAACACCGCCTCCACGCCCCCGTGGATACAATAATGGCCACGCCAACATAGTTTTCCACCCCACGCACCCCCCGTCAACGAGCCCTAGTTAATTTTTTGCCCCCACAAACAGGTGCGCTGGATCCGCCACTGGCCAGGCATCGGCCGCCGGCCGGGTAAATCTCGAACAATTCTCCACCCATGACAAGATAAAACTTACAGAAGCTCGACAGCAGGAACGGCTGGTGTTTGTGCACGTGCGGTCGGGCTGGATAATTTGGAACTGACAGAAGATCCTCTTCCATGAGAAGTCTCCATCTGAGCTGTATCGCACACCGAACCATCACAAACAGCGAATATGTGCCCTCGCCAGTGATTGTGACGGATTTAGGCTTGGAGACGCGCCAACCTGTGTGGTCAAATAGCGCCCATACCACTCCTCTTTAACTAAGGCCTATAATAAGCTTTTCCTGAAGAAACGTGCGGAAATGAAGAGATGCGTTTCTCTGAAAAGTCCGGTCTGTAGCAGAATAAGATTTCCATCAAAAGTGAATCTCCCGCATTCTGGCTAAGATCATCATCACTGGGCAGACAAGTAGTCATATATCTAAACAACCAAGAGAACTGGTTAAACGCGCCGTCAGCAGGGACGAACGGGCCCTCGTCGGAGTGCCAGCTGCCGGTAAGGACCCTGGCCTGGGCCATGACGAGTTAATCGAAAGCCCTCAGTTGGACCCCACCCGTCTGGAACAGATCGCTACAGCCGCGAGCTGCATACGATGGAAGTGCTAGTAATGCTCAGAAGAACAAGCACGCTGACCGAAACCTCCATCGAACCTGGGTCGAGGATGTCGGAGACAAGGCTGCTCCCCACAACGCGGCCAAGCGGCAGGAGTGATGCGGAGACAACATTGATATTTTCTGGAAATAAGAAACAAGTTCGAGCAGCAGCCCAATCTTGCGCCAACCTAACACCCTTGAGACGCCGTCCAGAAGGGACTCTTTAAGACGGCACTCGCCACCACAATAACCGAGACGCTGGACAACTTCTGAGTGAGTGCCTGTGGGAAAGTGCATGTGTTGAGAATGTGCAGGCAAATAAACGGTGGAGCTGCATTTGTTTTTCTGTTACACGCATCTAGTACCTCCACTTTACCCTACTTTCCACTTCAGACACTCTGATTATTCGTAATATCCAGCCTCACGGCGGCTGGAGCTGCAGGTCACGGATGCACTGATGCACAAATGCACTGCCACGCCTCTCAGTAGGATACTGAGAAATCAACAGCTGGCCGGTAGACCCGTGAGGACGGTAAACACCGATAAGTCAGATAAAGTGCAAACATAATAATGTAAAATGTAAGCAACACTTGTACCCAAACATACCACTTATATATCAGAGCTGTTTACATCATATTGCGACGGATGCTAATGGACTGTTCACTCGAGACAATACATGACCTGGTGGGTCAGCGCCTCTTGAGTGTCAGAAGTGGGAACATCTCAAAACCAATCGACGGCAGCAAAGTCTGAAAGAGCTGTCCGAAAGAACATTCAACACGCTGCTGACAAGCGCTGAGAAATACACTGATGACATGTGCTGAGAAATACGCTGATGACAAGCGCTGAGAAACACCCTGATGGCAAACGCTGCGAAATAGGTACTCTGAAAAGCTATATCACGGGCCGGGTGGCCTGGTGGCTCCACTGCCTGCATCCAGAACTGGATTGTATGGATTAGCGTGGGTTCAAATCCCACTGCGGGAAACCGCCTTCCGTGTTCCACCTGGTCCGGTGGAAAGGGTCCTTAGACACCCACGCCATCAATGCTCCCTGTAATTGGGCAAGTGTGCCTGGGAAAAAGGGTTTGGGGTTTTAGGGCGCTTCAGCGTCTTGGCTATATCGCGCCCAGGCAAGTGTGCCTGTTGGAAGTGGCCCTACGAAAATAAATAAAAAGAGCATACACTCCGTTCCCTTAACACGCGCCCCACTGGGGTCCCTCGCATGACGCGCCCCACTGGGGGGGCATTTTTCGCCCCCCTCGGTATCTCATTTTCTAGGATACCTAAGGAAAATTACGGACGGCCTTCGAGAGCTCTTGACGAGACGAAGAGAAATTATTTGTAGTATTTTTATGCCAGGTCAAAATTGAGGTCAACAAAGGTTAAAGAAGGTTCCATAGGCTTACAACAGGGCAGTGTACGTTTACCCATCTATATTTTTATTCAGTAGAGCTAGAGCAAATATTTATGCATCATGGATTCCTCTCATCGTGGCAAATCAAACGGTGTATAATATGGCCTTGCTAGGTAAAATTTTGAAAATGACGTTACATCGAGCTAGGTCAAGGTCACATGGTGACCTGGTATGGTCATGATGCATATCAATCGCCTCCCCGTGACAATATAAGCACAATGAAAGCAAAATGGAACCTTTATCTCAATTCAGTGAGACGTTATTGGCAAAATAATCACTGTATGTTCCTGTGACCTGACATGACCTTTGAGAGGTCAGATGGTCAAAAACTCAACTTGAAGGTCCAAGATTGTGGCAAGAATACACGGTTTGATAATTTTCAGCATTATCTATCCAGTTTTTACTGAAAACGAGCCCCTTCTATTTTTCACCATAGACATAATGGGGCGACCAAAAACTGACCCCATCTTAGGTCAACAGTATCAAAATTCCAAGATAGTAGATTTGTAGACCCTAATGACCTTATCATATGGTGAAAGTTTGAAACTGATCGGTTGGCAGATGTTCCTTAGGCACTGCTTAAAACTCGTGATTTGGGGTTTTGAGGTCGGGTCACTTGACCTTGAATAGCTCCTTGACCTGACATGACCGAACATAAAAAATTGTTCAGATGCGTAAAATTGATCCGGAATAAGGTACTGTAAGGTTCGTTGTCCTGCGTCTCTTCGTTTTTGCGTTACCTGGGAAAAACCAGAAGGGGGCGAATCTCGCCCCCAGCGGGGCGCATGTTAACCCGCGCCCCACCGGGGTCCGGCGCCACCTTCGCCGGGCCATCGATGGCCCCCTCTAATCCGAAATATGGGCGTTAGCGCAATCTGCGAAGTGCATGAAGCTCGCGTGAATTCAGGAAGAAATTACTTCGCATGTTTTAGTGCTCGGTCATGGTTTGACCTCCGGGTAATTAGGTCAGATCGGCTATTTTCACCAAATATGCAATGATTAAGCAACTGGGCAACCTTATGTCATTGAGCTATTGAGGCCTGGTAGTACATTTGATAGAAATTGCCAGTCTTTTTCCGCCATGTGGACGTAAGACCTCCCGCCAGTGGTTTGACCGCCAGAGGTCACCCGTGACCTAATATGACCTGAGGTCCGAAAGGTCAAGTGACCTGCCGTATATAATGAAAGCAGCGACAAGACAACACGATGGTGTTTGTTTCACGCTCTAACTCATTAGGTCAAAGTTATTGTCAAAATACTGTTTTTGACCTCTGGTGTTGGATGACCTTGGAAAGTAGGGCAATATGACCCTGGGATCCGTGAAGGGTGTCAAAATCTGTTCTGAGCAGTCTGAGTATTTGCATCATTTTTGTGGTTTTATATCATGAAATAGCTTTTCCCATGCTTTCCAATGGGGGGTCGCCTCGTGACCTGACCTCAGGGCACGAAATCGAAATCCCGGATATACACCTTGTAGACCCTGGAGGGGTTGAGTGGGAGTTTAATCGATCGACTTTGAAATGTGCTCTGTCTAAGGTGAAGTGGGTGACCTTGGTTGCCTCGTCTGGTGCCTGACCTTGGGTGCCCGGGGTAAAATTTCGGGATGATGGGAAATGATGCGTGGGGTGGCCTCCCGCGGTGCTGCGCCTTGTCGTTTTTGCTATCCGAAACCTTGGGCGCGGGGTTAAGACACTTTTATTGGTACCTAGTTACTATTTTACTTGTAACCATTGTGGAGGCTTGACGCACCCACACCCAAGACTAGACGGCGTTCTTACGACAGTTGAACGGTTGGGATAAGCGGTGCAGAGACGAGGCAAGGCTCCTGAGTTGGGGTACCATCTAAAATAGCTTGGTCATCGTCAGACTAAAAGCAGATACCCCAGCTGGCTCCTGTCAGCTAAAAAGATGCACTGTTTCAAAAGGGGCGCTGGGTTCGCGAATGACGCACAAACCAAATGCGCAAATCCAACACCCGAATGCAAGCATTCTATGTGTGAAACCTTTCAAAGCCTATCAACTGCGAGTCTAGTGAGAGCAAAGTGGCTGACAACGTTGGGTACGTACGAAGCGAAAAGGGAACGCTTTGAGCTAGGTTTATCACGTACACAGCCAATGATAAGGACCAGCCGTGCTTGCAGCACTTCAATACTGTGGTGAGGTGCTGCAACGTATGAGGACTTGTCAATAATTCTAAGAATAACTAACTTAGATTCATTCTATACATTGAAGAAAATGGGCCAGGCAATTAACAATATTTCGAGCACGATGCTTTGTCAAGTTTAGAGTGAAGAGGAAACTTGACAAAGAATCGTGTTCGAAATATTGTTTATTGTCTTGAACTGCTTTCTTTAGTATATAGAATTAATGTAAGTCGGTTATTTTTAGAATTATTGACAAAGACAACATTTTCATCTTCAATCTCAAAGTAACAGTACTTATATAAGAAATAGGCGTTGGAAATTATCATTGCCAAAATGAAGCATTTGATGCCAGGACACAAGTTTTAATCATGTCGGAGCACTTTTCACTTTTCCATGCACAGAACAGGGAAAGGGCTTTATCGCAATAAAAAACCTGTATTGATATAATAATAAAGAAGGCATATGGAAGAACGTTCGACAGGAAAATGATTTTCTGACTGCGTCTTATATTCCCAGTTTCAAACCTTTCAACACAAGACGATCTTTTCGGAGCTGGCATTCAGTCTATCAATCACCACTCCAATGAAATGCACATGTTAGATTAGATGGCTGCAGGGTGAAGGCGATGTCGACGTAGTAACAAACTGAGAATAACATACTGATACGGCAAAGACGAAAAAACAGAACTGTTTCACAGCCCGGGTCATACCAACACAGTAATACCAACACAGAGCGCCCGGGAAAGTACTTTCCCGGGAGCATCATTGTATGACGCGTCGTATTGTAATGTGTTCCAGTCCTACATAACAGTAGTTCCTCCATCGCTGTCAAATTCGATACCGATCTAAATACCACGACCCTAAGCAGCTGGTGGACCCGCTGTTTAAGTGCCGTTTCAGTGAAACTCGCGAAGTTCAAGCCGTTGCCCCTCGGCCAGGAACTGGCTGAGCGCCTCATCCTGCCGCCTCACAGCGAGTGTCAAAATCACAGCGCGACGAGCTGACCTGCATACTGAGAAATGCCGTACTTCCCCGCCCGCCAGAGGCCAAGAGACAGAGGTCGCACTACGATGGAGCACCTTCTTCATTGGTGGGTACCACGCCACCCAGCAATAGGAGCTCACAGCCAACCACCACGGAAACAGACTGGGCTACGGCGTCTTCACTGGTGGGTACCACGCCACCCAGCAGTAGGAGCTCACAGCCAACCAGCAGGAAAACAAGACTGGGCTACGGCATCTTCACTGGTGGGTACCACGCCAGCCAGCAGTAGGAGCTCACAGCCAACCAGCAGGAAAACAGAACGGGATACGGCGACCGCAGGGTCACGTTTATTGCTAAACTGTCGGACAAATTCCGTACCGTGACAAATACAGATCTTGTGCAGTATAATAATGGCTAGATATTTGAGATACAGGCATAAGTCTACATATAAGCTCACTCACACACAGTAAATTTACATCAGTGTTTCTCAGCCTTTAATGACACTTCCCCAGTTGAATGTTGCGGGGCGGGGGTCGCGGTTCCCCCAGACTCAGCCATCCACCCCTCAGTGCCAGCGTGACAGGCACGACCCATGCAAGATTCATTCCGGTGGGGCCCGTTAACACCACGGGGGTCCGGCGCCGGGGGCCTCTGACGGTGTAATGGGCCCTTAGTGATCCTGATGGGCTTCAGAGTTTACGAGCACCCCACAGCAGTGACGATGCGCCGTCGGTGGATTTCACGACCCTCCAGCTGGTGTTGTCAGACCTTCGAGATCCCCCACTCCCGCAGGGATCGGTTTCTGACTGGTATGGCAAGAAGCATATTTTGGGATACAGTGCTGCATGTGACCCTTAGGGCCTCCATTCAGCACTTCGAAGCCAGCTCTGGGCCCTACGGGTTCACCCCTGGCTACGCTACTGGTGATGGGCATCGTCAGGGTGAAGTTTCAAATGCAGCCTCAAGATGCCAGTGGTAAAATCTCGTAGCAAACTATTTGGCGACTTCGCTATTCCTCCCGCTGTGAACCATAAATTTCCCCTCAGGGCAAGTCGGTCCCGGCTAAGGAACACTGATCTAAATGAGCAAGACACGCGAGTAGAATGTGGTGAAATCACTACCAAATGCCGACCTCTATTTTGATGACTCAATGGCATGAGTGAAAGACTGCGTTTCCAATCGAAACCAACACTATTCAAGACTAGCAAGCTGAAATAAGATATCCAAACAAGTGAAACGATGATCTGACGCATAAAAAACGCCCGATTTCTGGCATGATCCATCAATTCCCACCCGGAAATTCAAACACTAAACATAAACGCAATGCCAATTGCGACGCCGAAGGACACCATCGTTAAAAGCTTCCCTTTGTTTCCTTGATACTGTAGGCCTTGGCTCGAAAAAGCTGCGTCGAATATGGAGGTAAAGATACGTAACGAAGATCCGGAACTAGGTCCAGAACTAACGCCGCTAATGCAGATACAGTCTCCTTGGATCATCGCATGCAATGATAGCTTAAACACTAGACGTCACAGCACACCACACACAGGAAATCTGTACAAAAAAACGCACCTATCGGTTTGATCTCGGTTAAATATGCACACACTATTGTGTAAAATTAATGATACATGGAAATCAATCTCACGATACACGGTCAGAAAACGGATGGTGAGCATTTTGCAGCTTAAGCAGCGACCAGCCAAAGATGGTGAAATGAAACATCGGGATGTGTGTGTAACACCGAACAACTCGGCGAAGGCACGTCACAATATCGGAACATCTATCTGGGCACTTATAATAGCTCGTGGTGGACGA
This sequence comes from Lepas anatifera, assembly GCA_034440635.1. Lineage (NCBI taxonomy): Eukaryota > Metazoa > Arthropoda > Thecostraca > Lepadidae > Lepas > Lepas anatifera. The sequence goes on from JAOTON010001146.1 coordinate 1,175,525, forward strand.
AAAACACAGGGACATGCTTAAATGAGACCAAATATTTGTGACTAAATCGAATCAAACTGTGACAATATCTCACACCTTTTCCAGGAAAGGCACACAATTAGCAGCTGAGTACTCTTTTAGCTTCGTAAGAGGCTTTGAGACGTTAAAAGACACCACCTACTTCTTAAAAATATGTAAATAAACAATTTTGATTACAATGAAATCAAAGGCAACCATCACAAGTAGCAATACCATCGTAATGGTGGAGTAATCCGACCATCCAGAGAACGAAAGACCTGGAACGATGGTAAAACCAAGTAAAAATCGGTCCAGCACCACTTGGTTTCCTAACTTCAATATTCGCGCATCACAAAAACAATTCAAGCCCATTTCCTCCAAGTCTTTCGAATATGAGCATCTCTGAGCCCCAGAAGAGATTAAAATGCACAAGTTAAGAGAGACAAGAAGTCAGGTTGCAATATAAAAAGGACTGGTATGACCGGGCCAAACGAGGGGGTCTTCGCATTCACCAGCGTCTTCAAAAAGAACTGACTATGAAATATCTTGATGACACAATAAACGAGGTTAACCATAAAGGAGTGATATAACTGTTTCTGAAGTCATGGGATATGAGGGGCCGTGAGCTTAGACGTATCCAATGCCCGTTTTCTTGAGCTCGCGGAAGCTTTTGTGGTCCTGTTTGCGGATAGTCCAGCGGTCGATGATGGCGCCATCCTGCGGAGAAAGTTTGAAACACTCAAAGCAACTGGATATACGATAAAAGTACACACGGCTTAATCAAGTGCATGTGGGTACTGATTGATTTCTGGGGCTTAAGGGCGCACCAACCTTAGCGGTCATATAACGCCCTCGGTACAGTTCTTTGGTACAATTATATAATACATCATTGTATTGCACACAACTCGAATGACAATCCAGCACATGGGGAAACCATGTAAGCTATTCTTTACTTATATGAGAAATGAATATCAGAAAGCAGAAGCACGCACTCAAACGCAGGTACACTCAAATTATCAAGCCAATATTTGTATTGTATGAAGGGTGCATGTCAAATTATCGTCACGCCAAAACGGTTCAGCACAAATATTTTCACATGGATAGAGCGAGGAACTATTAGTAAGCAACGTGACATTCGCTTGAGGGCGTGGATGCAATCCTATCAATCCAAAAAGGAAGGAAAGCGCTAGAGTGCGCGAGGAAAGCAGGTGAGGTAGTGTTACATGACAGCCAGCCTGAAAAATCGCCTGAGGTCGATTTCTGAAGGAATGAATAAGCAACACCAGTGAAGAGGCACACGCATAGCATCGCTTATACTGGCGAGTCAACATCACAAAGTGTTGATCAGCTGGTTCCGAAAACAACCGTATCTGGGAAGCTATTCTAACATATGTATGTATTTATCCACTTACAGCAATCAACGCCACAAAACCAAATAAGAAATACGCAAGTAAAAGACATGACAGCATCACATGTCACAGAAAACCCATGATCATCATTTTTGGCCTACTATCGTCTTTTCATCGCTTATCTTTTTCCTTGATTTTTTGTTGCGTTTCACGTGCTTTTGTGAGCTCCTTCAAGGAACAAAAAGCTTCTACGGCGGGAACATTGAAATATTTCAGGATGGTTAATTTTAGAGAACGAGAAAAAACAAGTTTTGTGAAAGAAAACATCAGCATTGGTGATTAAAGAAAAAAACACAACAATTGAACAGCAATGAAACATAGAGGTCAACGCTGTCACATACAAAATGGAGCAGAAAAACGAAATTTATCAGATCAAAGACAAAACAAATACGAAGCCGAAGAATCAAACGTTTCCATCCTCATATTGTTTTAGTTTAAATGTTCGAAGTGTGTGTGCGGTTGTGTATGCATGTGTTTTTTAACCGGTACCTAATCCTTGCCCTTATCCTTACTCTACCTGGACGCTTTGAGCGCATGCGCCTGTGGCTGCAGCGACCCCTCCAGGTAGAATCCCATCCTCTTTAGGCTCACCTTTCCTCATCCTTACCATCTCCTTCCGTAGTCTATAATCACTTCATACTCATCACGACAACACTTTAAAAGCCACCTCATTCGTGTGGAAGTGTAATACATGAGCCTCACCTGGTCGTCGGACACCTGCTCTCCCGGCCAGGTGGGTGGCGTTGATGAAGTGAAGCCGGGTGTAGCCGTACTCGCTGCTTCTGAAGGCGCTCCACGTCGGCACTGTCCTGTTGAAGTGGTCGTGGCGCTCGGAGCATCCCTGCACAATCCGGGAACACTCGTCAAACTCCTGCACGAACGTTTGACGGCAGCAGCGAAAATAATAGATATGCTTAAATCATTGAATACTATTTGGTGTAATTTCACCGCTCGTGTGATGAATATTTCTGGCCTTTGCCAAACTATTCAACACGCAAAGGAGCAATGAGATCAGGGTCACTGGAGCCCCCATGCGGCGAAAGGCAACGGTGCAGAAACTCTCACGCGGATACTCTCAACAGCACGCTGCAGGAGTGAAGGCTACATCTGATTATCTCCGACAGAGCAATGACGAATCACCAGCACAGCCCCATGCCAATGCTCCCCTTCCCTCCACAGAAGCAAGAAGTCCAAGCGAGTGACCTCGGGGTCCGTCTCTCACCGCAGAGCCGGTGGTGATGTGAACAGGCGCACCGGGATTCAGGTACGGGTCCTCGGCCGTGCCGTTGTAGATGGTGTAGTTGTACACCGGGAACAGACGCTCGTAGGAGTGTTCGTGCGCCCAGATGGCCAGGTCCACGCCGTTCTCCATCAGGAGGTCCTCCACCCCGAACCTGCCCAGAAACAAAATGTGCATATAAGCAGTCCCAAACAGGCAAAGAGATAAATACACCTAACTGGATGACCGTGAAATTTCCTCGCTCCGGAATAAAGCATAATATAACTTGAAGGGAAAATTTCGGCCAGAATATCCTTTATTACAACAACAGGATTTACACAACGTGCGCCTCATAATTTGATTTCTATAATTTCTACACTCGAGCGCGCATTCTGGCTTCCAGGCCAACACCGATTAACATTTTCGCTTGTGTTTAGACGGCCGAAAACAGAAGTGCGAATCTCAGGCTTGCCTTCGCGTCGACAGCCATGACTCACGCCTGTAGACCGGGTATAACAGCACTCACACCTGTAGACCGGGTATAACAGCACTCACACCTGTAGACCGGGTATAACAGCACACACACACACACCTGTAGACCGGGTATAGTAGCACTCACACCTGTAGACCGGGTATAACAGCACTCACACCTGTCGACCGGGTATAACAGCACTCACACCTCTACACCGGGTATAACAGCACTCACACCTGTAGACCGGGTATAACAGCACTCACACCTGTGGACCGGGCATAACAGCCCTCACGCCTGTAGACCGGGTATAACAGCACTCACACCTGTAGACCGGGTATAACAGCACTCACGCCTGTAGACCGGGTATAACAGCACTCACGCCTGTAGACCGGGTTTAACAGCACTCACGCCTGTAGACCGGGTTTAACAGCACTCACACCTGTAGACCGGGTATAACAGCACTCACACCTGTAGACCGGGTATAACAGCACTCACACCTGTAGACCGGGTATAACAGCACTCACACCTGTAGACCGGGTATAACAGCACTCACGCCTGTAGACCGGGTTTAACAGCACTCACGCCTGTAGACCGGGTTTAACAGCACTCACACCTGTAGACCGGGTATAACAGCACTCACACCTGTAGACCGGGTATAACAGCACTCACGCCTGTAGACCGGGTATAACAGCACTCACACCTGTAGACCGGGTATAACAGCACTCACACCTGTAGACCGGGTATAACAGCACTCACGCCTGTAGACCGGGTATAACAGCACTCACACCTGTAGACCGGGTATAACAGCACTCACGCCTGTAGACCGGGTATAACAGCACTCACGCCTGTAGACCGGGTATAACAGCACTCACACCTGTAGACCGGGTATAACAGCACTCACGCCTGTAGACCGGGTATAACAGCACTCACACCTGTAGACCGGGTATAACAGCACTCACGCCTGTAGACCGGGTTTAACAGCACTCACGCCTGTAGACCGGGTTTAACAGCACTCACACCTGTAGACCGGGTATAACAGCACTCACACCTGTAGACCGGGTATAACAGCACTCACGCCTGTAGACCGGGTATAACAGCACTCACACCTGTAGACCGGGTATAACAGCACTCACGCCTGTAGACCGGGTATAACAGCACTCACACCTGTAGACCGGGTATAACAGCACTCACACCTGTAGACCGGGTATAACAGCACTCACGCCTGTAGACCGGGTATAACAGCACTCACACCGTGTAGGACCGGGTATAACAGAACTCACACCTGTAGACCGGGTATAAACAGAACTCACACACGCAGAACTGGTGCAATAGTCAGCATTTAAACGCACATAACTGGTGCAACAACCAGTACTTACACGTGTAGGACGGGTATAACAACCAGTACTTACACGTGTAGGACGGGTATAACAGCCAGTACTTACACGTGTAGGACGGGTATAACAACCAGTACTTACACGTGTAGGACGGGTATAACAGCCAGTACTTACACGTGTAGGACGGGTATAACAGTCAGTACTTACACGTGTAGGACGGGTATAACAGTCCGTACTTACACGCGCAGGACGGGTAGACCGATGCGCAGTGCGTCACTTGTCTTGGTGCAGTCGTCGTGGTCGAGGTTGGAGCAGTACATGGGCCTGTGCCCGAAGATCACGATCCAGGGCCGCAGCGCGCGAGACTCCGGCTTGCTGGCCTCCTGGCGGGACAACGGCCAATTATACCGCGGCGCAACGAGCTGCGCACTGTTACTGGATAATATAATTAGAAATCGAATGCAAGTATATCGAAATAAAAGTATTAAACGAGAAATATCCAAATTTCGGGAGACAAAATTCGGATGACACCGACACCAAATGCGTCACTCTCGAATCCTTCCTTTTCGCATGTAAACAACACATTTTGTTTAAGATACATTCTTAAAAATGTTTCCTCTTCTGAAAACCACAAAGCTGTTCGTATCTGCATATAAATGGAAAATGATTAAGCATCTAACTGGCAAGGCAGAAATCAAAAGTTTGCAGATTACATTTGTGCGTAGCAATATCACTCTGATATTTTTGAATTCGATATTTTACCCACATTTATATATTAATCTGCATGTTTCCAATATTTTTGAACACATATCATTATCACCGCGATTCACATCGTTTGGATAATTTCCCTTCAATATTTTCTAAGCCGATATTTCAGACACTCCATATTTTCCTAGTCTGCGCCGTCCGAGGACCTGTGTATTTATAGATACACCATTTTGTGTTATCACCCCCTCTCCCCCCGTTTATCGTCCTACAGCACACGCAGCACCAATCTCACACCACCACCAGCACGCTGCGGTAGCTCACTGCGCATAGAACAACAATAATCATTCAGCTTCAAGGAGACTGTCTGTGCCCCATCCAACTAGTGGCATCGCCACCTTGCAGTGACGGGGTGTAGTCTGCAATTTACTTTTTCCGATGAAAAATACTCATTTGAGATGTTTCCTACTCTTTACTGGCAAGCATTTATTACCCGGTATGCCATGTCATTCAGCAGTAGCGCCTATAAAGACGTCTGACGCAGCCACAGTGTGGCAACACAAACCTCCACGAAACATAATACGAAAGCGCTATTTTTGTCCAGACAACCCGTCTTCCCCAATCGCGCTATATTTCAGTTTGACAGGTAGCACTCAATAAGTCCCCCATCCCCCTGCGATCGAAGCCGTGAAACTCAACCATGGAGGACGCCCTCGTCGTGTGGGCTGGTTTCCCCATACCAAACAGAGGCACTCGGTTACCACTACCTTGCAACAAAGACGGGTGCAGTGCCAAAGGTCATCCTAACGTCCGGCCCGGTGTTACGATCCGTCTGTTATTGAGCATTGTTCCGTTTGTTCATACAGAGTTGAGAAATCATACTGAAAAACAAAGGTGAGTGCAGCGTCTTTGTTTACTGCAGGTGCGCTCGCCCGTCCTCCGTTATCAGGCTGTTTGTCGACACCGTGCTAGGACGGCTCTGGGGTGCTCTGAGGGACTGTGGTCTCTGATAAGCACCTCACTTGTGGAGTGCGGCTACCGATTATTCTAGCGGTACCTCTGTCAGTATCCTTCACATTTGCCAAGTTTTACCTCCACGAATGTTTCATGCTGCGTAGCTATAAAGCGCAGAACAGTTATCCCAAGAAAATGAATGGTAATTCCTTTTCTTTTACAATGGTCCGTTCTACATCGCCATATTTCGTCTGTTTCGCGTAGAACGTAACAGTGCGAACCGAGGGCCAAAGTACCGAGACCGCTCATGTATCCCGGCTAAATGGCTCCCGCTCTGTACCCCGGATGAGTTAAAACACTACCCACACGTCTGACTAACATTCCAAATATGACCGGTATGCAGTCGTACTTTCATCCGAGTTCCCGTCTCATAGAGCACAGGTCAAGATAGAGCAGTCAGGTGCCAGTCAACTTACCTCTAGATCCTGTTTCAGCCAGCGGAATTGGTTGGCCGCCATTTTGAGACCATAGTTGAGGAAGTAGTAATACTCTGTAGAGATCGATACAAAGTGGACAGGGCCCACGTTGAAGCTGAAGTACATATTGTCGCCGTCCCTTGGCATCGAAAACCGCGCTTTGTAGTTGGAGAAGTTGCTGAAAATGGACGTTTGCTAAGTCCCAATTTACAGAAAGCATTGCTAATAACGCTGGCTCTCCTACTCCCAAAATAAACGACACGACCCAAAACACAAGGCACGCTCTAAATGAGGTAAGAATGAGCGAGCTTAACTACCTCAGCGTAGTTGCTGCCCTAGCCGAGACCAGCATTTTTATGGCAATTACACCATCTACTTATTAGTTCTCGTGGTCGCGAAGGCAGGTGATGTAGGTCAGTGAGACTCACTATCTTTGCTCGTGGTTGCCGGGGCAGGTCATGTAGGGCAGATAGCCGGCAATAGGCTCCACCTGTCGCATGAACTCGTCGCCCACCTCGGCATTGTCACTGTCCATGTCGTAGGCGAAGTCGCCCACGTGTAGAACGGCATCGTACATGCCCTGCTGTACCTCGCGCTGCAGCCTAGGAGGCAGTAAAGCCAGCTTTAATCGGAGAGTGTCGGGATCCACAGATACATATATCCTAACTCCTCATACCAGCAATACCTCGGAAAAAACGGGCGTGAAAAATAAGCCAGTGACCCAGGCTACTTACTTTAAAATAACGTTTCTGATGAACTGAATGGCCTCGTCTCATTTCTAATGGAGAAATATCATGCCGACTAGACTATCTAGACTTAAATACAAAGATTATCTGCATGTGCAGATACCACACATGTTGGAATAACATCCCGATAAAGTTGTCCGGGTGTTAGAGGGTTATCCCATATATCACCCTGGTTCCGCAGACCAGGAGTGAAATAGAGCCATGCAATCCGACAATCCGACAATTTTGCAATCATACAATTTTTTACCAATCCGCAGGCACGTAAAACAGAATATTATTACACTCTTGCACTTGAAATTTTCGCTCAGCTTTCAAACTTCAGGTGTTTGGCCTCAGTAATATGACTAGCTCCATCTTAAGAACAGGCACCCTTGGGGCATAATCAGTTTTCCGAAATATTGCCTGGGCAGACACTGGCAGTTCCCGGACAGGGACGGGACATTTATTAGAGAGTGAAGGTATTACCTGGGCTTCGCGTGGGCATTACGGGGACAGTGACTGTGTGTTACCAGCGCAGTACTGCCGTCCAAACGCTATGGGAGGCATCGGATGTTTTCGGGACTGGGTTTGATGTCATTAATATTGCTTCCACGAGACAAATTTCCTCGTAAAATAATGCACTCTTCTTTAAAAAATAAGGCTGCCCGAGGCGGTACAGTTTTCACCCCGGACATATGTTTCGGGAAAAACATGAAAATCGGACGTGTGTCCAGAATTTTGAGGGCAAAAGGACAAAAGAGCATTTCCTCAATCGGATATACAAATACAAAATACGGAACACCTGTCACACGAAAGGATACATGTCCACGACAGTTACTGGGTATTTTGCTTTCTCTTCTCCATACTCCCTTTTTACTTTGTTTATTCCAGTGAGGAATCACAAAAAAATGGCAAAAGACTTTGTTAAAAAAAACAGCAAAATATATACAAAATGAGTTTTAGCAGAATAGTTCTACTACATGACTGCACCTACAACGTGCATTTTTCAATAATCCGTCCCTATTCCTTACAACTGTAAAGTAAAACAATAAATATGTTCCTCTGAAATTTAGCACAATACCCATACGCCTCATAGTCTTTTTGGTAATCAGAGTAACCGAGTAGTACGTTGTCATTACCTAGGCAGCGACTGGGCGTTGCCTGGGTAGTGACGGGACATTACCTGGGCAGTGACTGGGCGTTGGACGTTTAACAAAAATTGCGTTCCCAACCTGGGAACATTTTTATACATTTGCACCACATACACACTATGTAGACGGCAGCGGGGCTTACGCTTATCGGCACCCTTGCGGAACAGTCATGTCCGCACGCTACATATCACACGCCCCACTGTACCAGGCAGTGGGGCTATCCCAGATTTCTCGGGCCCGGCGGAACAGAGGACTGCTCCGGTGACACGCGGCGAGGCCGTGCCCTCAGGCGGTGCCACCGGACCGGTGGATCTACTTAAAGGCAGATCAAGCCCGTGCTCCCAATAACAAGGACGCTGGTTGGTCAGCGGAAGCCCCTAGTCAAGGCGGGCACTACTCAGTGTACTGCCATCTCCTGGGTAGGAGGGGGTCGAAGAAAAGGCTGCCAGAGGTCAGCTTTGATCCAAGGACCTCCCACACTCGACCGAGGCGCTTTAACCAGCTGCGCTACGGCGGTGGTGAGCATTGCCTGGGTAGTGACGGGACATTACCTGGGCAGTGACTGGGCGTTGACGGAGCCGAGGTCTCCGTACACGGCCAGGCCGCGGACTCCAGTTGACGCCAGAGGGCATGGTGGTGAAGCGGAACACCTCCGACCAGCCGGAGTCGCTGCCCGCCTGGTACACTGGAGGACAGTAACAACTAGTCACTACAGGCCCGCTACTTCATACTCTGGCGGAATAACAACGCCAAATCATATAGGACACAAAGCCAATGAAAACAGCTACCTCCATGCGACGATTTCAAATTATGGTAAGTACATAACTTTTGATAAAAAGTTGAATACTGGAGTACGCATCTTTCAATTTAAAGCTTCACTTTTCGGGAGCCAGACTGGTCCGTCCGCCAAATGCGGGTTACCAGCAGAGAACGAGTGTGCAACAGGCTCCGGACGTCTCTCACCATAGCTGGTGCTGGGCTTCAGTGCCGGCAGGGTCACGCGGTGCACGTACTGAGCGCGGCGCAGTTTGCCCCCGTCCGTGAACAGGGTGGCGTTACCGGCGACACGCGAGTCCGGCCGCTCCGTGCCAAAGTACACCTCCGAGCCGGTGAGCTCGCCCGTGTTCCACGTCACAACCATCTCCGACGGCTCCTCTGCGGGAAAAGAGCGTCAGAGTCGCGTATGAAGGAATTCGGCTATGGTTGTCGTCAGATTAAATATTTGAGCTTTGTCGGCGTGGGAGACAGTTAGCGTTACGGAATAATAGTGAGGATGGGTATGGAAGACTGTAAACGTTACGTAATAATAGCGAGAAGCGGGGTTGAAGGGCGAGGGCATAAGACTCGGTATAAAACACAAAGCGACGTTTTGAATCATGATGAAGTTTGTTTAGTCATTAAATTCGGGCTCAATAACTATGCCATAATCTTCAAGACGATGGATTCAGGACCCTATAATCTTGCACCCGTTATTAGCCTTTTCCGCGACATGTTGCCTGCTGGAGTATGACCAAAGAATGTGGCATGCATAACAATGAAATATACTGACGCAGCATCGAAAAACTTATCCTCAGGAGTAGCTAACAAACCTGGTCTAGATCTTGATTCTTACTGAAGGAGACCAGGAGCGTAAACACGATTTCCATTGTTTATCGTAAATATATGAACGGATGGAAAGTAAATGGCTGGGAATTATCTGTAAAGAGTTTAATACCGACAAAAAGCATGTAATTCGAGCCACAAATACTTACCCCCATATGAGAGATGAATCTGCTCTGGCTGGTACTTGTCTGTTGCATGGCAAACACATAAGCTGGCAAACAAAACCCAGATGGCCTTCATTACTGGGAAAATATTCTGCCACCGCTGTAAAGAAATTGCCCAGTCATAAGACAAACAGGAGAAACTGTACAGGACACACATACAAAAGTATTGCTTGCTTAATGACAATACCTTAATTTCTCTAGACCAATAATTCCTAAAGAATTATCAGCATCCATCAAAGTGGGTGATTAGTGACAGTGGCGGATCTAGCCGGGTGGTTTGGGAGGGGCAAACCAAAGTCGAAAAGCAAAAAAAAAAAAAACGTCGCGCAGTGAAAAAATTGCGTTACAATATGCCTTTTCGGTACGATTTTGTGAACTGGAGACGAAAAGCAAAAAAAACGACACGGGGTGAACAATATAGACTCAAGATACTTTTTTCCTATCCAAGCCCAATATTTACACTGAACTTGACTAATTCTGTTTGAAGTTGAGAGTTGAAGCACCAAAATCTTGCTTACAAGCTAAAAAGGAGTCGGGGAAAAAGGAGGTCGATCGCTTTTTGGGGGGGCAAAAACATAGTTTTGCCCCGAGCTTCTCCGTTTGGAGGGGGGGCAATTGCCTTTTTTGCCCCCTCCCCTGGATCCGCCACTGATTAGTGACTATCATATCTATTAAATAAGTGTAAATTTACCAATTCTGAGTAATCAGGCAAGAGAGGACCAACCAATATCGATCTAACAGTATAAATCGGGGTACTTAATTGGATTGAGACATCGCTGGTCACGTGCTCAAAACTGGGTACTTATACTTGAAGCCATACACGTGTATTGGAACAGAACAGAACATGAAAAGCACACACATAATCATCCATAATATGAGGGGGGGCGAGCCATACTTAACAGTATAACATACTTAACTATAACAGTAACAGTAACAACTATAACAGTAACTATAACAGTATAACAGTAGCCATACTTAACTATAACAGTACTTATACTTAACAGTATAACAGTGTCTTAACCCCAGTTTATTAAACAGACTCTTAACCATCTCATGCTTGCACTGAGGCAAACATCTGAGCCCCCACCAATATCCAGCACTAGCTGTGTGGTGGGAGAAACAGCCTGGAGCTTCTTCTACAGCCAAGCTTATGTGCCATGGTTAGGGGTAAAATTGGTATAATTTTATAATGTCTGATAACACCATTAAACTATACAATTTGCATCATCATCTCATGAGATACCATAGAAGGAAAACAGAGCCAACTTAATATACAGCATACAATTATCATTGACAGAGCAGATACTCATATTTCACTCAGCACTTCTTCCACTATTTCACATTCACAACACAGTCCAAGGATCAGACAAAGGAGAAAGAAAGTTAATATGTGAAGGAATGTGTAGCCTGTCTTAAAATGGGGAGGAAAAAGCCAATGCCTGTATTCACTTACTTGGAGTGTTCAGTTCCCTCCATTTATTGAACATTCTAGAGATCTGGTACCTAGAAAAGAAAGCCAATCCTTCGAGTAGCTGACCATAACAGGCAGCTTGGAGAACTCTTGTGCTCTGCAACGTTCTTGTCATCGCGGGCCGTGTTGGGGGCCATGTGTGTTACGTTGTGACATATGTGCTGGACACCATGTGATAGTTTTCTGATGTCTGTATGTGTTATGCGATCTGATGTGTGTATGGGGGAGGGGGCGCATTTTATGTATGCATGCCTATATGAGATGGTGTATGTTGAGATCCGATAACAATGATGATGAGATGAGATGCATGTTTATGTGAGATGGTCATTGTACTGGTTTTATGATGATGAATAAATACATGTTGAGTTCCAAAGCACAAACTCCATAGTATGACACACCAGTTACACATTGATACAAAAATACCCAGAAGCTGATTGAGTTTTCTTAGTGTGACAGTGAGTTAATAAGAAGGCTAGTTCCTAGTTCCATTTGAACTGAGGGCATAATACCATGGACTTTTTCTCTGTGTCAACAATACTGGGTATCTGTGTTGCTATTAACAACACACATTTAATTCCAAAGGTGAATCCACTGGGTTGGTCCACACTCTTTGTGATTGTTCAATATATATTGGGCATCCTCAATGAAGCCAGAGTTCCAGAACCATGGCCAGTACTCAAGCAAAGCCCTTATATGGCCTTGTGCAGCCACCACTGGAGCTGATAAACTTAACTATCTTTGTTATTTCTAAATCCACAGTCCATACTATTGGTCAAGATTTCAGCTCATGCTGTCTAAACAAGCAGGAATGGATGATATTATCCATAGTGCAAGGAAACACTTTCCGGTATTGTACCTCCACAAGCTTCATGAGGCACTACACAATGGGCTTGCTCTAGAGCCTCCTTAGAAAAAAGATGAGAGGAACTTAGAGGGCCTCTGAGCAGGTGCGAAAATTGGTGCCCTCTGAAACAAACTGGGGGAAGATATCTGCTGATTATGGTTGATCAGCGCCAATATATTGGGAGCAGCAAAGCTGAGGGCACCAATTAGTTTGATTAACACCCAGTTTGATTAACACTCGCACTGGAGGGGGTCTGGCACTAACGCGCACTGGAGGGGGAGGGGGTCTGGCACTAACGCGCACTGGAGGGGGGGGTCTGGCACTAACGCGCACTGGAGGGGGCCTGGTAGGCCCCTAAGATCTTGGAAACTAAGAGGCATAGAAAAACAAAATTTGAGGTGGGTGGGGTTATGGTGATCTACATTATGCTGTGATCATGCGAGAAAATGGCGGGAATAAGCTAAAGGCGGACCAGGGTCATATAGAGAAGGTCTCAAAGAGCCTTCCCTTCAATTTTGGGGTCAAGGTCATTGACCTGAAGGTCACAATATAGTATACTACTTATAATGTACACTTTGACTAACACTATAGCCACTGTTTGGCAGGAAATGAAGATTGACCTTTGCAAATGACCTTTAACCTTGACCTTGGTATTGGGGTACCTTATCCAAGATGTCATACCATAACGTATGTCCCACCGGGTAACGTCATTTGACAGGAAGCACTGTGGTCAGTGACCTTGAAAGTGCAGATATGACCTTTACCTGTGACCTTGACCTTCATGTGAGGTGACCAGTGGCGGATCTAGCCGGTCGGTTTGGGAGGGGCAAACCAAGTCGAAAAGCAAAAAAAACGTCGCGCAACTGCGCTAAATATGACTTCCCGGTACGGTGTTTGGGAGAAGCAAAAAAACGTCACGGGCTGAAAATATGGCTCAGATCCTTTTTTATAAGCCCGATATTTTCCTGAACTTAACTGGTTCTGTTGAAGTTGAAAGTTAGACCAAAATGTTGCCTTAAACTTAAATGAGTCGGGAAAGGAGGTCGTCTTGGGGCAAAACATGTTTTGCCCCGGTTGGGGTTTCTGGAGGTGACAAGATATAATCCCGGTTATATGGTGTTATGACTTCACCACTCGGTCTCCAATGCAAGCGAACTGGTCCAACCACATGATTACGGCGATCTCAAAATGCGGGTCTGACTTTAAAAGCCTATAAGTAAAAGAAATTCTGACCGATTTTAAAAATAATCTTCACCAATCGACTTGCTATCAAATTCTGTTTAATGTGGCAAAGTATCGTGTTTCGGCTACGAGCGGTTCTCCGGCCACCTCGGAAAAACAGGTGGGGGGCCTCCGAGGCCCCTCCAGTGTGCGTGTTAAGGCCTACTACGCTCAGTTGATGTATTTTTTTAACAGAAGTCGCATGCAGAAAAACAGTGAAATCAAAACCATAAACTGCCCACCAGCATTGTCTCTCACTGAAAAATGATTTGTTTTGGTTTATCAATTGAAATATGTGTGCCCAAATTGGGTATTATGGTAGTAGGCAGATCACATCTTGCGGTTCAAAGAATCACATCAGAAGGTCCACTGATCAAAGTGTCTAATGTTCATAGGTTCTACCTTTTAAAAGTTAGACCCTTTCAATAAGAAGTCTAACGTTCAAAAGGTCCAAAAAGGAGTGCTCAGATGCACGAGAGTGGGGTGCATGATGCCGCAGAGGCGTGCTAAGACACTTGATAATAGGAGGCAATGAGGGTTAGGTTGGGTTAGATTAAATTAGATTACATTAGATTAGATTAGGTTAGGTTAGATTAAGTTAGGTTATGTTAGGTTAGGTTAGGTTAGGTTAGGTTAGGTTAGGTTAGGTTAGGTGAGGTCAGTTGTGTCTGCCCTTGGTCCCTATTTCCTAGTCTGGGGATATCACCCCTCTTTCCAGATTCTGAGTACCCCTCTGGTCTGGGTACCACATTGGGTAATGTTTTAGAAATATCCCCACATTCTGGAATAAAATCCCTAGAGGTGAAACAGAGGGGAAGGAGCAAGGGTTTGAGTAGTGTAAGAAGGTACCCAGACCAGAGGCGCATTCAGATTCTAGAAAGAGGGGTGATATCCCCAGACTAGGAAATAGGGACCAAGGGCATACACAACTGACCTGACCTGACCTGACCTGACCTGACCTGACCTGACCTGACCTGACCTGACCTGACCTGACCTGACCTAACCTAACCTAACCTAACCTAACCTAACCTAACCTAACCTAACCTAACCTAACCTAACCTAACCTAACCTAACCTAACCTAACCTAACCTAACCTAACCGGTACTGCTAGGGGAGACGTCTCACCTTTGCCAGATAGAGACATTGGGTTTTGCGTGGAGCCAAAAAAATCCCAAGATTTCTAAATTTCCCAGATCCCCGGGATCTCCCCATGAGAAGCTTGGGCGAGGGATTCTTGGTATGGGCGTCGAAAGCGGGGAGGGGGGACGGGGGGACGCGTCCCCCTGTTGTCCTGCCAGGGGGAACATCTCCCAGAGTTTCTGGGTCGATGGTTATTAATGTTGTCAGGTACCGAATATGCTCAAAATTCGCCTCCCCCGGTCACTCGCAGCCCGGGTCTGTCCCCCTGCGAAAATTCCGTGGCGGTGCCCCTGCATGGGCGTATCCAGGGAAGTGGACTCAGGCCATGGGCAGATCCAGAGAAGGGTAGAAGACGGGACCCAACAAAATTAAGCATGTGTCATAGGCGGATACAGAAAGAAAAATGTTAGGGCGCACTACGGAGCAGGGCATTCCTGGCGTAGGCGTATCTAGAGAAGGGGATTTAGGCCATAAGCGGATCCAGGGGAGGGAATTCCCTCCTCTGGATCCGCTTATGGCCTAAACTCGCCTCCCCCCGGTTAATTAGGGACCTACCTAATTAATTAGGTGGGTCCCTGTAAAACAATGCATTCCGGTCCAGTGGCGTAGCCACGGGGGTCCTTGGGGTCCGCGGACCCCCCCTTGGGCTGACCTTATGCACTGGAAAACACGAGCACTGGTCTCAGGGCCCCCTGAGCTTGGTCTCAGGGGGCCCTCCGAGCTCGATCTCAGGCCTCCCCCTCCCGAGGTTGGTCTCAAGGGACCTCCGAGCTTGGTCTCAGGGGCCCCTCAAGCTTGGTCGTACGGGCCCCCCTGATCTTGGTCTCAGGACCCCCGAGCTCGGTCTCAGGGGCCCCTGAGCTTAGTCTCGGAGCGCCCAAGCTTGGTCTCAAGGGACCTCCGAACTTAATCTCAGGGGCCCCCGAGCTTGGTATCAGGGGCCCCCGAGCTTGGTCTCACGGGCTTTCCGAGCTTGGTCTCAGGGGCCCCCGATCATCGGTATTGAGGACTCCAGAGTGCCGAACATTGATCTCGGGGGGGGCACGAGCTTAGTCCCAGGTGCCCCCCGAGCTTGGTATCAAGGTACCTCCAAACTTGATCTCAGGGGCCCACCGAGCTTGGTCGTACGGGCCCCTGATCTTGGTATCAGGGGGCCCCCGAGCTTTGTCTCAGGGGTCCCGAGCTTGGTCTCAGGGACCCCCCGAGCTTAGTCTCAGGGGCCTTTCTATCTTGGTCTCAGGGGGCCCTCCGAGTTTGGTCTCAGGGACTCCCGAGCTTGGTCTCACGGACCTTCCGAGCTTGGTCCCAGGGGGCCCCCGATCATCGGTATTGAGGGCTCCAGAGTACCGAACATTGACCTCGGCGGCCCCTGAGCTCGGTCTCAAGGGTCCCTGAGCTTGGTTTCAGGGCCCCCCCGAGCTTTAGTCTCACGGGCCTTTTGATCTTGGTCTCAGGGGGCCCCAAGCTTGGTGTCACGGGGCCCTCCGAGTTTGGTACCAGGGGACCCCCGAGGTTGGTCTCAGGCCCCCCGAGCTTGGTCTCAGGGGGGCTCCTCGAGCTTGGTCTCAGGTCCCCCAAGCTTGGTCTCAGGGGCCCCGAGCTTGGTCTCAGGGGCCCTGAGCTTGGTCTCAGGGGGCCCCAAGCTTGGCATCAGGGGGTCCGAGCTTGGTCTCACGGGCCTTTCGAGCTTGGTCTCAGGGGGCCCCGAGCTTGTTCTCACGGGCCTTTCGATCTTGGTCTTAGGGGGCTCCAGAGCTGGTCTCAGGGATCCCCCGAGCATTGGTATCGATGGCTCCGGAGCAGCGAACATTGACCTCGGGAAGTGGGGGGGGGACAATATTGATCTCGGGGTGCCCCCCGACTATCAATATCGAGGGGACTTATGGGCGAGGCACGAGAATTGTCCCCATGGGACCCAGAGTTTGGTCTCAAGGGCCCAGGCTTGGGCTCAGGGTCCCCGAGCATTGGTATCGAGGGGCTCCAGAGTACCGAGCATTAGGCTCGGGGGGCCTCCGAATGTTGATCTGGGGGCCCCCGAACAACGGTGTCCAGTTACTCCTGAGAAAAGCAGAAGCATGGGCGTAAGGGTGCCCCCGAACCTGATATAAGTGGAACCCCGAGCTTTAGGAGCCCTGCGCATCAGTATCCAGGGGCTCCGGAGTAATGGTATCGGGGGGAGGGGAAGCAATGCTTTCCGGAGCCTCCAAGTGCTGATCTCGGCGGGCCCCCGAATGTGTGGATGCAGTGGCGTAGCCAAGGGGTTCTAGGAGTCCGAGGACCCCTTTTGGGCCAATCTGAACCACTGCAAAGCATTCTCTTATCACGGGGCCCCCAGAATCAGTCTCAGAAGCCCCTGAAGATTCGTTCTCAGGGCGTCCCGAGCCGGCCTCAGGGCCCCGCCTGAGGGTCAGTCTCGAGACCCCCAAAAAGTAGATTTCAGGGGGTCCCTGAGAGTTAGTCTCAGGGGATCCCGAAAGTCGGTCTCAGGGGCCCCCAGAGTCGGTCTCAGGGGGCCGAGCTCGTCCCAGGGTCCCCCAGAGAGTGGTTCTCAGGGCCCCGCGACAGTCTATTTCAGGGGGCTCTATGAGAGTCAGTCTCAGAGAACCCCAAGAGTCGGTCAAGGGACCTCGAGAGTTAGTCTTAGAGGACCCCCGATATTCGGCCCCATAGTCTTACGGGCGTCTCTCTCAGGAGTCAATATTTACTTTCAGGTGGCCCTGAGAGTTAAACTGGGGGTCCGAGAGTTAGTCTCATTTGATCCACAGAGTGCTGATCTCAGGAGGCCCCCGAGGGGTAATCTTGGGAACCCTCGAGATTTAGCCTGAGGCTGTGCCCTCCCCCTAGTTGTTGAATAAGAGGCCCCGAGAGTCAATCTCAGGGAGCACCTAAAAGTTAGTCTCAGAGTGCTCCTGGGAGCTAGTCTCCGGTTCGTCCAAGAGCTAATTTTGGGGCTTTGAGAGCAATTCCCAGAGGTGCTCCAGAATTTTGGTCTCAGTTAGCCTTAGGCCTCTGAAGGCTAATCTGGGCTTTAGAGAGGCAGTCTCAGGAGTGCCGTGCCAAGTACTCAGTCTCAGTGGTGCTTCCACGCCTCCATCCTCGAGTGTTAGTCTCAGGGGGCGCCCTAGGGTTAGTCTCAGAGGGCTAACGGAAGTCATTCCCAGCCCCCCGCCCCACCCCAGAGACAGCCTCAGGGGAACCCCAAGAGATTATCTGGATGGCTCCGAGAGTCAGTCTCAGCCCCCTCCCCCAGAGCAAATCTGGGGGGCCGATAAATAAGCCCAGAGGTGCTGCCGATAACTAATCTAAGGAGCTCCGAGAGATTCTCAGGAGTCCACAATTTTGGTCAAGAGGCGCCGTGAATCAGTATCAGAGACTCCCTGAGATCTAATCGGGAGAGGGGCCGGAAATTAACCTTGTGAGTAGCGCCAAGTGTTGGTCTTAGGCGGCCCCAGAGCTAGTCTCAGGTCCCCTAAGAACTGATCTCGGGAGCCCGAGTTATTTTCAGAGGACCTTTCAGTTCTAGTCTAAGGAGGGCCGGAGAGCTAATCTCAGAGATTCGAATATTAGTCTCACGAGGTCTCCAGGAGTTAGTCTCAGGGGTCCCCTGAAGCTGCCCTCAGGTGTCCCCAAAAGCTAGTCTCAGCGAGCACTCCTCTCCTTCCTCCCCCTCCCCTCAAAGTTATCCTCAGGGCCCCACGAGAGTAAGTTCCAGGGAGTCCTAGTAGGTAGTCTCATGGTACCCCCAAATGCTGGTTTTGGGGGACGTTAGTACTGATTTGCAGGAAAAGTGTTGTTTTCGGGGGTCCCAGATACTGGTTTCGGCGCCGTGTCAAGTGCTAGGCCCCTTGAGATCTCTGCTCGAGCTAGGGGTCAGGAAGGGGGGTTTTGGGTGATGGTCCTGGATGGCTTAACACTGGCATAGCAATGCAAGCCTTGTACAAAGCCTATCAGAGACCAAAAGTCCAAGGAAGTACTCACCTCCCTAAGCCCCCGGGATCTCCAACTAATGGCTAGGGAGGAGTAAGTGAGCGGTTTCATCAGTAGGACCGTCCATGGAATAGGTTTTATATAGCATCTGGGGCACACTCACATATCCTTTTTATTGAGTTTCCTTTTTCCTTTCCATTTCTTTTAGATTTTAGAATACAATCCAGAGATATCGCTTGAGATCCTAGGCTCAAAGAAGATTTTCAAAAATCATATGCCTCGGAAAAATTTATATTTTCCTATTGCGTACCAAAAAAGACAAATTGAAACATGTCGATCAGGCACCATTACTGAAGGAAAGGCAAAAATTAATCTAATTTTAACATCCATAATAGCAAATCGAACAGGGAATTTGGAACTTCAGCTGGTTTTCAATCTATTAGCTTAGTTCCAATAACTACCCTCCTAAATATTCTGAAATAAACAATTTTCAAATATTTTCGTAGGAAACCAAACAAACAAGGAAAATGACACACATTGATGAGCATAATCCCAAAAAGAAAAATAGGTATGAAAGGTTTAAAATAACAATGACAGAGTAATCCAAGGCGATAGTTATCTCAGGCGCCTATTGTTTTGGTCATTTTTTTTTGCTCATTTACAACATAGCAAGGGTAAGAAAGTAACTGTGGTGAATTCATCAGGATCTTTCCGCGGAATAGACGTTATATAACGTCCAGAACACACCACCATCCACCATATCCCTTGTATTTGTATTAATTTTTTCCATTTCTTTGGAAACTTTCTGATGAAAGAGTTCATGAATTCGACACTCGGAAAGAATTGGTAATCATTTTCCGTAGAAGACCATTTCTTCGTACTCAAAACGACTGACCTTCAATAACTTCATACCTGATTACCAGAGTGAATTGAGGTAAAGTCACGTTGAACATCATGCACGCAGTAAAATTTGATTTCCAGAAAAGTGCCACAAAACTGTTATAGCCACGCTGTCATATAGGTATGGGCCAGCCTTAATATTTGGTGACCTAAATTTACCAACACTTGGTCGGATCGAGAAAAATCAAACTATGAAAAAATAATAACAAGCACTTAAAAAGGATAGACGAATTTCCGTCGTGTAAATGTTATAATGCCAAAATTTTATACGACACATATAGGAGATGGGCCCGACTACTAAGGGGCCCCCCGGCCTGGGGGCCCCCGACGGTAGTCGGACCCCTCCTTGGCCGAATCCTGGCTACGTCACTGTTCCGGTCACAGGCGGATTCAGAAGAGTTACCGTGCTCTACAGAGCAAGGGATTTCTGGCATAGGCACACCCAGGCTAGGGGATTTAGGCCATGGGCGGATTCAGGGGAGGGAATTAGGTGGATCCCTATAAAATAAAGCATTCCAGTCACAGGCGGATTCAGGAGAGTTGCAGTGCTCTACAGAGCAAGGAATTCCTGGCATAGGCGCATCTAAGGTAGAGGATTTAGGCCATGGGCGGATCCAGGGGACGAATTTAAGTGGGTCCCTGTAAAACAAAACATTCTTGTCATAGGTGGATTCAGGAGAGTGCCAGTGCCCTACAGAGCAAGGGATTTCTGGCATAGGCACACCCAGGCTAGGGGATTTAGGCCATGGGCGGATCCAGGGGAGGGAATTACGTGGATCCCTATAAAATAAAGCATTCCAGTCACAGCCGGATTCAGGAAAGTTGCAGTGCTCTACAGAGCAAGGGATTTCTGGCATAGGCACACCCAGGCTAGGGGATTTAGGCCATGGGCGGATCCAGGGGAGGGAATTAGGTGGATCCCTATAAGATAAAGCATTCCTGTCACAGGCGGATTCAGGAAAGTTGCAGTGCTCTACAGAGCAAGGGATTCCTGGCATAGGCACATCCAGGCTAGGGGATTTAGGTCATGGGTGGATCCAGGAGAGAGATTTAGGTGGGTCCCTGTAAAACAAAGCATTCCAGTCATAGGCAGATTCAGGAGAGTTGCAGTGCTCTACAGGGCAAGGGATTCCTGGCATAGGCGCATCTAAGGTAGAGGATTTAGGCCATGGGCGGATCCAGGGGACGGATTTAAGTGGGTCCCTGTAAAACAAAGCATTCCTGTCATAGGTGGATTCAGGAGAGTGCCAGTGCCCTACAGAGCAAGGGATTCCTGGAATAGGCGCATCCAGGTTAGGGGATTTAGGCCAAGGGCGGATCAAGGGAAGGAGACGGGACCCTGTAAAACTAAGTACACTCGTCATAGGCGGATTCAGGAGGGTTGCGGTGAACTGCAGAGCAGGGAATTCCTGGCATCAGCGGATCTAGAGAAGGGGATATAGGCCATGGGCGGATCCAGGAAGGGGGAAGAAGAGCAGACCCTATAAAGCAAAGCATACAGGTCATAGGTGGATTCAGGATGGTTTCAGTGCACTACAGAGTAAGGAATTCCTGGCATACGCGCTTCCAGGGTAGGGATTTAGGCCATGGGCGGATCCAGGAAAGTGGGAAGAAGAGGTACCCTGTAAAACAAAGTATACGTGTCAGGCGGGTTCAGGAGTAGATAATGCTTAAGTGCACTACAGGGCAGGGGATTCTTGGCCTAGGGGATCTAGAGATTAAAGTGCACTACAGGGCAGGGGATTCCTGGCATAGGGGATCTAGAGATAGGGATTTAGGCCATGGCTGGATCCAGGGAAGGGGAAAAAGGCGGGACTCTGTAAAATAAAGAATACGAGTCACAGGCAGCTACAGGAGGGTTGCAGTGCACTACAGGGTAAGGGATTCCTGGCATAGGCGCATCCAGGGGAGGGAATTTAGGCCATGGGCTGATCCTTTTTACCGTGTCCCGTCTGCTTCTATTCCCTGGATTCGCCTATGGCCTAAAATATTTACTCTGGACCTGCCCATGCCAGGAATCCCGTGCTCTGTAGTGCACCGTAGCAGTTTCCCCTGAATCTGCCCATGACTCGTATACTTGGTTTTACAGTATCCCGTCTGTTTCTCTTTCCTGGATTCGGCCCCTGGCCTAGATCCCATTCCCTGGATGCACCTATTCCAGGACTTCCTTGCTCTGTAATGCACCGCAACGCTCATGGATACGCCTATCCAACAAATGCCTTATATTTTTGGGTACCCTCTACTCAGTGGCGGCGGATGCTCTTTTCGGATGGGGGGGGCAAGAATTTTTCCAGGGGGCCCCCTTGACGATGGGGCCCCCTCGGCAGCAACGGCCCCCTAAAAACTGCGATGGATTGGTTGGGATGGCTGCCTGAGGTTAGAGGCATAAGCGCAGGGGCGGATCCAGGGGCTGAGGGGGCTTCAGCCTCACTTTGTTCCATTTTCGCAATTTTTCGCCCTATTCCTCCTTTTTCGCCATTTTTCAAAGCTCAGTGACTCCCCCAGCAAAACCCTGGTTCCGCTCCTGCATAAGCGTCACAAATGGTAAAAGTTATATTTGGCCCAGTACAAAAATGGCTATTCCTCCCTGTTGTTTAGTTGGCCCGTGTAAAAAATGGTTTTGCCTTCCCGTTCGATTTTCCACACGATCTCGGATTCCAGGCTGGAATATGTTTCCTGTAGTGCTGCAAAATAAGCAGCGTATTTGACATGTAGATGTCGAAATATGGATCTGCGTTTTATAGGTTCACGTAAGCCTCGGACATTGGACGTCAAAGCTTTAAGCTCCAGCGTCACGTTAGGAGTTTAGCAAAATTATAATAACGGTACAACAACGGCCTTCCGAGGCAAATAGTTCTTTTAAAAAGTGAATGCTGTTTGTTCGTATGCATCTACATCATAAAACATGGTAGGTAACACGAATTATTATATACGTTTTTTTTTTAAATTCCGTCTCCTGCAGAATGAGAACTGGGGGCGGTGGATGCTGTCGTCTATATCGGCACAGAAAAAACGTTAATGACAGGCATATTGACTTGAGCACACACAAGACCAAGCTCGGGGCCCTGAGACACAGCTCGGGGGGCTCCTAGCTTGAGCTTGGGGGCTCCTAGAGATCAAGCTCGAAGGCCACCGAGCCCCCAAGCTCACGGCCCCTGAGACCAAGTTTGGGGGCCTCTGAAACAAGGCTTGGAGGCCCTTGAAACCAAGCTCAAGGCCACCTTAGACCAATCTCGGAGGCTGCCTGAGACCAAATTCGAGCCCTGAGACACAGCTCGGGGGCCCCCTGTAGCCAAGCTTGTGGGGCTCCTAGAGATCAAGCTGGAATGCCTCCGAGTCCAAGCTCAGGGGGTCCTGAGACCAAGCTCGGGGGCCTCTGAGACCAAGCTTGGCGGCCTCTGACACCAAGCTTGGAGGCCCTGAAACCAAGCTAAAGGTCCCTGAAGACCATTCTCGGGGGCCCCTTAGACCAATCTGGGAAGCCCCCTTATACCAATATTGGAGGGCCCTAAGACCAATCTCGGAACCTCCATGAGGTTACGTTCGGGAGCCCCCTGAGACTAAGCTTGGAGGGCCCTGAGATCAAACTCGGGGGGGCCTTAGACAAGCTCCGGAGCCCCTTAGACAATCTCGGGGCCCTGAGACCGAGCTCGGGGAGCTCCCTTAAGGCTAAGCTTGTGTGCCCTGAGACCAGCCTTGGGGGCCCCTTAGACTAAGCTTGGGGGGTCCCTGAGACGAAATTCGGGGGCGAGGAACAGCTCGGGGCCCCTGAGACAAAGTGGGGGCCCTGATTCCAGGCTCGGGGACCTTTAGACCAAGATCTGGCCCCCTGAGGCCAGTCTCGGGGCCCTTTACGCTAATCTTGGGGCCCCTAAAGGCCAAGTTAGAGGGTCCCGAGCCCAAGCTCAGGGCCCCCAAGATAAAGCTCGGACACTGTCCAAATCGAGAAACTGTTGAGGGCTCAGTCAGGTCATTCGTGAACTTTCAGAAAAGAACCAAGCTAAAATTGCGTTTTTTTACAGGGGGCCCCTCTGATAATTTTGGGGGGTGGCAACTGCCCCCCTTGCCCCCCTTTATCCGCCGCCACTGCCTCTACTTCCCTACCATGGATCAGCCCATGGCCTAAATCCCCTTCTCTGGATCCGCCTATACCAGGAATTTATTGCTCAATAGTGCACCGCAACCCTCCTGAATCTGCCTATGACACGTCTGCTTCTTTACATGGTCCTGCCTTCTTTCCCTTCCCTGGATCCGCCCATGGCCTAAACCCCCTTCTCTGGATCTGCCTATGCCAGGAATTAATTCCTTAATCCGCCTATGCCACGTATGCTTCCTCTACAGGGTCCTGTCTTCTTCCCTGGATCTTCCTATGGCCTAAATCCCCTTCTCTGGATTCGCCTATGCCAGGAATTCAATCCTCAATCCGCCTATGACACGTATGCTTTCTTTACAGGGTCCTGTCTTTTTACCCTTTCCTGGATCCTCCTATGGCCTAATTCCCCCTTCTCTGGATCCGCCTATTCCAGGAGTGCATTCCTTAATCCGCCTATGACACGTATGTTTTCTTTACAGGATCCTGTCTTTTCCCTCTTCCCTGGATCCGCCTACGGCCTAAATCCCCTTCTCTGGATTCGCACCTATGCCAGGAATTCAATACTTAATCCGCCCATGACACGTATGCTTTCTTTACAGGGTCTTATCTTCTTCCCCTTTCCTGGATCCGCCTATGGCCTAAATCCCCTTCTCTGGATCCGCCTATGCCAGGAGTTCATTCCTTAATCCGCCTGACACGTATGTTTTCTTCACAGGGTCCTGTCTTTTTCCTCTTCCCTGGATCCGCCCATGGCCTTAATGCCCTTCCCTGGATCCGCCTATGGCCTAAATCCTCTTCTCTGGATCCGCCTATGCCAGAAATTCATTCCTTAATCCGCCTATGACACGTATGTTTTCTTTTACAGGGTCCTGTCTTTTTTCCCTTTCCTGGATCCGCCCATGGCCTAAACCCCCTTCTCTGGATCTGCCTATGCCAGGAATTAATTCCTTAATCCGCCTATGACACGTATGCTTTCTTTACAGGGTCCTGTCCTTTTCCCCTTCCCTGGATCCGCCCATGGCCTTAATCCCCTTCCCTGGATCCGCCTATGGCCTAAATCCCTTCTCTGGATCCGCCTATGCCAGGAATTCATTCCTTAATTTGCCTATGCCACGTATGCTTCCTTTACAGGGTCCTGTCTTCTTCCCTGGATCTGCCTATGGCCTTAATCCCCCTTCTCTGGATCCGCCCATGCCAGGAATTCATTCCTTAATCCGCCTATGACACGTATGTTTTCTTTACAGGGTCCTGTCTTTTTCCCCTTCCCTGGATCCGCCCATGGCCTTAATCCCCTTCCCTGGATCCGCCTAGGGCCTAAATCCCCTTCTCTGGATCCGCCTATGCCAGGAATTCATTCCTTAATCCGCCTATGACACGTATGCTTTCTTTACAGGGTCCTGTCCTTTTCCCCTTCCCTGGATCCGCCCATGGCCCTAATCCCCTTCCCTGGATCCGCCTATGGCCTAAATCCCTTCTCTGGATCCGCCTATGCCAGGAATTCATTCCTTAATCCGCCTATGACACGTCTGCTTTCTTTACAGGATTTTGTCTTCTTCCCCTTCCCTGGATCCGCCCATGGCCTTAATGCCCTTTCCTGGATACGCCTATGCCAGGAATTCCTTGCATGAAGTGCACCTTCACTGTTTCTCTTACCTGAATCCGCCTATGAAAGGCATGCCTATCTCGTCGGATCCCATCTACTTCCCTCCCTGGATCCGCCCATGGCCTAATTCCCTTCCCTGGATACGCCTATGCCAGGAATCCTTTGCTCTGTAGTGCACCTGAACTTCCCCCTCTTGAATCCGCCTATGGGCCGAAATCCCTTCCCTGAATTCCCTTTCTCAGGGGGAAAACCTGGGAAACTGGGGAAATTTCTGGGTCTTGGGAATTTTCTCTTCCAGTGATGAACCCCACGTTTCTATCTGGCAAAGGTGAGACGTCTGCCCTAGTTATACCACCTAACCTAACCTAACCTAACCTAACCTAACCTAACCTAACCTAACCTAACCTAACCTAACCTAACCTAACCTAACCTAACCTAACCTAACCTAACCTAACCTAACCTAACCTAACCTAACCTAACCTAACCTAACCTAACCTAACCTAACCTAACCTAACCTAACCTAACCTAACCTAACCTAACCTAACCTAACCTAACCTAACCCTCATTGCCTCCTATTATCATGTGTCTAAGCACGCCTCTGAGGCATAATGCACCCTAATGCATCTGAGCACGCCCCTTTGGACTTTTAAATGTTGGACTCCTTATTCAAAAGGTCTAACTTTCAAAGGGTAGAGCCTATAAATATTAGACCCTTTTATCAGTGGACCTTCTGATGTGATCCTTTTGAACAGCGAGATGTGATCTGCCTACTACCATAATACCCCCAAATTGTGCTCCTCTAACCTGTTGTGAAAAACCACCTGTTGTTTGAGGAGATTGGAGCAGGTTTGAGATGAGCTTAGAAAAGCATTAAGGAAGTTAAAGGTGGCACTGGAACAGGCAAGAGGAAGTTGAATGAGCTTTGAAGAAGTTAGAACAGGCACGATAAGGTGCTGGAACAAGCTCATCCCACATGAAAACTGACAAGCACCCCAGGCTGCAGAAGGTGACGGGTTGGAACAAGATCTCATTGGGGCAGCCCCTGGACAGACCTACTGGTTTGAGGCAGCTTTTGCCCATCTTTGGGTCAGGTAAGGGAACCTTGAGGCAGAAACGGACACTTGGTGCAGCAATGGCACGCCAAGGCAGAAACAGAGCCTACACAAAGAAGAAAAAGAATAGAGACAAAAACGGCGATTATTTTTTTTAGTTGCCTTCATCAGGTATAAAATGAAATGCATGGTCCTGCTGAAGGAAAATTTTTGCCCCAGTAACTAAATGTATGTCCCAATTGGGGCATGACTTGATCTGCCCCTATCACCCAGTCGAGAAGCCTGCTAGGTTCTGCAGAGTGGCAAACACCCTCCATTACATCCTCCTGAAACAAAATTGCAAGCGATAACAGCAATACAACACAGCTAATGGCGGCTAACGTAACATTCCTTGCGCCCAAATGGCCACGCACACCACCTTTGCCATTAGACACACGCACGCGCGCACTGGACCACATACTCCAACGCCAACAACACCATCGAACGACGACGGCCAACGGAATGCCGCAGCGCAACACCACACACACACACGCTAAAAACAAACCGTGATCCGCAACAACAACAACAAAGTTCAAAGTAGTCGTGATTCTGGCATTCCTCCCATTGCAACGACTTTACCAGATGGAATATATTCCCTACAGTCTTTCTGGTTAGTTCTGCTAAAAACTCCAGGAGCCCTTTCGATTCGTGACGCATTATTTAGTGATTTTCCCCTGTCCATGAAACGACTGCCGCCGGACTTGAACGCGGACGTTTAAACACCCGCACTGGAGGGGGTCTGGTACTAACGCGCACTGGAGGGGGGGCCTGGTAGGCCCCCTAAGATCTCGGAAACTAAGAGGGTTAGAAAAATGCCACTTGGTAGGTGGGTGGGAGCTATGGTGATCTACATGATGACCAATTTTCATTGACCTAGGTCAATATCTTCAGGGTCAAACGAGGTCGTAAAGGTCAAATATTGGCCATGCTGGGATCGATTGGTAAATCTGTGATTATGCAGGAAAATGGCGGGAATAAGCTAAAAACAGACAAGGTTCATAGAGAAGAGGTCTCAAAGAGGCTTCCCCACAACTTTTAGGTCAAGGTCATTCAAGGTCATTGACCTTTAAGGTCACCATATGGTATACTACTTATTATTTACACTTTGACTAACACTGTAGCCACCGTTTGACGGGAAATGAGGATTTACCTTTCCCAATGACCTTTGACCTTGACCTTTGACCTTGACCTTTGTATTGGGGTACCCTACCGATGACTTCATAGCATAATATATGTCAGACGGGGTAACGTCATTTGGCCGGACGCACAGTGGTCAGTGACCTTGAAAGTGCAGATATGACCTTGACCTGTGACCTTTGACCTTGACCTTGACTTTCATGTGAAGTGACCTTGACATATAGTCCCGGTTATATGGAGTTACGACGTCACCACTCGGTTTCCAATGCAAGCTAACTGGTCCGACCGCGCATTTACGGCGATCTCAAAATGCAGGTCTGACTTTGAAAGCCTATAAGTCAAAAAATTTTCGACCGATTTTCAAAAAGTCTTCACCAATCGACGCGCTATTAAATTCTGTTAAATGTGGCCACGTTTCGTTTTTCGGCTACAAGCGGTTCTCCGGCCACCTTGGAAAAACAGGTGGGGGGCCTCCGAGGCCCCCCTCCAGTGCGCATGTTAACACGCGCACTGGGGAAGGGGGTGGTTCTGAGGCCCCAACCTGTTTTTTCCGAGGTGGCCGGGGAACCGCTCGTAGCCGAAAAACGTTACTTTGCCACATTTAACAGAATTCAATAGTGCGTTGATTGGTGAAGATTTTTTTGAAAATCGGTCGAATTTTTTTACTTTTAGGCTTTCAAAGTCAGACCTGCATTTTGAGATCACCGTAATCGCGCGGTCGGACCAGTTAGCTTGTATTGAATACCAAGTGAGTGAAGTCATAACGTCATATAACTGGAATTATATGTCCAGGTCACACCTCACATGAAGTTCAGGGTCAAGGTCAAAAGTCACAGGTCAAGGTCATATCTGCACTTTCAAGTTCACTGGCCACAGTGCTTCCGGTCAAATGGCGTTACCTGGTCTGACGTATATTATGCTATGATACCATACACGTATATTCACACTACGGGGCGATACATGATCCATACAGTGATTCTAAAAAACAAGAAAACAAGCCCCGGCCGTGGTGGGCAAAGATAAATTACACACGGAGGCGCTAGGCCCCGAGCCCGTGACCACCGACGGCGCAAGCGCTCTAAATTACGCCCAGACGGGCACGGGCTCGGAGCCCAGCAGGCGTCCACCGGCCGGGTGAGTGGACAAATCTACCAGGATGATAATGAGCGGTAAAAGATCGGCACAAGCAACACACAGCTAAAAACGTGAGCGACACCAATAAAATACGGAAGCGGTCTCACATCGCGCAGACACCGCCCAGCATCAGCAACGTAGGTCCGGCGAATATACTAGGTACACCGCCCCCGGCGAAACGCACAACGCCTTGTCCACCCGGACAGCAGAAGCCGGACTCCCCGAGCCGCAGCCGACCCCCGCCGGGGATGGGACCCGGCTGATCGGCCGCAGGACGACTCACCGGCTCAGCAGCCTAAGAACTTCCCCGACTCCGATCTGGGAAGTCCCGCGGCGGCGGAGCCCTCCGAAAAATCCTCGCCATCGGCCCCACCACCCAGAAGACATACCGTCAGACTCCAGGGGGCGGACTCCTTGACCTCCCCTCTCCGGACCCCGCGGAGCCGCCCGTCTAGGACGCACCGCCACCCCGATGCCCAGCCGGAGGCGCAGAACCAGTCCCGCGTCGTCAGATGAAGACCGCCGTATCCGAGGAAGTTTGCCGCCGCACCCTCACCGCAGAAGCAACCTTATCCTCCACAGATCGGCGACGCCTGGGGCGCCGCCCGCGCCGCCAGCGCACGACGCCGGGCCAAGAGGACCACCGGTAGAGGCGATAGCTGAGATTGGCGATGGCAGAGACAACGATTCTATGACATCATCGATAAGGTAACCCAATACAAAGGTCAAGGTCAAAGGTCATTGGGAAATATCAATCCTCATTTCCCGCCAAACGTTGGATATAGTGTTAGTCAAAGCATAAGTGTCGCCACCGGCAAAAAAGTGGGGGGGCCAGCCAAACTTCAACCTGATGCTGACAAAAAAATTTCAACATCAGTACCAAAAACTGTTCGAATTTGGGCTCCTCTTTGCCTTCCGCAGCGGCTGGATATAAGAATGTCCGGCTTTCTCTTATTTTGACTGAGATCAGGAAATTTTTGGCCAAAAAGTGGGGGGGGCCTGGCCCCCTGGCCCCCCTTTTCCGACGCTTATGAGTCAAAGTGTACATTATAAGTAGTATACCATATTGTGACCTTAAAGGTCGATGACCTTGAATGACCTTGAACCCAAAATTGTAGGGAAGGCTCTTTAAGACCTTTTCTATATGACCCTGGTCCGACTATAGCTTATTCCCGCCTTTTTTCCGCATAATCACGGCATTTACCAATCGGTCCCTAGCATGGCCAAGATTTGACTTTCATGACCTCGTTCGACCTTGAAGATATAGACCTAGATCAATGAAAATTGGTCATAATGTAGATCACCATAGCCCCCACCCACCTCCAAAATGACATTTTTAAAAACCTCTTAGTTTCCGAGATCTTAGGGGGACCTATCAGGCCCCTTCTCCAGTGCGCGTTAGTGCCAGACCCCTCTACAGTACGGGTGTTAATCCCCTGTCGTGTATTTTTAAACATAGGTAGGGGAGACTGGGGCAAAACAGACTTTAGGGCAAAATGGATTTCAGCTATTTCGGCATATTACATGTGTTTCCATCTAGATTTTAGAATATGAACTGCTGCTTTAGACAAAGGACGTCAGCATATAGCGTGAATATCGTCAGTTAGCGGCATCATTTCGACGCGGGCTGGCTGGAGATTTTCCTGTAAGTATTACGAAATTTACAAGTTTTAAATCTTCGTTTTTCGAGTGACAAGCTGAGTTCAGTTCTGATGGTGATATGTCTGAATAAGTGGCAGTGTAGGCTTAGGGTATGGGTAATTTCAAATCTCAACCCCTGCTATTTTTTCCGACATGTAAAAACTTGAATCGGAGTAACTATGGGGCAAAACGGAAGGGGCAAAATGGACCAATGGTGTAAAATGATCCGATGGTTCGGTTTACCCCAATCACTTAGGATAATGTGCTATGTAGTTTGTTTTTGTGGTATGGGCAAAGAAACAGTGAAAAAAACAAGTCAGGGGCGGGTCCAGGGTGAGGGGCAGTCTTGTGCCAAAATGAAAGCAGGTTAAACTTTTACTGAGTTAATAGATGTTGACGCTTTAACGAAAATATGATGTTTTTGTCGCCATATTACCCAGGCTGCCAGGGATGTGGATTTATATATCTTTGGGGTGCCCGGGCAAAGTTCGATGACAGCAGGTTGTACTGTCCGTTTTGCCCCTTCCTGAAAACCATTTTGCCCTAGGGTTGGGGCAAAACGGACAAAAAACATTAGCTCATATTTTACTGTTATGTTTTTCCAAATTAATTTTTTAAATTGATACTCTTACATTAGACACACAATTCATTCGGCTACATCAGGGTGTAAAGCTCAAAATTTTCGGCCCGCTATTGAGCTTGCTATGTTAGAAAAACACGTAGGGTGTCCGTTTTGCCCCGGTCTCCCCTACTTATATATGGGGCGTTCCAGCACAGATCGATTAGGCCCCTACATAGCATAGTCTCAGATTTCGTTCTAATTTCGTCCAATGGTTTGTCAGGAGCGTGGAATCCTGATGTGAGATTATTTTTTTCCTTAGACGTACGGTTTTGGAGTTATAACTTGAAGAAAATCGTGAAAAGCGCCGATTTCGTCAAAACATGGTGATATACAACGATCATTTTCAGCCTTGTCTTTCATTTCTTACCTTCAAATGACACGGTATTAGATTGAGCATATAACAACGAATGTTGGAGCATCTCGTTTTTTATTCCAAATTTTCAAAATTTTTAGAGATGTTTTGAACATTTTTTCCAGCGATTTTTTTTCAAACTGTGGCCAGTGATTCACGTTAAAGGTATCGATAGCAAAAATGTGCACCTGTAGCTTTGCCGTTTAGTGAAGCCAATAATGTTTTGCGTTCTAGACTTAATCAATGTGTAATCAGCTATAGAAGGACGCCATGCCACAGTGTTATAAGGAGCCGCGAAAACGGACATAATTGAATATCTCGGGAACTAAATGACGGAGCCTCATGAAACAAAAACTGATGTGTACTTTAACACTCACCACACCTTTTGACACCAAATTTGACACTTACCCCGCGCCCCGGTGGGCCTCCGACCCAACTTCGCCCTGGTGGGGGGTGTTTGAAAATCCCCCTCGAACTCGGCTCCTATGCGAGATAGCGAAAAAACGCGAAGGCTGGTGGAGAGCTCATACAAATTCATGGCGAAACTATATCGGTCACTTTTTGGTTCAGGTCAATATTGAGGTCATGATAGGTCAAAGAAGGTGGCATGCTAGGGTAGTGTTTTTGGGCTCTAGCGTCTGACAGAGTTGAGCTAGA
The DNA here is from genome assembly GCA_034440635.1 of Lepas anatifera. Taxonomy (NCBI): domain Eukaryota; kingdom Metazoa; phylum Arthropoda; class Thecostraca; family Lepadidae; genus Lepas; species Lepas anatifera. The sequence continues at coordinate 1,207,566 of JAOTON010001146.1, forward strand.
ATATTTTTTAGACACTATGCCCTTCCTCTCGTCACGGCGAATCGAATGATGTATAATATTACTATGCTAGGTCATAACACAAAAATAACCTGACCTGAGGTCAGGTCAAGGTCACCTTCCAAACTAACATAATCAATATGAATATCGATCGACTCGCAAAAGTAATCCAAACTTAATGGCCGATGATGGCTGATTTTTCGTTTGCCTTCACGGATAAGCTAAGACGATAGCCAACGTGAGCTCAAAAAGTACAATCCACGCATGGAGTGTTGAGAGGCCAAACTGATAAGCCACTTTGTTTGCCACCTTCTGACGAACTTGTTCTAAGTCATTCATCTCAGTCGGCTTAGCTCCACAGATGTGACATCTTTGAGATGACGCTGTCCCAGTCAGTGCATTCGCAACTTTCCCATCTACCATTGTCAACTGCATACTGTAGGATACCAGTACAGTGGTCCCAGCGAGGTCGACTGCACAGGGCTGGAGCTTCTCTATCTGGGTAGAAAAGTTGTTCATTACTTGTCGGGGGACTGCGGGGGTTTCCTTGACATATTGAACGTGCATTGGACGGCAATTCCGAGTTGACGACGGCTTTTCGTTGATCCACACGCATTTGTCGTTAATCTCCAACAGTAGAGGGACTAACGATGAGCAAAATATGCTCCTATATCTATAGCAGCACCATCCTGCGCCGCTTGCTTATATATACTTTGTCCAGTGGCGCCATCAAATCCCCATTTACGGTACAGTGTTCCAGATACAGCCTCACTGCGGATCGGCTGTTGTTCTGATGGATGTACCTGGCTGAGGCTGGCTGACGTCAGCTCCGACCTTTGTGGGGTCAACCTCAGCCTCTATCAGTCTCCTTGTCGTATTGTCTAATATGACTTGCAGTGGCACATCGGCAGAGCTGTCGGTTACACTGATGTGTTCGCCAGGAAAACATCTCTGCCGGGTGTTCACAACTTTATAATGGGGTGGGTACACTTCTTTCGCACTTACTTTATTTGTCATATTCCTCACGATGTTATAACTTTTTGTTGACATGTCTGCCGATACGGTAACAGCCAGGGCTTCATCTGGAGTTAGAGCACAAGCCTTCTGTACCCTGGCACTATCACGCATTCCACGGCGAAGCTTGGAGGGCCGAATGGAGTAGCGACGCTTTCCTTAAAGGGAATGTGGCACCTTGGTCGAATCCTGAAATTTGGTGTAATTAGGCGTACTTTTAGTAAAAAATAATGAAACCACTCATGATTTCTCTGAAAAATGTACAATAAGCTCAATATTTGGTTTTTAAAAATACTCCTCTAGAAAAAGAAATAAATATCAGCCTGTGGATGATGTCACGATCTGGCAACCACTACCATACTTGAAACGCTTCAAGGGCTTCGATTGGCTGATGCTCATCGTGACGTCAGCATATGTCGTCACACCAGTAGCTCACAACATTGGCCGCCGGCGACGGGGGGCTGAGGGGGGCTGGTGTCAGGTAGGTTTTAGCTTTTTCTACGGAAATATCGAGTTCCAAGACAAATGAAGTATGGAGTACCGGGTTTTCCGACCTGCTTTACAACTTGGCCATCTCAGTTAAAATCACGTTGTGAAGGTGCCACATTCCCTTTAAGCACAGCTGATAACTCTGAATCCTCGTCTGTTTTGGCACTTCGGGCGGCAGCCATGGCGAGCTCGTGGGTGCCATGCTGTTCAGCAGTACTGGCGACGCGACATCTCTTGCTCCGCTCTCCGACTGCGTCGTACAGAGAAGGAGGCCGGCCTGGGTGGCGTTTTCCGGTAGAAACTGTAGCCTATTTTCCACAAGTGTGATGGGCTCACATATGTCCTCCGCTAACCAGTCGGTTTCTTTGCTTTCGCACGCCACGATTGATCTGGAGCACTGTTCCACTTTTCTCTTGAAAATGACATGTTAGGACACCAGCTTCTTCCGGATTTCATCTTCTGAATTGCGTGAAATGCTCGCTCTTTGAAGACCTAAGAAATCAAAAGTATCATTAAAAGCAGCTTCGACAAAATCTCTTCTGTTCTTCCGAAAAAGAGCGTTTTCTTTCAGCCGTTTGAACAGCTCTGCGCTGCTCACTCGGAACTCCATTATCCCCGCACGTAACCACGACACTCTTCTTCGCACGGCTGAGGCTAAACCTGAAGTATTTCTTTGTACCAGGGAAGTATTCACAGAGCAGAGGTGTCGCAATACTCTTTGACCTATTACAGGACTTGCCGTACACACGGATGGAAGTATATCTCTGACCAGCACTTACCCTAACTAAGCCTAGCAATGGATACCAAATTCCGGGGTAGTAACTTTTTGAACTGTTGTGGAAATCAATGAAACTTTCCCTCTCTCGGTGAAATACCGCCATTGCCAGATACAACCCCAGCCCTAACGCATCAAATTCACCCGTCGAAGGTCACGAGCGCCCGTGTAAGCTGAGTCGGCGCGCGACGCGTTCCTGCCTTAACTGCCGCCGAGATCGGAGCACCACTGTCTCCAATGCCGTCTCAGCCGTATATATGCAAAACTATGCAAAAAAATCATGATGGCTCCTGTCCAGAATTTGTTGGGCTTTCTTCTGATATGTAAATTGAATTGTTCACTTTTGTTCACAAAAGTGTGAGACTAGTTGAACAAAATACTCCGAGTTGAAAACGGAAAAATACACAGCGTTATTTCAGGGGTCAATGATCCTTCGGCAAATGGTGCATGGCTTAATAATATAGCTGATCCTACAAAATAGACATCAAACTATCATTTGATACCACACAATAAAAAATCCACCGATAAACCTACGCGCAGCAGGATTAAGAAAAAGACAGTGTAAAAACGACGTCATTCATCCGCGGGACGACTATGAAGAAGTGGCAACTTTGAAGCAATATAGCGGCAGAATGAGATATGCCACAAACAAATGAATATCAAAAACGCATGCACCAGACAATTCTGTACGGGCCAGTTGAGGTTATTTACTGAAATACGGAAGTCGGTTTCGGGGTATTCTGTCCGTTTTCGCGGCCGCTTATAACACTGTGCATGCGCGCAAAAATCAGTTGCCCGGCGCCCCCGGCCGTCGTCGGCGCGGTCACCGCGCCGACGCCGGTGCGTGGGCGCGGGCAGTAGATTGACGCGGGAGCGTATGAACTCTTGCAATCGTCATTAAAGGGAATGTGGCACCTTTGACGAATCCTGGAATTTAGTGTAATTAGGCGTAATTTTAGCCGAAAATAATGAAACCACTCATGATTTTTCTGAAAATGTACAATAAGCTCAATATTTTGATTTTTGAAATACTCCTCTAGGAAAATAAATAAATATCTGCCTGTGGATGATGTCATGATCTGGCAAACACTACCATGTTCGAAAGGCTTCAAGGGCTTCGATTGGCTGATGCTTGTCGTGACGTCAGCATATGTCGTCACATCAACAGCCATGACAACTGCGGCCTGCTGCTAGGGGTACATGAGGAGTACATTGCAGGTAGGTTTTAGCTTTTTTACAGAAATCTTGAGTTATAAGACAAATTTTATCTTTAGAAGCGGTTTTTCCGACTTGCTTTGCAACTTGGAAATCCCAGTTTAAATCACGCTATGAAGGTGCCACCTTCCCTTTAAAGGGAGATACGCGAAAAAATTATTATTGTGGTTTCTTGCTATTTAAAAAATCCTGATTACGAAACTATCAATTATTTTTGTATCTTCGGCAACATTTTGGGAGCCCACTCACTTATTATCGAAATAGATTACCAGTTCCGATTTAGTGCTGAAACCTTCAACCATCACTTACTTTTCGAAAACTATTTAAAGTTGAAAAACAATGTTTTTTTTGTAATAGAAATGTCTGTTCTCCTGCATTTGTATTTGAATTAATTTTAAAAGGCTTTTAAAAACTACAAAATGAATTAGTTTGCCCTAGAAATGGAAAAAACATAATTTCTCAAATCTTCAGCGGTTTCGTATCTCGGGTCTTGAGTCATTTTCTGCTTCAGCCCCAGGATGACAAAACTTTTGCGTCAAATAGGTCACGTGACCCTGGTTTGAGAATTCCTAGGCTTCTGATTGGTTAATTGTGATTTCTTTTAAGCACTATATTTCTGTTTCAAAGTAGTTTTGGAATCCTGGTTTTCTAAAGTAATTTTTTCTGTAGTAGTCCAAAGTTTTACATCACTGTTTAGGATAGATATGACCTTATTCTTAGAGAACTTGATAGCCTTAGCCGTGTGTACGTCATATACATCGATATAGTGTGTACCGGTAAGGTCGTCTAGAAATGTTGACTTTGAGAGCAATTTTAAGGCATTTGCAGGCCGAATTCGCAAAAATGAGAATAGGGCTTCTGAAACAACTTTTTGTGACCTTTCGATCTAGCCAATAAATTTTTTTCGCGTATCTCCCTTTAAAGGGAACGTGGCGCCTCGGTCAAATCCTGGAATGTAGTGTAATTAGGCATACGCCAAATTACAGTTAATTAAATTAGAAGTAAATGAAAAGCACGCCTAGTTAAACCAAATTCCAGGATCCGACCAAGGTGCCACATTCCCTTTAAAGGTGGAAAATAAAAGCAGAAATACACGTGCTCAACAAAACGGTGAAATAAATGACATTTTAATTCGGTTAAGGGTATACGACTCGCCATATCTTAACGTTCCCATAAAATCGATTACGGATTTAAGCCAAACATTTGGATTTTGAAAATGAGGGGACTTGTGCATTTGTGCAGCCTTGGTCTGTTTTACGTGTTGAAACGACATCGTATTCAACACGGATGAACCTTAGCCGCAGTTGCGCGGTTCCAACCCCGGTTTGTGCGTCAGTGCCTTTATGACACGAGCGAGGTGTCTATGTCCAGTGCGCAGCTCATGAAACTGGGAGCACATCCTCCACAGTTACACTGAAAGAAAAAATGACACCAGCCCTAAGATGACCCTAAAATATAGCTAATTAGACATCCCTTTTTGGTGGACTGATGACCATTTTTGGGTATTAGAACCCGTAATTTGGCTCCAACAACCTTTAGCCGGTGTCATTTCCGAAAGTAACGCGACTCCTCGTTTTGAACACCATTTCTGACACCACTTTCTGGCGTCAAAGCAATACACACATGGGGAGTTACTACATCATTAACGGTGTCAGGCATTGTAATGGAGGTATCCCGACAACCAAATGAAGAATTTGACTCTTTTCGTAAGGTGTCGGTAGGGTGTCTGACTCATTCAAGAAAGGTGTCCGACTCCTTTCGTAGGGTGTATTAAGGGTGTCAGACTCTTCCAAGAGAGCGTCTGACTCTCTGCACTTAGCTTGAGTGATCACGACACTTTTGTAGAGAATTTTGCCCCTCACTGGAGAGTCTGACTCTTCTGTGACGTCACAGCACATGCTATTTCCGTTTTTGTTGCTGAAAACGGCGCAAACCCGCCTCATTCTGTGTGCAGAAGCAATGGGAGGCAGGGTAAGGTAAGTGAATATATAATTTATGCAAGGTATTATAGGATTGATAGACTGATGCACTGGAGGATGAACATTGCACACTTATGTGCCTTCAATTTAAGAAATATCACCGAGCATATCTTACAAGTCTGCTCATTTGGTGGATACTCTTTATATATGTTTGCTCTATCTCTACTGGCTCAGATTAAATGACGAAATACCTTCATTTCCATGTTATCCTCATGGTGACCTGCCTTGACCTCTAGTAACCTTAAATTTGACCTGAATAAAATTGTTCAGATGCCTTAGGTAAAGACCTGGAGGGGTTATCCAACACATTTTACCGTTTTATCTACCTAACATAATTCTCGAGATTTCAGGGGGGGTACACGCCCTAGTCAAAGTGAAGGTGGCTCAGAACCCAGTCAATGCGCGTGTGAAGGCTGCAGCAATCGGCTATTGGTTTTGGCTGCATTCATAAGACGAAAACTCACAGCTTCTATTCCCAGTAATTATTCAAGTCCTGTGTCCTCTTCAGAACCCTGTGTCATTATGTACCATGTGCTATACCAGCCCCACATGCGAACATTTACGATGCGTTTCCAAAATTTGATCTAACCAATTCCATTCTTTCCTGGGCGTAAACTGATTCTGTTTGTAATATTCAACGTTGAACACCAGCATGATGTTTTTTCTCACATATCTGTGCAAACAACCTGAACGTGCTGTCCCTGCAAAACATATTTTCAAATTATGAGCAAGAATTCCACTCAACATTGTGAGTACCTACCTCCTATCGTAGGTGTTGAAAAGGCATCAGGGAATTCAGCGACTACGTGCGGGAGTGTTCTGAGTCACGAGTTCGAGAGACTTTGGTGTATTCTCTCGACCCCGAGGTCTCTCGACCCGATAGTGCCGAAAATTATGTAGAAGCTACTTGAAGCTAGTAAGAACGCTGTGCATATTGTCACTACGTGTGTATCATGATTATGCAAAGGCTGTTCCAAGACAGAGCCCACGTGTTTATATCTGAATGTGGTAGCTGTATCATAACTCAGAGAACTTTGATATAGGTGCAGCATTTCGGCATCCATGTGTAAAATTATTGCTGCTGGAATGCGTGTCGTGGTTAGGAACATGTTCGGTGATTATGTGTTAAACTCGTGAACTAATATAAATACAGAAATGCTCATCCAACATTACTTTTTACGTCGGCCTGGTTGGAGAAAGGGATCGCAAGAAAAAGGACGCTAAAATACGAGGTCACAAGTGAGGAGTCAATCTACACTAACACCATAAGACGGCATCAATACATGTGTATTGACACCCTGATTTAGATTACTTCGCAAGAAATACACCGTAAAGCAGTGTCAGGTACCCCTGAAATGGTGGTCAGGTAAGGAGTCAGATGGGTGTCGTGACTCCGTTTGATGAGGGTCGTGACTCCTTTCGATTGGAGTAATCTCTTCTCCCAACCCTACCAAAACTCTCAAATAAGGTGTCTGAACCTGTATCGACACCGGATTTGGGGGTAGTGACGCTGCTTGGCGGGGTTGGCTGAACTCCCCCTCCAGTGGATACTTTTTCACGGTGTCACCAAATAGCGAAAAGGTGTCCTTTTTTCTATCAGTGTTGCCGTGCCAACGTTAACCCACCCAAAGCCCCCTGGCTCGAGAAGAGATCTCCAGCCCTGGCCATGGTATGTCATTTTTCGGCCCGACACCCCCCGTGACGTCATTTATGAACAGTCCCATATAGGTTTAAGTAAGACCCACGTGCACAGAATGTCTCCTACACCGGCCCCACCCTCAGTCTGACACCAGGCACAACGATCACAATTTCCAACACCACACATGTAAGCATTACAGTCCACCCACGAACCCTCCCCACCGAGGCTTGAACTTGGCGTCAGCTGCCCCCAGCGTGAACTCTGTAACCTCTGTGCCCGCAGGCAATCGCGGCTGCTGGCGGATGGCGGCCGCTGATTGGTGGAGGCGCGTTCACTTGTAGTGCGAGAAATTCAGCGGAAATTTCTTCATGAAAATGATAGAGCCTTAAACCATGAGCCAGGAGATATATTAACATTATGTTTTTCAAACATTTCTAGCCATACCATGTTCTCTATAGGCTTGATTATTTGCCCCACCATCCGAGGCTGCTCTTCGGTACAGGCGAGACGGCGGCAGTAAGCACAGGCTAGCCGGCGGCCGAGTTCGCTGAAGTCGGGAGTGTCGCGATGGGTTTCTTCTGAGTGGAGAGGACTGGGGCCCAGTCCCAAGGTAACCGAGGGAAGGAGGAGAGAGACGTTCATAAATATAAAACTTAACCGTCGAAAGAGTTACGAAGAGTGAGGACTAATAGGGAGCGCTGCCAAAGTACAACCAGATAATACCTATACTAGAAGAGGGAAGCACGTGCTGCTTTGCTCCGTGTTGGATGGTAAAAAGGCACAAAATCTAATTCGGAACTCGAAACTTCTATTTATGTACTATATTAGGACTTTGCTTCACTTTTTTGTGGGGGTGCCCAAATCAGCATTGGAGGTGCCCAGCACATCATCGGGGTGCCGAAGCACCGCCAAAGAGATAGAAACCCACACCCCTGTCCCGCGACGTTTTTTTGGCGTATCGACTCTTTGGTTTATCAACTGTGGCATACTCTCACCACGTGAATACTTTTATCGACTTTAGCTGGCCTCCAAACCTACTGGCTAGATCCGCCACAGTCCATTATGCCTGAGGATTTCCGTTTCTTGGTAAAATATTACATTGTATGTCAGGTGCAGAATGTTTTTATAATAATATGACACCTATTTGTTGAAAATGCCCTGTTCTTTAAGCACTTCATTACGACTTTGCAGCACATTTTAGTTAAGAGGTGCCCAAATCACAATTGGGGGTGCCCAGTGAATCATTGTGAGTGCTGGGGCACTCCAAAAGATATAAATCCACACCCCTGGAAATATGCCGTGATAATTCGGAAAAAGTCGCAAAAGAAACTGAACGCAACTTAGTTAATGTAGGAAAGATTCCATACTAAGTTCTCTGAAATCTTTGGTTTTAGGCCATTTGAGCTCACTTATACACATGTATATGCATATGTACATGTATATCTAGTTATAATACATACTGTACGAAATATATCATATTGTGACATCATAGGTCAAGGTCATAGGTAAATGAGCTCAAATGACCTAAAACCAAAGATTTCAGAGAACATCTTATGGAAACTTTCCTACATTAACTAAGCTGCTTTCAGTTTCTTTTTGTGACTTTTTCCGAATAATTTATGCAATTAATTCCGCGGCATATTCTCAGGGCAGTGGCGGATCCAAGGGGGAGAGGGGCAAAAATGGCATTTGCCCCCAAACCGAAAAGCTCGGGGCAAAACTATGTTTTTTCCCCCCCAAAGTGACCTCCTTTTTTCCCTGACTCCTTTTTAGTTTATGAGCAAGATTTTGGTGCTTGAACACTCAACTCCAAACAGAACCAGTTAAGTGCAGTGTAAATATTAGGCCTTGGACTGGAAAAGGATCTCGAGCCCATCTTTTCCATCCCGTGACGTTTTTTTTGCTTTTCGCCTCAAATACCAAAAATTCTACCGGCAAGTGATATTGAAGCGCAGCTTTGAAGGTGTGACGTTTTTTTCGACTTTTGAGTTTGGTTTGCCCCTCCCAAACCGACCGGCTAGATCCGCCACTGTCTCAGGGGTGTGGATTTCTATCTCTTTGGGGGTCTGACTCGTTTGGACTTACCCCACAAAGTCACTCAACCCCATAAACACTTTGTGGAGTAAGTCCAAACGATCATATACGTCCTAAAAAATGTTGTCCGTCATACTGGGTGGTGTCATCTGACTACATGGAAAGCACGAGGAAATCCTGGAAAATGCTGATATGACCTTGATCTGTGACCTTTGACCTTGGCTTAGACTTTCATTTAAGGTGACCTCGATATATAATCCCGGCTATATGGCGTTCTGACGTCTCCACTCGGTCCGCAATGCACGCGAACAGGTGCAACTGCACGATTATTGCGATCTCAAAGTATAGGTATGACTTCGATAGCATGTGAGTCAAAAAATCCTAAACGATTTTAAAATTAATACATTAATCAACGCGTTCACCAAAAATCTTTCAAAGAGCAGCAGAGAGCGTTTTTAACGCGAACATTTCTACATCCACCGTGGAAAAGTTCGGTGTGAGGGATCACGGCGTCACCTGCAGCTCGCGTGCTGAGGTCGCGCGGCCCCACATTTGTGAGCGCCTTGGCGGAGAATACATACCAGCTGCAGAGTCAGCTCCAGCCGCTGCTCTCCTTGTCAGGTGCACCTGTGCGCTTCTCAGACATTTGGTATCTTAGAATCACACGTTACTGCAAAGGCACTCTCTGTGTTAAAGGTCTTATGCTTTAATTATTCCTCCAGCTTTGATTGTCGAAGTGCAATATAAGCGGTCGGCCGAGTCCTCCATCCATTCTCGCTCAGGTAATCCCACTATACTTATCGACATTTGAGTGGGTGTATTGTATTGCCTTGAAATCGGGAATACGCCACTGGCTGAACGGGGTAGCAATGCCGTCTAGACATTCTATCTTTTTATCTGGACTGACGGTGTAAGTGACTTTGAGGTTGTGCATATCCGTGCGACCAGTCATGTCCCTGGCGGTGTTGCATGAACAGGTGTAAGCCCCAGTTGAAGATCTGGTGTTTTCGACTCAATTCTGTTTAATCTATGACTTGAGAAGTTTCGTTTTCATCACGATTTAATAGGAAGGACATGACACAAATAATGTGGACCAGTGCGGTCTGTATAGCTTTCGTGACCGTTGGGACAGTGATTACGGTCTGTTCTGCTGTTGAAGCTGCACACACCGACCTGCAGCGTCTAGTGTTCTGCTACTTCGAGAGCTGGGCCCACGGTCGCCACGGCAACGGAAAATTCGACGTTGAAGACATTGACACCAAACTATGCACTCATCTGCTGTACGCATTTGCAGGAGTTGACAACGTCACCCACACCATCATGTCTCTCTATCCAAATAATGACCTGGACACTGGAAATGGGGCGTACCGACGATTCACAGACCTGAAGATGAAGAAGCCGGGGCTGAAGACGATGCTGTCTGTAGGAGGCAGCGGCGAGGGTTCTGTGAAGTTTTCTCGAATGGCCGCTTCTGCTGCTACCAGGAAAACGTTTATAAACAGCGCACTGGCTTGGTTGGAAAAGTTTGGTTTCGACGGACTGGATATTGACTGGGAATATCCTGGCCAGAAGGGCGGCGTCCCAGAGGACAAAGCCAACTACGCGCATTTGATTCAAGAGCTGCAGACTGCCTTCGCGCCGAAGTCGTATCTCCTGACCGCAGCGGTGCCTGCTGGCAGGAGTAATATCGTGACAGGCTACGACATCCCGGCACTGCAGCGACATCTGGACTTCGCCAACGTGATGGCTTACAACTATCACGGCCAGTGGCAGCCCTTTACAGGACACATCGCGCCGCTGTTCGCTTCCCACTTGGACGTCGAACATGGCCACGGTTATGAGCTGTACAACGTAAACGCCACTGTGCAGCTGTACCTATCCGGCGGCATGGACCCCGGAAAAATCGTCCTGGGGATGCCCCTCCGTGGAAACGGTTTCACTCTACAGAACAGCAGCCAGCACGGCTTGTACGCTCCCACCCTGGGTCCAATGCCGGAGTGTGAGTACACAAGATCGGCAGGGTCTTGCAGCTACGGCGAACTCTGTGCGCTCGAGTTCACCAAGCCTGGGTGGACACACACTCGGGACGAGGAGCAGCACTCTACCTACAGCTTCACCGATGAGGTCTGGATCGGATACGACGACCTGCAGGCGGTGAGAGAGAAGTCCGACCTGATCAGAAGACTGGGCCTGGCCGGCGGAATGGTGTGGGCTCTGGATCTGGATGACACGCAGGGCGCGTGCGGAGAGAAGTTCCCCCTGCTGACCGAGCTGTGGCGTCAGATGCGCGGTGAAGTCTCACCCGGTGTCGAGTGAGCGCGCTTTGAACTCCAGCTCCGATAGTCTGTCCTTTAGATCCGTTTACTCGGTGAGTTTATTTTCGATGGCATGGAAAATACATCAGAAGCGACACTTGCTCAATCAATCTGATCCTCTGGAGCGCGTGACGTCTGCCAAACAGCACGAATTATGTAGGGCACATGTTTCATTGAGTTTGGAATATAAACAAATCGTTATCACAACTGTGGAAATATTACAGTAGGCCAGCATTTATAGGCGTAGGTGCCACAGTCCCGGGATACACTCACATTGCCGTGCTACTTCGGTGGCTTACAAGTCTGCACCGACAGCTCTTCACTGGCACACGTGTGAGAGCACCCACTTGGAATGGTCACTTTTGTTCAGGGCAGACTTTTTTGGCTAATTGATGTTTTAAAGCTAAAACAGCATAGGCCTGCTTTTAAGCGCTGACTCATTTGATTCTCTCATAAATTATTTCTCAAATGGACGGCTCAACCATCAACTAAAAACCGCATAAGTGTCGCCACCGGCAAAAAGTGGGGGCCAGCCAAACTTAAACCTGATGCTGACAAAAACTTTCAACATCAGGACCAAAAACTGTTCAATTTGCTCCTCGCTCATTCCCAGCGGCTGGATATAAGAATGTCCGGTTTCTCTCATTTTGACTGAGATCAGGAAATTTTGCCAAAAGTGGGGGCCAGGCCCCCTCCCCCTTTTCGACATAAAAACCGGCCACGGCCCAATCGCTACCACATCACTCGTCGCCGTAACTGGCAACCTCAAACAGTTTAAAACTTCAATACTAAAACACTCTGTTTCGCATTAGTCTTGAAGTCTGGCCTCGGAAAACAATCAACAAGGATGCTGCCAACAATAATACAGAGCAAAACAAGATAATGAACGAGACTCTGAGTAAGGAGCTTGCTTACTCAGACCAGGAGCGGATCCAGGGGTCTAACTCGGCCATGGTCCCCCAGAGCACCAAATATTAGCCACTGAAAACATATGTGCCTGATTTTTTTATACAAAGGCAATGGGTTCCACAACGTCTCCCGGGTTCCCCTCCCAAAAAACATTTGGTTAAGATCAACCTCTCACTCAGACAACCCTCACGAGCTGCCATCAACTATGAAAATGCCTCAAAATGGAAATGTCTTGTTGCATTTAAATCAAAACCAGTCTATTTCATTTCACACTTTACTGCGGCGCCGAATGCTGCGGCGACCATCGTGCCGGCAGTTCCAGCCTCCACCGGTAGAGGCGCTGCTGGCGGTCAGCTGACGTCTCTGTCGTCGCTCGCCGCTGCCGCCGGGAACCAGTAGCGCTGTTCACCTGGCGACCCACTCTGCCGTATGCAATGTTTGGAAACTCTCTGATTCCTTCTGAAGTAACTACAGTTGCGACGTTTGGATTTGTAGCGGTTTGTTGGCTCTTAAAATACGGGTCCGCTCGTGCCTGTTTGGCACCGACACTGCTCCCGGAGCCGAACATGATTGGACCACTAGATAAATGAGCTCTAAAAATGGCTCCACTGCGGTACACCTTTCCTGAATCGGATGGTGCATCTGGTGGCGATTTCCAAAGCGTAGGCTGTGACACGTTGCGTAACGGGTCTACTCTCTCCACCGTGAATTTCGACCACCGTCTACCTTTTGAAGGATCCTGTTCTGGGAAAACATCGCTCTTGCCCATGTCATTATCTTCATCGTCCTGTGTTTGGTCGGCTGCAATAGTTCGCCCACTTCGGTAGGCGTTTTCTCCGCGATAGAGGCCTGGATCAGTGAAAGGTCCCACGTTTGAACGTCGGAGTGCCTCATAAAGGTCGGCAGTGCCGGGCCGTGACTGGGAAGGCTGTATCCGTCCCCAGCCATGAACTGCCGGTCTTTGTCTTTCCGCGGGACGTCGCAGAACCTGAGACTGTGGAGCTCTCTCGTATGAAGGAACACCCCATCTCGTGCTAGCTGATTCCAAAATCTGTTCGCCTGTTATGTCGCCTCTCCATCTTCCTTGAGAGCTCTCCTCCTGATGTTGATCCGGTTGGTGTTGCTGTTCAAGTTGCGACCTCTTCCTCGCCTGATCCTCTCTGTACTTATCCATTGGACTGGGTGCCTCTCGCCTGAGCCAACAGCTTTTGATAGTGGGCGAGGTAGCTGTCGACGGCACTCTTGCTATAAGGCGTGTAGGTTGGCTCCGGTACTTTTGTGGGCACAGAGATGATGAAGCTACACTTCTTGCCCGATTTACAGCCGACGTTATAGGTGCGCAGCGACTGACCACCAACCTTAGTGATGGCATCTGCACTGGTCTTTCTCGTGACGGAGGTCTCAACCCTTTTCTCGTCAGCATGAGGAGACCAGTCAGCACTAGACCCTTTGTCGTCAGCACTAGGAGAGAGATCTTCAGAGGGTGGCGCGGAGTTCACTGCATGTATGCTGGAGTGAGACGCGATGGGCTCTGGTGGCCCCGTCAGATCAGCACTGAATTCAGGCTTAGTGATAGGATATTGCGAGTTCAAAACATCCTTGGGTGTATTTGGGAAATGGATTGTATCAACAACTGGTCTGAGCCTGTGATCATTGTTCGCCATGTCCTGAGAAGTCGGCTGAGCAGGCACGGCACTGGTGATGAAGCCAGGTCTTTGGAAGCTGCTGCTCACTGGAGACCCGTGCCGTTTTGTGTCGCTAGAGCCCTGGCCATAAGTCTGACTGGAGCTGCTGACTGTCTTGGTGTCAGTGATTTGGAAAGGCCGTGACGTTCGACTGGTGGGACGAGATCCGGCTCCGAATCTGTTAATGAAGCTCGGTGCATCACTGGCGGGCTTGCTGGGACGGCTGTAAGAGGACAGCGCCGGCCGGCTCGGGACCCTGTGCCTGTTGACCAAAGGCCTGCTGAAGCCGAAGCTGGAGCTGGACGGACGACTCGCAGGCGGCCTATAGGAGAAAGTCAATGGTGAGTTTTGCGTCCCACCCTTTGGTCTTGATGAAGCTTGCGCTTGTCCTGACGTTTTAACAGGGCGTCCTAAGCCGAATGGCCGTGATGTTATCGTAAATGATGGAAGCTTTATCTTTGACCCACCGGCCGGCCCCACTCCTGGCTTAAAAACACTCGCCGGCTTGCTAGTTTCTGTTCTCACGGTGTTCTTCTGAGTCCAGGAGTCTAGCGGTCTCCCGGTCCAGCGGTCTGATGATCCCGGCTGGACCCGCTGAACATCAAACTCGGAGGTCAGCGGAACACCCTCTCCCTCAGGGCTGTCGCCTTGATTGCTGGTCTCCTCTCGGTCCTGTCCGGGCCGCCGGGGTCCTCCAGCCGTGATGATCCATGCCCCGGCGCCTCCACCAGCGGAAGGAGCCCGGTACAGCTGTGTGCTTCTGCTCGGATCTAGCTGGACGTTCAGCAGAGTAGATGGCACCACCGGCGGCAACAGGGCCAGCAGACTGGTCACCAACAGCGTCAGCAGCATCGTCGGCGGACTGAAGTGATCTGAAATCGAGAATGTGGGGTCAGACGCAAAGTCAACAAAAAACAAACTAATAGCGTGAATGCATGTGAAAACACTTTCCCACATGACACTTCAGTGTTTGTTTGAGAAAAATAATCATAGATAAAGTCGAGGTCTTGCGTCCAAATATCGCTGCGTGACTTCTTATCCCTCGCAAACCCACCGTCCGACTGTGGATCGCCTGGTTCCGACAGCAGCAGTTAAATAATCCACAGACAAGTATTCCGAGAGTGAAAGGATCACAGGACCCAACGCAACGGCGAAATGAGGCGATTGTAAGCGGGCGCAACTCCCAGTTCTCTTTCAGTCGCAAGCACTTGCCCTGAATGTCAACAGTGTGGCCCAAAGGCGCAGAAATAAACACTGCGGTAATAACCCACTGTAGCAATGGTCAAGCAACACTAGATTTCACCAGCGGTGTGCTAATGTTTAACACATGTGCGGGTGTTGGAAGCGTCACGAGTTCCCACACCCTGGTCTGCGCCGTGAAGCGAGTGTTGGCGTGGGAGGCCCGGCGGCAGCGGTTGGCTGGCCTGCCAAAACCGCCTAATTCTCAGTATTGAGTAACCGATGCGCTTCAACTACACCGATTCACGCGAGACCACTCAACCGTGGTTAGAGTTCAACTTCAGCCTCAGGTATTGATGCCGGGCTGTGGGAAATACGAGAAAATAGGTGTGGTGGGACTTGTGGAACCATCCAGCACCTGGCGCTCCAGAAAACGTCATGTTACACCTGTCCACAAATAATGTGATAGGCCAGATGAGCAGGGCTACCTATTATCGCTGCATATCTTAAAAACCTGGGTTGGATGTTAATTTCTATTACATCCTATTGGATTTCCCATGGAGATGTCATGACTCATATTGGAAACTGAGTTACTGATATACAAATCTGTCTATCGTAATTTGTGGTACTCAGTGGGCCTACTTTTTGCTGTGATTCAAGGTTGAAGGAGTGATAAAACACGGGCTTATCGGATTTCTGTAGTTGCCTGCGTAATTCTTAATAGCCTCATAAAAAGGTAAACCAGACTCTGACAATGTTTAAGCATTGAATATTTATAACTATGGCTAGATATGTTCTTCAATGCTTCGATGTTCTCTTATTTGGACTCTATAGATGGTTCAGTATCCAAATATTTTTCAAATATTTGGAGTTCGATACTTTTCAACAAAGGATTCGAGCAATTAACTACGCTAACATATTCATACCGCACTTCCGTTTAAAAACGAAAAAATAGAGTCCGCAGGAAAGCAGTTTAGCACGTTGGGTTTTGCTTCCTCCTCCAACGTTTGAGTTGAAATATGGTGATTGGTGGCGGTTGGTTAATGGCCCGACTAGAGCCTGCGGCGGTCCGACATAGCGGGCTGCTGCGCCAGTTGGGCCGCTGTGGTGGGGAGAAACGAGAGCGGACCAAGACCCGGAGAGGACGGATTTCAGTTTCATCTGCACCCCAGGCAGTGAGATTATCTAGCGTGGTTTCATCTGGCGCTCCGATGGGGTGCCGGCGAAATCGCCAACAGCTCTCGGATGTCTGCCAGCGATATATATGCTGTGCACGGTAACACCAGCTGGGCTGTATGCAAACATAGGTACTCTAGACATGGATAATGAAAAGGATGGCAATGTATGCACATTTGAATCCTTCATTTCGCAGAGCCTGAGGCAACTTCTCTATTGAGTTTCTCAGACTGCAGGATATATACAGAGACATTCTTCATCATAGGAAAAATAAACATTGAATAAGTGATTGTTTTTGGTTCCAGGCCTAGTAAAACTGTGTTCCCTTCCTTCTCCGTTCCGAAGCCTGCAACTCACGAGCAGCTTTTGCACGCTTACCAACTCCGCAGCATAAAAAAGCGGACACGCATAGATGCGGATGAAAAGAAAATGAAGGGGGCTTAGCGTAATGGTCGGGTAATCTTAGTGCCGGTCGGTGGTCACGGAATTGACAATGCATATTGTTTTGTAAGATGATAGAATCTCAGTTCACAAAACAAAACCAATTCCTGGCCACCATATCTGATTTCTAGAGCAGAATCAGTTGCTTCTTGCATTAATCTAAGACTTTCTTTCCGGCATCAATCAAATAGGGTCTGGGTAGCGCTTCAAGTTGGCGCGTTGGCGCACCAGGTTGGCGCGTGCACTCGGTTTGGGCCATGACACTGTTTGTTGAGCAGGGATTACGAGTTTTATTCTACCCAGGAGCTGGACTTGAAACCGTTCGCCAGCCAAAACCTTTCATTTTCCCGTTTCCACCTCCGCGCCATATGACCTCAGAAGTTAATGCGTCGCCAAGCTCTAAAAACGCCATGAAATAAGCTTTTGTCGATATACCTCTTTATATTATTCTTGTACTTTAGATACTCATTTCGCTCTCACGGCCCAGTACTCAAGTTTTACTAAAAATGCTAACGTCACTCGCTAAATGTGATAATGTGCTGGGAAAATCACATCTAAATCGCAATGTTTCCCTTGTTTCCATTAGCCGTCAAGGCTCGCGGCATGGTCATCTGGCACAAGGCACAATGTGAACTTTTATTGGCACCATACTGACCATCTTCTCCCTTGGAGGTAAAGAGCATCAGATCTTGATGGCAGTGACGAAGAACATGAGCATCCCTTCTCGAGCCTAGCCTGACATTTATGGCAGTGACTTTCTTCTTCGGCGGCAGTGCACGGATTTGGACGCGGCCTCCAAGGCGCAACGACGCAACGATTAGCGCGACCGAGAAATACGACGACGCGTCGGGCCGTTGCGGCCCGCACGCAGCAGTGAGAGCTATACACAATTGACGACCCCTGAAACGCGTGTGGGTACTCCCCCACCGAGGCGGCACGCCTCGGCGCCGCCTCCGGGCGAGCGAAGCGGACGATTTTACCGGAGGGCGGTCCCGTAGTGGTTGCCGGGTGTAAGTACGGCTCCACGACAAATTGCCGCCTGTTTCAAATGGCTGGAGCTGCTTGGAGGCGGTGGAAACATTTGTACCGTGAATGTTGGTTTGATCTCATTGCAAAGTGATGAGTTTCTCCTACGTGCAATATATTTTTTTGCGGACGATTTGTAGGATTGTTTCATCAGGCTTTATTTCAAATATTAACTTCTATACCGTTTGCTTCAACAAACGTTTTTTCAGTGATTGATCTAACAGCGCCAAAAAATGAACAAAGTGATCGAAGGAATGAATACGATGTCAGTGACGAACAATTGTGAGTGTAGGTATTGGGGCTTTAGGGTGTTTTCAGCGACTTGGCTATATTACGGTCATCATTACCACAATTTCTCAGGTGAATTACTGAAGAAGGAAACATCAGAAACGCAGCCTTAGATATCGCAGCACCATTCCTCTTCAGAACTCTATCATGCAACAGTGACCGCGACCGGGACCAAAACTTGTTTGGCAGCGGCTGTCAGCCTTCTCGTTCTTTGCAGAGAGTCTCGCGGCTTCACCCTTCTGGCTCTTTGCAGTGAGTCTCGCGACTGTCACCCTTCTTGCGTCTGTTGCAATGAGTCTCGCCTGTCACCCTTCTTGCCTAGTTGCAAAGAGTCTCGCGACTGTCACCCTTCTTGCGTCTGTTGCAGAGAGTCTCGCGACTGTCACCCTTCTTGCGTCTGTTGCAGTGAGTCTCGCGTCTGTCACCCTTCTTGCGTCTGTTGCAGAGAGTCTCGCGTCTGTCACCCTTCTCGCGTCTGTTGCAGTGAGTCTCGCGGCTGTCACCCTTCTTGCGTTGTTGCAGTCTCGCCTGTACCTTCTTCTTTGAGTCTGGCTTTCTTCTGCGTCTGTTGCAGTGAGTCTCGCGACTGTCACCCTTCTCGCGTCTGTCGCAGTGAGGCTCGCGTCTGTCACCCTTCTCGCGTCTGTTGCAGTGAGTCTCGCAGCTGTCACCCTTCTTGCGTCTGTTGCAGAGTTGTATTTTTGATTGGCTGACTTTGACGTTTTGGAGTCTCGCGACTGTCACCCTTCTCGCGTCTGTTGCAGTGAGTCTCGCGACTGTCACCCTTCTCGCATCTGTTGCATAGTCTCGCAACTGTTACCCTTCTCGCGTCTTTGCAGTGAGTTCGTGTTGTCATCCTTCTGCTCTGTTGTGAGTCTCGCGGCTGTCACCTTCTGGCGTCTGTTGGTTCGCGGCTGTCACCTTCTCGTCTGTTGCAGGAGTCTCGCGACCGTCACCCTTCTGGCGTCTGTTGCAGTGAGTCTCGCGGCTGTCACCCTTCTGGCGTCTGTTGCAGTGAGGCTCGCGTCTGTCACCCTTCTCGCGTCTGTTGCAGTGAGTCTCGCGGCTGTCACCCTTCTTGTTTTGTTCTTCTTGTTTTGTCTGGTTGACTTTTTGGTCTGTTGGAGTCTCGCGACTGCCACCCTTCTCGCTCTGTTGCAGTGAGTCTCGCAACTGTTACCCTTCTCGCGTCTGTTGCAGTGAGTCTCGCGTCTGTCACCCTTCTCGCGTCTGTTGCAGTGAGTCTCGCGGCTGTCACCCTTCTCGCGTCTGTTGCAGTGAGTCTCGCGGCTGTCACCCTTCTGGCGTCTGTTGCAGTGAGTCTCGCGACCGTCACCCTTCTGGCGTCTGTCACCCTTCTCGCGTATGTTGCAGTGAGTCTCGCGACCGTCACCCTTCTGGCGTCTGTTGCAGTGAGTGTGTGACCGGCCGGATGAATCAGCCACCCCGCCGCGGCGTCGGGAGAAAGTTGCCGGTACCACGCTGCTGCCGCCCCGTCCCATTGTTGGCTGCAGCGGGGCGCACAGAATGCCGGTCATGGTTGGGATCAGGGTCGCCGAGCCCGACCCCTGCATCGCCAGTGACCTGGTGTTGAGGTGCGAGAGGTGGAGGCGCTGCGGGTAGAGGTTTGGACTGTTGCGGTGATTGATTTGTCCCCTCCAAATGCAGATCACTTTTTACTGTGAATAATCCGTGGCGGAATAGCTGAAAACTTTTATTTTGGCTTAGCTAGGATCGGAGGCCTCCCATTTACTCACCATTTTTTTCTGAAAAAACGCGGTAAGCTACAAACGATAGCTTTTACAATAAACACAACAGGTCATTTCGGGGAGAAGTGTGTGATCTTGATTTCTCCAATGGTCAATCTCAAGCTCAAGCGTCCAACAAGACCATGTTCAAAACGTATTTTGCGGGAACCAGATTCAGCAGCCTGCTGATAAAACCATCGGTTCAAAGCAAAAAAAGTGACAAAACTGAGCGATTGGTATCATATTCTTTCTCTCATATTCTGCACGGTTCTTCGGTGGCGACACTCCTCAGCTAACGCTTCGACTCTCACTGACGTTTCGCTCGATGCCCGATGGCGTCTGGCCTCACTGGGCTCGGCAATTGATGAGGTTTCTCACTCATTGTATTAATGTCGAACCAAGGTCAAAGTACTGGGAAAGAACCGGTTTTGCAGGACCTGAGCGGCTATATTGCAACAACACTTTTCGTGAACGTTGGAGAAAGTTTCTGCTTTCGCTTTTCCTGAAGTG
The DNA here is from genome assembly GCA_034440635.1 of Lepas anatifera. Lineage (NCBI taxonomy): Eukaryota > Metazoa > Arthropoda > Thecostraca > Lepadidae > Lepas > Lepas anatifera. Next base: position 1,227,985 of record JAOTON010001146.1, read on the forward strand.
TTTAGCCGGGGTCCGAAAAAATCAGAGAAGACAGCAAAGAACAGGCAGTCCCATCATTGATTTGAATAAGACGTTTATACGAGTGTTGTGACGAATTCAGGATAGAGGTCCAGGGTAAGCGTCAGTTGCTCTACCATCTTTGTGAATTTCAAACTCCTTGCGGTTTCCTCATCCCTCGCTGTCGCCTCTGAACGAAAACCATTTTCCATAACGGAGAGTTGGACAATAAAGTTGTTTGTGCCCAGTTCCTCGACGCCGTCTCCGGCTCAGCTGAAAAGTCTCACAGCCAATGGAGAAGTTATTTGGCATGTTGGCTGGTTTTTCAGCGGGGAGTCGTCGCGGATGTAGCGGAGACGAGCGCCAGGCGGCCGCGGGCTGGACACAGAGCGATGGTCGGACATTAGGCGACGATGGCCGTGAATTCAGGCCAGGCCAGCCATTACTCTCGTGCTCACCTGGGCGAACAGGTGACACACTGGGAACCAACGGCATGACGCTCTGCACGCTCTTCCTCTCTCTCCCACTCTCTCTACCGCTCTATCAATCTCTCTCCCCCTCTCTCTCCCTCTCTCTCTCTCTCCATCTCTCTCTCTCTCTCTCTCTCTCTCTCTCTCTCTCCATCTCACTCTCTCTCTCTTTCTCTCTCACTCTATCTCTCCATTTATCAAATCACCAGTGAGGTGTCCAAGTTCCTTAAATTCTCTTCATTTCCAAAGGTGAATCCCCTGTGACAATGCTGGTTTCTCCGCGAGGATTCCGTGCCACTGAGAAGCAAATTCCTCGAAACAAATGTCTGCCTGCGGCATGCAGTCAGACGGGGCACCTGTGATATATCCGTCTCATGTGGCCGCGTCTAAAGCTGATGGCCCAGACATCTCCGCAGTGGCACGGATGAAATTTCGGCGGCAGTCATGCTGTTCAACAGCCACCGCCAGTCAGGAAGTAGAAGCAGGCCGTTGCCCTGGGGCACTGTTAACATTGAATTGTTGGCTCAGTGCGCTGCTTCATTTTGCTGTGGTCAAGGCTGAACAGGCGCTGGGACATGCAGTCATCAAACTACTCTGCTATCTGTAAGCTATTGCTAGGAGTTGCCATAAGTTGAACGTTCTTACAGTTCATTCACTGAAAACACTTAAAATACATCCGAAATTAAGAAAAGTTCTTAGTTTTGTTCCGATGTTGAACATGAGTGAGCACGATATTTTTAGCAGTGAGAAACTGTTTACAAACTGGCAGCACCTTTCTGCACACTGCCTAAGTATTCCTCCAGCCTAGGCTCGTCAAAACTAAGCTCTGGCCTCTGATTTATACGATGCTGGAAAGATAAGGCGTGGGAGATTGATTTCACACGGGAGACCCATCAAATAAAGCTATCAATAGTGCCGACAGATTCTCAGGCACAGAACACTGATGCAATGCGGGCGAAGATGTGGGGTACGTTTTCGAATTTCAAGCGGTATATTGAGTGTACTCAAATGCGAAGGCTGTAATCAAATAATTATTTGCAACAATAGCTTAAATTTTGGAGCATAGCCTGCAATATTTTCGCGGATATCTCAAATGCAATTATATAATTTTAAAGGGAAATTGAAATATCAATCTCAGAGATGGCAGGAGCTCGAAAATCCTGCCAGAAATTGCATGTATTGAATATATCTATATCATTTGGTGCTAGCATGCAAACTGATTTAAAAGACAGTGAGTACATCTCGTTGATCTTCAAGGTGTTTTCAATGTACTTACATAAACATAGGTACAGCTCCATGTAACATGAAAACGGGAGGATCACTCCCAGTGGACATTCATTTGCATGAAAACAGCCTTCATCACACTGCACATATTCCGGCAGCAGTATCAGAAGGCTCCAGTTTTGAGCTCGATCACGGCTGGCCAACTTCAGAGATGGATAGCATCCTGGCTGAAAGTGGTCTTCCAACCAGCAACAGCGCCATTAATAAATCAGCCCCTAGAGAGCTGGATAACATGCAGCTCCGCATCTCTTCTCTTCCCAAAAGGAGCAAGTAGAGTGAAAGTCAGCTCCAATGTGCGTTTTAAGGACACGCTGCTGACACCATCAGCAAACTCAAGACATTTATCACTTGTGCTAGAAACACACGGTCCCTGGGGACGTTTTCTGAAGGTTTATGGGTTGTTTTCTAGAGAGCATCAGCTGGTGCTGTCTCGGGGGGTGATGCACGAGCTGCCCAGTTGAGTATTAGCGACCTGACGTATGTAGGGTAGCGAGGCTAACAGGCGCCACGGTCGGACGACAACTCGTGTCTGTGGATGGAGCAACAGGTGGTGACGACAGGTGGCTTCTCAAAGCTTGAAATTGCAGCAGCCTGTTTGGATACGCTACTCAAGCCAATTAACTTGTAACAGAGGGACTCATAATATCATTTTCTTATTTCGACATGTGATGCATCCGTATTGTCGAGATGCAAAACAAATGAGTACTTTTCATTCCACAAATGGCCTTATAAAGCCGAATGCTCGACACTTGTGGAGATGTGTCATCATAGGGGGGGCTAAAATATGGCAGCTGCGTGTCATAATCAAGGCTTATTTATCAGATCTAAATTTTTCCCTTACAGATTTATCAATGACCATGATGGTTTCCACTTCCCATAAAAAACACGTTTGATTCACAAGATAACATTTTTGCATCGTTTTTAGGAGCGACCCAAAAATACCGTCGATGACTGTATCGATAAAAACTTACGGTATTGAATACATGTGCACATAGTTCAATTGGTTGTTTGGAGTTTTGAGCCTTACTAAACCTAAGAGATTGAAAAACAGTCATGTGCTCATGTTATATAAAGTTATTCCAAAATATATCGATTCTTAATTTTCAGCCATAATTAAAGGGAATGTTCTAAATTATTCAAGCTCCAAAAAGTATTGCTTATGGTTAGCATAAATCTGAGAGTCAGAAAACCACAAATTTTGGTGAGGTTTTCAGCGTTAAACCAAAATATTGTTCTTTTCTGACAATTTATGACGGCATGAAAATATTTTTTGTACTTTTTGGAATGTCGACCTTTATCTGGGTCACAAAATAGACTCGCCCTTGAAGTACCCGAATGGAACGCACCATTAACATTTTAGTGGCTATGTTTTAACAGTCGATTTTTTACATTTTACAGTCGATGCTAACTTAGTATAGGTTAACCGGAGGTTTCGAGAAAGACTACGATAGACTACGTAATCTAGAACAGTATTTAAAAATAGATTAATGTCACAATAAACACATTTTGTGTAATCTTACGTATCTTATCAAGCCGAAAGGATGGCTCGTTCACTAGCGTGGTATTTTTCCTGAATGGGAGATGCTCAGGATTTAAACCAGTCTAATTACTGCAGCCATTGCAACCAAATGGAAATGATACTTTGAAGATTCGAAAAGAAGCCGACAGGTGCCTGAACTTGGAACCTAAAATCTTATGTAAATTTAATACAGGGGCTTTGGGTGAAATAAAATGTCAGAAGTGATTTCTTTCCCGACGGGCCCTTCAAAACTCCTATTTCAATCCAAACCCCATAATAAATATGGAACATCTCCTTAAATTAACGCTTGAACTCCCACTCATTCCAACATTTATCTAAGCTAGCCGAAGGTAGCTGCTGTGTATGTAGTAGAGTGTTATGTCTTACCTAATCTGTTGACAGGGAGTGAAAATGGTGTGAAAGCTTCGGGAAGCTTTGGTTGAACAGCGTTATAATAGCAGTTGCTCCACATGATACAATTTACAACCCTGTAGAATTACGCATAGCGCGTAGCCATTCAGCCATGCCTCAGTATTTTCACCATGCCTCAGTATCGTAGCAATGATTTCACCGATACTTTGCCAAGAAATACAATTTCCAACTATCAACACTCGCTGTTCAAACGGTATTTATCCACTGATGCCGAACTAATTCACAGTGCTCTGCATGACGTGTTTAACACGGCTCATAAAAAGACTGCTCTTCTTGAGGCGAGAGAAACCTCGCCCTCTACTGCGTAAGTCGGGTGGTGCAAGTGCCATTCCCACGTGTCGCGACCTCGGCCAGCGCCGCGGAACGGGAGCGGCGTGGGAACGGGCCGCGACCGTTTACGGCGCGCTAAGCAGACCAGACGGTTGTGGTCAGGCCACACATCACGGTGAGTCACCGTGACCACGTGTCGTGAACACGAACTGGAGTACACACTGGGGCTGGCCCCGACTCTATCGAGAAAAGACACCTGTCGCCAACCAAATACACCTGCCGATGGACGGTTTCTAAAAAAGTTAGATGCATCTCGTGTTGAAAAATTCAGTTTAATGTGAATGCATCAGCATATATGAATGCATTCCCATCATTTGTGCTGCAGCAGAATTTACGTGCGCCCTACATGTGCCACAGAAATGTATCACTTATCCATTCCGTGAGGATAACTACGAGAGCGCGGGGAGTGTACGCTGCACGCGACAGATTTACAGCCGGGGCCTCTAGCCATAGGCTCTCCCTGTCACGGGCTGACTGTCGTCGCTGTGACTTTTACAGGTCTCAGACAGCTGTGGCTTCTGCACGACAGGCTTTTTGGCCGAGTATTTGCGATGTCTTTTTATTTTACCTGTATGGTTCAAGGCTGGAGATCTCTTCTCGACCCACGGGAGTCCTGGATGGATTAACGCTGGCACGACAATACAAGCTCTATACAAAGCCCATTGGAGACCCAAAATTCAGAGGCTCCTGACCCCCCATCTCCACCCATGGTATGATTATCCTGTTTTACATTGGTGAGTGATAGTGTTTAACCTTGGCCATGTCGAGAAAAATATTGCTATTCTTGTTTATATTTCAGTACCGAAGAGTGTCAAAATAGCATTTGAATGATTCTTTAAAAACGGTATACGGTTCAACAGTGCTTATTCGCCAAAGTGGCACGGCAGTGATGGCAAAAGGATATCAGTACCAGGTGACAGAACAATTTACCATATTTAGGTGAAATAAAGTAAAGCAGCAATTTCCTATGTTACGCTGCTTTTCTACAGCTGCTATCAGATTGGGCCCTGGACACGATAATCGGGACGGCTTTGATCCAAATTTGACACGAATTCGGTCGTCATGCTTTGATTGAAACGCAAGTGCCACGGCCAGGATTCCAGGAATAAGAAGGTCTGCGGTTCACAGCCAAGACGCGAAAGTTGTCATGCCATGGCAACGTCTTCAATGAACCACATTTCGACAAGAGGGAACGTAATGCGCGCCCACATGAGAAGGTAAATAGACCGTTATCGTCTTGGGCTGTCTTTTCAGTGCACAGATATCGTGGAGACACGTGACCGCAAACCAGGCAACTTTCACTGCTCCATATCGAGCTGCTTGTCCGGAACATTCCCGGAATAAACTCAAGAGACTCGGCTTGATCCCGTGGCATGGCATTGCGCTAGAGAAAGCGCGCAAGAGCTAGCAGTACGTGAGCTTTCGTACTTTTTTAGGAATCACTTGCTTGATTTTTGCTGGAATTTTGTGGAGACATTTGCTTGACTTGTGAATGGATGAATAGATAAGATATATATATATATATATATATATATATTATTCAATAAAATTTTTACCAATTCATCAAAAATATGAACGGGAAATACGTTGTTCTTAAAATAAGTCTTTAAAATCCAGTTCCCTGTCGAAAAGTCGGAATGAAGAGCTAATGCGAAATTCTCTAGACACAGCCGTCAATGTGATGGCCCGTTTTACAGCGAATGGAATAAAGCTAAAGGAGCCTGTTCCCAGACCAGTGAATGTAGGCTCTTGGTCGACTGGTGTTTCAAGTTGTGAATCCACTCTCCTTACGCAAACCTCAATGAATGGCAGTTTGCCGTCTTGCTCAGCTTCTTTTGTGAACTTTATGGTTGAATGTTGGGCATTAAGGAAGTTAAGAAACCTGTCAACACATGATTGATGACGAAAGATAAGAAACGTGCCATCTACGTACATTCGATATTTGACTGGGCGATATTCAACACGATAGCAGCTCAACCAGTTTTTCTCATGAAAACATAAGAATATGTTTGCAAATGTGGGACCAAGAGGTAGACCCATGCCCACCCTATCAACTTGTTTGTAGAGAAGACTGTTGAATTATATATATACACGGGTAAGGGTGGCTCAGTGGAGAGAGTCCTGCCCTCTAAGCCATAAGACCCGGGATCAAATCCAGGCAAATCCTCTGAATAAGCAGGGTGAGGATTGCAGACGTCGTACAGCCTTGGCAGTTGGTGCGTTGTTGGACCCGATCAATTACTATCACATATACATATAAGTGTGCACAGTTCCAGATCCAGGCTGATTGAGGGGGACAACAGGACAAAAAACGTGAAAAACGTTTCTTTCAAGAAAGTCGGTGACAATCGGAGGGTTGAGGAAACAGCTTTTCGTCCCCCCCTGCCGTGTTCTGTCCTGATTGTGCATGGTTTGAAATTCGGAAATTCGATGAGTGTGACATTTCCCATGTAATTGATGAGTAAAGCCATGAGAAATGTTGATTTTTGTCTTGAACTATGGCAAACAGATATTATAACTTCTTACTTACCCAAATTGAGCGCATCGTAGCATTCGAATAATAAAGTTTTTTAATTCATTCAGTTTTAATCTACAGTGAGCCTTAGAACAGTCAATAAAGTGTCCTTAGACTTACCAAAGAAAAATAGAATTGGGACCATTCTGCCCAGAAGATGACCATAAAACATTTTTCTGGGACTTTAACGCTTCTATCTGGATACCAAAGGCTCATTTATGCCGCTTCTGATATGAAAACAAATATTTCAATCTGTGCACTCAGCAGAATGCAAAGCGAAAGGGCGTGCTATCATAGGCGGATCCAGGGGGGCAAGTGGGGATACTTACTCCCCCATCGACACTCATCGCCTCTGAAATGGTAAAAACGCCCCCTGAAGGCCGATAGCATTCCCTGAAATGTCCCCTCCCACCCTTCCCCAGAATGCGTGTAGCGATGCCCCACGCGATAGGATTTGGTATCCACCTGCTAGATTTTCCTGCCTAAGAGTGGGGTCCCCTGGTCCGGATGGCACCCCTTCCCTGAGCATGAATAAATACCTCCCACCGATCGGAAATCCTGGATCTGCCTATGCATGTTACACCAGAAAACTGCTAAAACAATGATATATAATATCTATATTGGTCTCAGCCAGACGAGGTTTTCTCTCCTTCTGAGTGTCTAACAAAATAGTACACCTTTCTTTGTCACTCGTTTTTACAAGGTGTTCACGCAACAAAGACACTATCTTCTGTCCCAAAAACTAACAGGATACTATATACTTCTTCCCAGGCAGGTAGATAATACAAAACTGAGCTTTTTTTGCTATATGTTCTCCCGCCCGTTTCTGAGAAGCTTTAATTATCCTCGTCCGTCGAAAAGCTTTCGATTTTGAACTATGATGATTATGCTATTTAAAATTAACCGGCAATCGCTCCTAATATAATGTAATTGAAAACGCCAAAGAGTATATTGATATTTCGACAACGTGTCTTCGTCAGAAAAAGTTTTTAATTTGAAAGTCATTGATAGCAATGATTTTTAAATTCAATTCGAGTTTTGGGCGAACAGCATGCAGGTACAGCAGCATGCAGGCATCTAAAAACTACATGCTACAGAAACTACACACACATATAAGTACAGTCTGGAACAAATCTATGGATGTAACAGTGAGTAAAACAATTTTCAGCGATTGATGTGTGGTGATGTGGTGACCACACCACACCTCACCACACCTCACCACACCACCACACATCCATCGCTGAAAATTTTTGTACTCACTGTTACATCCATAGATTTTTTCCAGACTGTACTTATAAGTGTGTGTAGTTTCTATAGCATGTAGTTTTTAGATTTCATTACTTAAGTAACAAATATGTGGTTAGGTCACCACACTGTATCCTTCGCAAGATGTTAAGAAATGTTTTCACGTTTACCTGCATGCTGTTCGCCCAAAACTCAAATTGAATTTAAAAATCATTGCTATCAATGACTTTCAAATTCAAAACTTTTTCTGACGAAGACACGTTGTCAAAATATTAATATACTCTTTGGCGTTTTCAATTACATTATATTATGAGCGATTGCCAGATAATTTTAACACGCGCATTGACGGGGGTACCCGCCCCCCCTCGGGTTTTTCGGAGACGGCAGAAAAACAGCGGCGCGCAGCGCCGCCGTACTTGGTATACCTTTTCCCTTATCATTTTTGCAACTTCTGTGAAAATTTTAAGGATAGGTCATCTCAGGTCAGGTCACCAGTACAGGTCAAGTGAACCGACCTCAAATAAAGTTTAAGATAGCATAAGTCGGAGCAGGGTGAACTTATCCAATTGAAACTTATATCACATAATGGGCTCACCGAGTTCTCTAAAATATGTTCCGTTATTTTTGATATTGATGACCTAAGGTCAGGTACGAAACATGACCTCTCCATTGGTAATACATGGGAAATATGGTTTTTACTGAATAACTCAGTAACCGATGGTGATAGAGCGTTTATTTTAGCTTCATTAGACTCGCCTTGGCTTTGCGGTTCTAATGATATGCATTTTATATAATTTGACCCTGACCTGACCTCAGGTCAGGTCAAATCTTTGATTTAACCTAGCAAGGTCAAGTCATATATCATTCGATTCGGCTTGCTGCGAGGATTCATAGGGTTTAAGTCGTTTTGCTCTATCTTTACTTGTTCAGATGTAATGGCCGAAAAACTTAATTTACATGTTATCCCTATGACGGCATGTGACGGCAAGTTTTTGACCTCTGGTGACCTTAAATGTGACCTGACAAAAAAATAGTTAAAATATTTTCGATGGAGAAGCGGATGGGCTACCCAACACCGTTTACCGTTTTTTGCTACCTACCGTGGTTCTCGAGATCTTAGGGGGGCGGGTACCCGCCCTCCCTCGTCAATCCGAAGGTGGCTCAGACCCCTGTCAATGCGCGTGTTAAATAGCATAATCATTATGATTATCACGCTCAAAACTGCACTTCAAACATTAAAGATTTTGAACTACCAAATAGAATCCGTTACATAGGGCATCAGCAGTCAGTTTTTGGAAAACAAAGGTATGTTTTGGGGGACCAGTTCTCTGACCCGAATTAGTTAGAAGTTAAAAGGGTTTATATATCTGGATGGATGAGGCCAACTGATGTAGGCTCTCAATGTTTAACACGCGCATTGACGGGGGTCTGAGCCACTTTCACTTTGACGAGGGGGCGGGTACCCGCCCCCTAAGATCTCGAGCACCACGGTAGGTAGCGAAAAACGGTAAATGGCGTTGGGCTGCCCATCCACTTCTCCATCGAAAATATTTGTACCATTTTTTTGTCAGGTCACATTTAAGGTCACCAGAGGTAAAAATTGCCGTAATAGGGATAACATGTAAATTAAGTTTTTCGGCCATTACATCTGAACAAATAAAGATAGAGCAAAACGACTTAAACTATATGAATCCTCGCAGCAAGGTGAATCGAATGATATATAATTTGATCTTGCTAGGTCAAATCAAGGATTTGACCTAACCTGAGGTCAGGTCAGGGTCAAATGATATAAAATGCATATCATTAGAACCGCAAAGCCAAGGCGAGTCTAACGAAGCTAAAATAAACGCTCTATCACCCTCCGTTACTGAGTTATACAGTAAAAACTATTTTCCCATGTATTTCCAATGGGGAGGTCATGCCTCGTACCTGACCTTAGGTCACCGATATCAAAAATACTGGAACATATTTTAGGTAAATCGGTGGGCCCATTATGTGATATGAGTTTCAATCGGATAAGTTCACGCTGCTCCGACTTATGCTATCTTAAACTTTTTTTGAGGTCAGGTCACTTGACCTGTACTGGTGGCCTGACCTGAGATGACCTAACCTTAAAATTTTCACAGAAGTTTTAAAAATGATGAGGAAAAAGGTATACCAAATACGGTGGCGCTACGCCCCGCCGTTTTTTTGCTATCTCCGAAAAACCCGAGGTGGGGCGGGTACCCACCCCCTCGTCAATGCGCGTGTTAAGACATAGAAATCCAAAGAGGAACGGAAAGAAAATCCACAACAGGCCGATTCTCTACAACACCAGTAACATATGTTCCCGGTTGTGGTCCGAATGTACCCCGTGCCCAGACCGCCCGCACGGGCCCATCCTTGGCGTGGTGCCAGCTCCATCAACCGACGCATTAACCGCATTCTGCATGGTGGTCGACATTGATATGCATGCCGGGCGTACGCGCCAAACAGCGGCTAGATCAGGGTCGGATCTGTCGCCATGTTGATCTGTGTCAGTGTTCTCTAAACAGTGTCACCCGCATCAGCAGCATCGGCGGTTTCTGTTTCGCCTCGCGCGGCATCACGTTTCCGCTCGCGTGGCATCATGTTTCCGCTCGCGTGGCATCACGTCTGAGTTGTGTTTTGAATGCACAGGGCAGAGGAGAGACCAGAGCAGAATAAATGCGGCGCCAAGAAATACGTGGCTGAACATGCGGCAGCACTCATTGGCCGGTCTCCTACTCTGAGCTTGAATGCGAGCTGTGAGACACTGATTATGGCAAATAATACGCGAGAGACGTGCGAGGAGGGATGCTGCTCTTTTTGAAGACGTCTAATTATGACACTGGAACAACTGCAAGATAACGCTGGCTAACAATCTGATTGTTGTTAAAATTTATTTTTTATTGGGCTAGATTAGCATCTGACCTCTTGCGATGATATGACCAGTTCTTGCGTTGATAACGGATTCTAGCATCTAACCTCTTGCGTTTCTCCTTCTGTTTTTGAATTCCAAGCAAAAAGTGTGTTAAACAGCTGACGGGTTCAGCATATGTCATGCTAAGTACTTGTGTGTTGGACAATATAACGAAACGAGATGAGCTATAATTGGGTGGCACATAATATCCTGTGACATATAATCATCAGTGAAAAATAGATAAATAAATAAATACGAGCCAAGCTCACGATACGGCTCAACTCACGACACAATTAAAAATAAAATTTTGTACATGAGCGTTGCAAAGCAAAAAAAGCTCGAAGGGCAGTGAATCCTCAATATTCCGTCGACAAGCAGCTACCCACTGTGAACCTAAAAATAATGTTCCTGATTTGGTCTCGCTGTTACACGACACTCATGCTGTTTTGGAATCTCCGACGTTTCGCTCTCAATGTGACTGAGATCATGATACAGGACAGGACTCTTAATTCATTCCCAAACGTATGCGTCTGAAATACAGCACTTCACCTGTCCTATCAGGTCTAATTGTGTCGTATATGCGGTAATAATTCGCCCAGTACAAATCAAACCTTATCTTTCACGGGCTTCTTCTAATCAGATGCTAATCAGCCCTTCATTAAATTGACAAAACAAAAATTTGATTTTAATGCATGCACACGGTGCCTTGTCACCTTTTCAAGTGTGTAATTTTTTATTACTTCTTTAAACATCACAGAGGTCATTTGAGGTACCATCATACACCATATGAGACTTTACTAAACGTGGGTTTCTTAAGTATGCGTTGAACAGCTGAGAAATACTTTAAATTGGCACAGCAATGGCCATATTCAATGCCAGATGAATTAAGGAATACATGTTCCCAAACTTTTCTTTCGTCCGCTGAATTGGTCCGACAAAAACCCTCCGACTAAGCGCTTTTATCTCGCTATTTCCTGGGCTAGCGTCTCCATGATGAAAGCTGGGATACGTGCCGCTCAGCCGACTTCGAACATTCTCGGACACGCCGCGCTAGATTTTAATAACGAAGTCAGTACTGCGATGCGATGGACATGACCCGAGCTTGTTTCGAGGGTGGAGATATCGATGGCACAAAGATGCCCATTAGTTACAGGTTTCTCCTCATGGCCTGCTGCACAAATCGTTCTCGGCAACTCGAAAAAAGCTTTTATGGGCACTCTTGGTGTTGACGCGTCCAATTATGCTTTCTCCGCGCGATGGTAAATGAAAATTCGTGGCTGCATGAGCTGGTTATTGTGCCCTTGTAGACTTCAGCGATAGCTTCTGCGAGTCTAACTGATGGAGAAAGCAGGACTAAACGTGAACTTAGCATATCCCCGATGGAGAATCTAAATACAATCAGGAGAGAACAGGACATAAAAAGTGCCGACGTCAGTGCTTCCTGTTGTGCCCTGTCCAGAAAACCACACTAAACACCGTCCGTTTGCCATCACCACGCATCTGGCTGTGTCGGCCCACCGCAGCCCTACGTGCCACAGTGGGCCACACTGGCCGGGTTACCTGAATTCGACGCAGGTGAGTGACCAGGTCACCGATACTAAACACTGATCCGATGACCAACCGAACGCTAACCACTGAGATCTGCCGCATTCGTGCGACCTCACACAAAAACGGCTTGGGGAGGAGGAGAGCTTGCGGTCTCGACGGCAGAAAGATGCTTAGCATCGGTACTGGTGAAGGGCTGTGAGAAAGAGCGAAATCAGAGGTATGTACGTGACCATTTGCACTACAAAAATACAACAATTTCATTCTGTGTTCATTCTCTTTTTAGCATTTAGTAGCTAACGTACCTAGTTGTGATACTGAATCAAACGTGAGCAGAATTATCTTTTTCAGTTCTGCTGTTTTTGTCCAGAGCGAACTATACCTACTAAATCAGCGAGACATTTTGAATTGATTATCGTTACCCATTTGATTAATTGTTGTGATATAACCAAAGTGAGAGCCCACGATGCCGCATTTTCTTCTCCGCTTCTTTGCTTCCTTAGGTGGTGCAATGTCAAACTAAACGTCATCAACTCCTATAAAACCATCGTATTAATGCTGTCGGTCCGAATACGCTCAAATTTGCCTCCCGGTGCCCACAGCCCCTGCCGAATGTAAAACGTGGTCTTTCCGGTCACCCGTACCTGCTTCGACTCGACTACCGCTTACGCTTGTTTTGGGCGGTACGGGGTCGCCCTGAGGTTGGATTTTGTGCGTTGAAGCGGCCCTCTCCTGCTGTGTACGGGCCTGATAGTCTCCATCATTAACGATTCTGTCGGATAAACGGATTTTTGTGCCTCGATCGGCGTCCGTCGGTCTGTCATCTTGTATTGTCTTGTTTGAATGGTGTGTGAAATATATGGCATTTCTCTCTCTCTTCTTTTTTTTTTCTCTCTCTCTCTCTTTTTTTTTTCTCTCTCTCTCTCTCTCTCAAAAACCAACTAGCGCTAATTTGATAAGATCTTTAATGGCCTGCCTCCTCGAATGGATGCAAAATGGAGTAAATACACTATGATTATCATGGGCGCCGAAAGGTGGGGAGGGGCAACCAGGGGGGACGTCTCCCCAAATTTTTGGGTCCATCGTCATTAATGTGTCAGGTACCGAATACGCTCAAAATTTTCATCCCCCGGTCAGCACCACCCCGAGTCCGTCCCTCTTGTAAAAATTTCGTGGTGACGCCCCTGGTGATCATTTATTCAGGCACAGCCCTTCATCAGAATCCTCATGCTAAAATACATGAAACCATAAATCATGGGTCATAGTGTGAGCTAACCACGCTCCTCGGCTCACCACTGCTAAGTCTATCAACTTTTGAAACCAACTAGCGCTCATCTAAATTTATTCTGCACACAAACGATTAAACATAATTCAAGAGAGTGAGGCGGATGGGAAAGTCTGATGGGAGTTGGGAATATACGAAAAGCGGACCAAGTTCACAGAGGGAAGGTTTCAAAACATGTTTCCTGAAAATTTAGGGCCCATTTGTCAAGGCCATTGACCTATGACGACACAACATGATACATTCCATCTAATGTAGATTATAGCAAGTACTTAGCAGCCGTTAAGCGGGAAACAAGCATTGACATTTACTTTGCGATACCTAAACTATGAAGTCATAGCAAATATACATTATACTGGGTAATGCCATTTGACCGGAAGCACTGGTGTCCATGACCTTGAAAGATGCTATTATGACTTTGACCTGTAATCTTTAACCTTAAAATTCATGCAAGGTGACCTTGCCATATCATCTCATTTATATGGCGTTTATGACGCCACCACTCGTTCTCCAATGCAGGCAAAGTAGTACGACCGTGCGGTTGTGACGATCTCAGAATATAGGTCTGACTCGTAATGCCTATAAGTAAAACAAAATCGACCAATTCTTCAAAATTATTTCATCAATAGACACTCCGTTCAATTCTCTAAAATGTTGTAAAGTACTTTTTTCGGCTGCGAATCTCAGGCCACTTAGGAAAAATAGGTGGGGCGTCGACCCCCTGCTCCAGTGCGAATGTTAAGCCTCATTCTTTGGAACCATCCTTTCTATAATTATCGCTAGGGCGAGCTGGGGGCGGCGGGACAGCCCCTCCCTGAGGGCCCGAAGGGCCCCCTGAGGACACGAACCGCGCGAAGCACGGCTCGCCCGCACTATGCTCTGTGGCCAATTTGGAATTTTATACCGACAGAGCCCTCTAAGCCTTCCGCTCCATTCTGTAACAAGCAGTGTTTTTTACCCATCGGGCCCTTTGGCGCTGTCTCCCCTTCGGGGCGCCCCCTCCCTGAGCGAAACCGACGCCCTGATTATCGCTGATAGATATATAATAAATCGTAATTGCTCATGAATTGAAATAGGATTACTATGACAATCCGATTATCTAGATATGCTTATTATCCTTCACATGAGATCATGGTTTCATCTGGTCGACTCAACAGTGGCCATGTGAGGTGGGAGATCTGAGCTGATTAGCAGCTCGCGGGACATTGCCCTCAGCTTAGTACATTCTAATAGATCTGTTGATAAAGGCTATACACAACGCTGCAACCAGTTTGAGGAAATGACTTTGATAGACACAAATATGTACCACATACAAGGTGTTAACACTATTGATAGAAAGAGTTCAGTGAACTGTTTCAGATACATTTCTTGTCAACGAAATTCCTCTATTTAGAAATGCGTGATGACAAACATCTAGCGTAGTATACCTAACATTACCATATCGCACAAACGCTACAAAAAGTGTGGTCTTGTCGTAAGAAGGGCGGTGACCTACCCTCTGCAGCCAAATCAACGATCGAGAATGACAGGAATGGCAAAGAGCCCCCTCAAATAATTTATCTACAGTTTTCTTCCTCACAGTACTTGATCCAGATACTGAGGTATTGTACGCAAACACTGGCGGATCCAAGAAGGGGGAGCAAAGGGGCCATGGCCCCCTCCAAAGCCTAAAATAGTATCTTTTGCCCTCAAAGGACCACATTTTAGCCGTTTTTTTTTAAAGTACTATGTTTTTGCAATTTTTCCTTAATTCATCCCCCCCAGAACGTTGGTTTGGCCTCCTACAAAAATTGCTCCTGGATCCGACAAAGGTAGCAAAACTACATACTCCAAGCACAAACATCTCCCGTCCAAGTAAGTAATGGAGACCAAAAGCATGTGAATAATGAATCGACTACAAATCAGTAGGCATTAACGAGCTTGTTAGCGGCCAGTGTTCGGCCGCCCACACAAACAAACCACAGGCCAATAAATCCCAGCCTCTTTATTTCCGACCAGACATGGCTGGCCCTGATCAGGCCGACCATTGAAGCAGGATGGTGCAGCAGGTCTGCGCCAACAGGGAGACTCAAGAACATTTGTAAGACTGGAATGGAGGATGATAAGAATTGGTTTCCATATCGACAGTGTGAAATGTGACCAGTCAGCATTTAGAATGGATAACAACGCCTTAATTAAAAGAATTTCGAAAAAGTATACATATGAATAGAAATACTCCCAAATGCCATATTACCTTAATCTGTGCGAGTGTATATTAAACTTATAAACAACTTATAAAACAATATCAAAAGACCCTTGACTTTGATTAAGAGTCATATTTTTCGAAACAGAAAAGATCGATTTATTACCACAGAAGATTATTTGGAGGCATCTTTCACGCATTTAACACAAAGTCCAAGCAAAGGTACTGTATGGAAGGACATTTCAAAGTAATGATTGATTATGCTCCAGTCTCCTTCACTTACCTATCTAGTAATCGACACCTCTTCGATAGTCAGCAGCCACAAACTGTCGCCGGGGTTTCTGCAGTCACCGGCCACAGACCGGTCCACAGCCAGGCAGTATCTACGCCAGAACCACGACACGACTGGACGCCACAGCCGACCTGAAGTCTTCTGCGCCTGACCCACGGGACCGCGGCGCAATGCGGCAGGAAAGTGAAAGTCGCGCCGCACGCGGGCGGCCCGCCGCGCCGCCACGCCTGCGGGTCGGGTGCAGCGGGGCGAAGGAGCGGGGGGGGGGAGCGCAGCTGCCGGCCAGGCGAGGCTGGATGATTCTCTCCAATTAAAACGCTGTTAAAGACGTCGTTAATTGAGTCCTGAGTCTTCGTTACCTGTAAACATCGCAGGTGGATTTCCGGGAATACTCACAAAAGAGCCTGCAGTCGTAGTGCAGATATTAGTTACTTCAGCGCGAGTACGCATTGGAAAACATGCGTAACGCTAGCGATGCTTAATTAACCCGTGGTGCTGTATTGGTTATTGTGTGGATTACGTGTGCACTGATATCAGCTCTGAAAGTGTTGGAGGCAAGTGCAAGATTCACCAGCGGTAAATAAAGAAACAAGTGTGGGAGTAGCCTTTGTGTTTGCTGTTCTGACTCACCCGAGGCAGCCACAAGATTGGAGCTATTCCAAGAACCCTGATTAGGCTTGGGAAAATTATTATTGTATTGCCCATCCCAAGACCAGCTTGTTCCGTCATATTTCTGGAATCGCCTGTGAATGATTCGACCGGAGGGCAGAGGATGCCATGAAACAGACTTTGTTCTTTGTCAGATGTGGTTAGCGGAAAACATCACGCACAGCCCTGCGATCCTGTGATGACGTCATACTCACCACCAGCTTCGAGACATCTGGTCGCATGATTTGATAGTTCAGTCTTTGGGAACTAGAAGGCGAGTTATAATTCACGATGAATTCCAGTTACAATTACCAGGCATTGTCAGACCTAGAGGGCCAATACATTATACCTCTCAAATGCGGAAAGGAATATTGGACTCTGCCCCTCAAGACAAACAACTCCCCCCACGTTTACATCGAATAAAATATACAAACTGCAAAATATGTCACGGACCACGACAAACTCTCTTTACACGTCCGATAAGTAAAGCTGAATTGCTGCTGAATATGACGATAAACCGAGTTTTGATGCTTCTGAATTCAGCATCTCCCCACCGTCAATTTAACGGTATTTTTGTACAGGGAAGTCACTCTGTCGATCCCTCCGCTTGCCGAAATCAGGGCCCAGTCAAACGCTCCCAAACGTGAGTTCTGGGTCAGCCAGTGCAGATAAGTACATAAAGAAATATTGCATTGACTACTGCGATCAAACCGGAGTATCTGGGCCAATTTGTTTTCTTTTGTCAAGCCACACTTTTCTAGCTTTTATATCCTACCTGTTAAACAATATATCTAACATGTAGAAAGATAACCCAACAGGCTGAGATCAAAAGAACAACCTTTTCCTGAACGTATGCCAATTTTCATCCCGAGAAAAGGGAGTTTCTCCGATGAAAATGGTTTGTGGTGTCTAACAAGAGAGGAAATTACTCTGATGAATGGATAGAAAAAGAAAAAAATCAGGCTGGTGGATACCAGATTGAGATACTATACTATATTGAGGTTTTTTATCACCTCAATTGGAACCAGGCTCATTTTTGAAGGGAAATGTATTGACCGGGAGTAAGCAATGAAATCTTCTGGTTCCCCGCTATTGTCCAAACTGTGGTGACAAGATCAAAACTTTTACCACTGCCAGTGAAAACTATTTTTTTTGTCAGCGCCTTTGATATTCAGGAAACGTGGCTGGGAAAATGCTTCGGGACATAAACAGATCCAGGATTTCCAATCAAGGAGGAGGGGGCACATGGTCGGATTGGAGCGTCATCCGGACCAGGAGGGAGGAAGAGTCAAAACGCATCAGGTGATGGTCAAATCCTATCGCAGGGTGCCGATACTCGCATCTTGGGGGCGGGGGTGGGAAGCGACATGTCGGGGGAGAGGGTGCGATCGACATTTCAGCGAAGCGCCGTTATTATTTCGGGAGCCGCCGAGGTGCAATCAGGGGGGGTAGGCAAGTTCCCTCCACCTTTCCCTCCCCCCTGAATACGCCTATGGCTCGGAGCCAAACATCCTGTCTGGAAGAGGCTATATCAGCGTCGGCACTGCGACGGATATGAACTGGCCACTGGTTTAACAGCTGCAAAGTCAGCAGCCGTGCAGCAAAAATAGAGCTTAAACTGGAATTTATTGGGAGAAATGAAGGTTATTCTACCAGAATTTAAATACATCCATCCGACACGTCTATTTTTATCAGCTGGGAGCAAAAAAGTCAAAATATGGCACTGAACTTGATACTGCTTAACAGACATCTGTTGCCTTATTTTTGGTACCTAGGGCAAAATATAGGGCAATGGTTCCGGCTCTAGCCCAGGAAGTTCCGTTTCAGCTGATTTGGCGTTTACAATGCAACCAGGATATCCCGTTTCAGCTGATCCAGTGTTTACAGTGCACCAGCCTCCCAGCGTTGGGCCGGATGTAGACGCCTGCGTGAGCTGGGGCGCAGGGATGTGGAAAGTGACACAAAGCAAAACAACTATCTGACAACATATGCATCGATTTAAGGCACAATATTCATATATCCGACTAATTGCAAGTTCTCTCAGCAGGGTTATGTGATCGATATTTATGTATCTGGAGCCTCGATGCATAGAACCATGCATCGAGAATAATGATTATCTCTACAAAGGAAAAAAATAGGTAAAGATAACTCTTCTTGTCCATGGCAGTATCGCAGAGCGGATCAGTGATGCACATTCAGATCCTGCCAAACAGCAGCCGACTTATCAAAAAATGAAAGTGGTTTTCACCACTGAACCTGGACAATGGCGCTCTCGCTGAACCAGGTTTCCGCTAAGTTTGCGTAATCAGCAGATCTTAATTAATAATGAGCACAACGTAACGGACTAGGCTGCTCGCTGAACAAAAGACATTTCACATGCGTAAGGGCGGTAGTGAGTTCTGCCGGCTTCAGCAGTATCTCGGAGTTGACGAAGGCTTGATTGCCGTTGCGGTAGACGGGTCAGCAGTAGAGCGATGAAAGCGGGGGGACAACGGACCCAAAGTTGGTGAAAGACGCACTCGATTTAAAGAAAATGGGCAAAAATTGGAGGAGGATGTTCCGGGGAAATACTTTTGTTGCACCCCCTCCCCATGGATCCGCCTTTGGGGGCGGATGTTGGAGGAGGATGTTGCGGGGAAATACTTTTGTTGCACCCCTCCCAATGGATCCGCCTTTGGGGGCCAGTGAGTACAAGCCGGGTCGACCTACATGTGATGTGGTCCAGCTGACCGGTAAGTACCATCACGGAGAGGCCTACGTCAGAGTCTCGGCTCGTCCTCTCTAGCGCGCGAGCTGAAATCAGCACCGTATGGCGAAACTTACAGCTCATCAGAAGCTCCACAGTGTGGCCTGATCAACTTTTTGACGTGATTAATACATGTTCTTGCCTCACCAAGCTGCACACTAGCCACAAGCCACAGGATAGATGAATTCTGAAAACTTGAACAGAGTCACTGGGTGCACGACATGTACTGCAATGCGTTCTGATGTAAGGCTGGATGAAAAAGTTGACCAGCTAACAAGTCCGAGAAGGTGCAAGAACTGTGTTTTCCTTTCCCAGGCTTTACCACTCGGCACGGCCAATGAAAGCTGGCCTACCGGTCGAAGGATGTAGATCTGTAATGTCAAACAATCTTGAATATTAGTGGATTTCTTTCATTGACTTTTTTTTTTTGGGGGGAGTTACCAGCACTCCTTGCAGTGCAGTGTGCTTTCTTCTGCAGAGTTCTGCACTACACCTGCAGTGTTCTGCACCGTGTAAAAGTGAGTCATTGGTAATGTGCAGGACCTGTGGTATGGCCGTAAGTTTTCCAGGGGGCATAACATGGTGACATAGCTCGGTTGATAACGGCTCATATATATATATATTTATATACGTAAGGATAACCAAAGGGGACGGCTTAGCTATGATCTCCCTGGCTACTTTATGTGCCAGCAGAGGTGCAGAAAGTATGCTGGCTGTCACAAACGCAATGTGACGTATGCCTCCTCTGTCACAAGGAGCTGGAAATTATAATTATATGTTTGTATACTATTTCCAATATGCTGGACGCCCTTTACCCGTCCCTTACTTTTTGCGGCAGACAAGGTTCAAGCACCAAACCATTACAGCATGAAAGTAGTAAAATGTGTTTTCATTTTTGGAAGGTGCTTTCGTTTTTGGAAGTAGCATTTCCAATTATAGGTCATTGTTCCCAATATTGGGATCATAACTATTATTGGCAACTCTGACCACAGTTTCCCCCACTGCCATGTATTTCCCTTTTTGAAGAAGTTCCCATTTTTGGAAAGGGCGTTTCCAATCATGGGTCATTTTCCCATGATTGAATGTAGCAATTATTAGGAAAGTATTTATTGTTGGGAACATATCTATGAGTGGGAGCATAGGCACAATTGGGAACCCTGATCACAGCTTCCCCCTCACTAAACTACTATCTCACATATCAAGAAAAGGGACGAAACTGTCAACGTCAACGTAGGATTTAGACCTACATAGATGTGTTGGTAAAGTACACCATAGGAAGCATTTTCATAGGCAGACCAAATGAATAAAATTCGCCTCCCATCCCCAATTATCATCTGCCTGAGGTCGTTCCTCCCTGTAGAAAAATTCCGAGGCAGCTACCCCGCATAGACGTAAAATTATGTCTAGAGGCCTAATAGGTACAGAAGTACCTATTGGAATTAGCATACAAAAGAAAGATCCAGTGTAGTCAAAATCCTGCCCTAACTCCATGCAGTTTAGGTTCCTGTGTGTTGTTTACTATAGTGGTTTAGACTTTAGATCTACGCACCCCAGACTTTAGATCCCCAGGCTCTACGTTATTATATCTACACAACACTCGATTCCCACGTACATACATCGTTTTGTCGCTGTTGCGCAGTTTGCGTAGATTTGCTGCCACACTATTTATTGCGTTTATATTTATATTCGTACCGGCGTACCGGCCTTGATACTTTTGGCGTACCAGATATTAAATTCATTTGAACAGGGCCGGTAAATTGACGATACTAAAACGGTAACTTGGGTTTCTCTGGAGAAATTAAGAATAATTAGGCAGAAAAATGCTTAATAAATTATTTGTATTGCTGGCAATGCCTTGAACATGCCTAAAATAATATTTTTTGTTTAAGAAATTAACCTGCCACAATATGGGTTTCTAGTCGGATACTTTCTGCAAACTACTAGAAACCGCCACCATTGGGTCGTATGTTAAAACCTGGCAACTGCGACAGCGGTATGCATGTTTTCTGCAGCGGAAGGCGGAGATCTGTGGGTTTAGTAGAAACTGATAATAGTGCGTACATTATATCATTAATGGTACGCTATGTAATTAAGGAAAATATATACTAAATGAAAATAATTGTTACGCGCTTTATTCTGTATTTCGAAAACAGGTAGTTTGGGTTCAGACCATGCAGCCGAAATCTCTATGGCTGTCACAGTCATGCACCTTGAATAATGCAAGTGTGTCACATACCCCAGTAGCCGAGCTGCCCAGTTTCAGCACCTCTGTGTGCCAGATTTGTAGCGTTACTGTGCAACACATACATCTTCGATGAATCTGTTGTGACCCTGCATCCTTTTCTGAAACCTGGTCACATAATCAATGCATGTTTCTGTGATAGGGTCGCATTAAAAGGAGTGTCCCACCTTTATAATGGAATTTGAACTGAGATAGCAGTTTTGTAGAGCGTGCAGAGAAACCACTAGATACATATTTCATTTTACTATAAGCCCTCTACATCAAATTTATGCACACTTCAAAGCTCAAAATAACGGGGGATATTTCCCGTTTCAAACCATAAAGGCTACCTTCCCTGAACCATGAAGGTACCCCTTCCACCTGGCAACACATATACTAGTAAATAAATATTAACAAACGGCACTACCCACACAACGTTACATGCTGTAAACCACCGTAACCAGCACGCGATACTTAGGTCAACCCAAGGTAGCAAGAAAAGAGGCGGTATTTTTGCTTCGATCAATTGCAAGTGGAAAAATATGGTTTCTGATTTCCAAACCTATGTTATCCATAACTAGTCCTTGTTAGGATTTATAAAAAGTAGTCAATTTCCTTCAACCAAAGCATATTTAAAACGTTGGCGAGCACACATCTCCGCACCTGATGTGATGCTAGTAAGTCTGGCATAGCAAAGAGAAAATGTAGGGCGGCTATCACGTATTTCCTCTCCAGCTCATGCTCTCAAGTACCGTGTAGTTGCATGCTGCCCATGTACTGCAGCACAGTAGGCATGGTCAGGCGAAACGTGCTCGCCGGAACAGCACATACATTGGCGTTGTGAGCTCCACTTGCGGCGCAGTCTGCTCCCAGGTGCAACGCGCTTTCACGCCATTGATTGCAGGAAAGCAGCATACCGATACTCATCCTATATTTCGAGGAATGTACATTACGGAGCTACGCTTCGTTGGAGGAACAGAATATGGGGGGCAACTACCTTCGGTAGAAATTTTTCCCTTGTTTACCATGCGGCGCGATGTCAACTCACGACTGCTCTTTGCCCATTTTCCTTATAAAATGTACATCAGCTTCTGAATGGGGACCAACGAATGAAATGGGCACACGCCTCGGAATAGAGGTGGGATAGAGGGTCTGATGCAACAAATTGATTGGCCAAAAGTTTACTCTAATCTGCACGCATGTTCAAATGATAAGAGGCTAAAATGGCTACAGTATCAATGTCTGAAGAGAATATTGCCGACGAACAGGCTGCTTTATATATACGGAATTAAAGAAAGCGACAAATGCAAAAATTGCCCTATATATTCGGAGACTATTATACATAAAATTTGGCTCTGTCCATCTCCACGGTTGCTATGGAGAGGATTAGAAAACTTATTAGAATTATCCGAAGGCTCAACCTGCGCTAATATTTTCCTCGGAAAAGAGCAACAAACAACGTAAAATCAAAACAGGTAAATTCGATGATTATGATGGTTAAATATTTCATTTGGAGGCAGAGAGACCGTAACGATAGCCCTACTGTTAATCATCTTAAGAAATATTTGAAGGGATATCTTGAGGTAGAGAAGCATATTTCTAAAATAGAAAGAAAGAGCCAACAGTTCGATGACGTATGGGGAGGGTTTTACCAACGCCTATGAATTAAACCTAAGAAAACCAAACACTTCCTCGCTCATCACTGCTAAAAATACTCAGACACACACACGCACACGCACACACACACGCACACGCACACACACCCACACCCATACCCAGTACTCGTTTCTGACAGGCGTAATTAATTATGTGAAGATCAAATGTACCACCAACTGCGGAGTAGGTACTCTTGACTGTTTTTCACAGCTTGTAGTAGTGGTATATTGAGTCGTATTATCTGTGTTTGACTAGAACTAGTTGGTGTCTTGTTACCCTCTGAAAAATAGGTGTAAAATACAGGGCTCCGGCCGACACCTGAAAAAAAGAGGTGGGATAGAGGGACCTGACGTTAAAAGGAATAACATTTCTCGTCCGACAGTGTCCCGATTTCAGTCAAATTTGGAAATTAATCACGACGTCTTATAGCATATAAACAGTAAACACGTACGGAAGGTAGTAAGAATTCTTTATCAAACGAATTGTTGCTTCTAGAAGTGAAAGTTTCTTGTTAGCAAGATGCCGAAAATTAGCTGGTTACTTCAATTATACTACACTGAAAAAACAACACCTCGAGCGTAGAATTTCAATCTGTCTAGTCCTAAAAAGTACCTCATTCTTAAGCATTTGTCTAGAATTCTTAGTAAATATATTCTGACAACTAGCCTAATATTAGAATTAAAAGTTTAACATCACAAGCGCGTGGTAATTTAATATCTGTGTTATTTTAGCACAGGGCAGTTCCATTCGTGCTGAAAATGCAAAAGGGTAAATTTATCAGTACATGTACTCTGCAGAGTATTTCTTTGGAACTTGCACGCTGCCTCAAGAATAGTTTTATTCTCCTGTGGTGAAAACATTCTGCAAATATATCAAAACGAGATATGTGCAGATTTAACTACGCTAAAATGATGCGCTGATGATTTAAATACGCATTCTTCTGATCTTCATTTGAGTGTGTTTCTGTGATATAAGAAGGTATTTGTTTTACTACAGTTAATACGTGGGTGGAATCGTGCCATTTTGTTTTCGCTACAGTTCTGAGCTTGAACCACCACATTGCAGTTCTGCATTCCACAGAGTGTTGATCATGACGCGTGGAGGTTAGTCTAGTCGTGGAGAAGAAACGAAGACGGAAGGTAGCAAGAATCCCTTATCAAACGAATTGTTGCTTCTAGAAGTGAAAGTTTCTTGTTAGCAAGATGCCGAAAGTTAAATGGTCACTTCAATTATACTACACTGAAAAAACAACACCTCGAGCGTAGAATTTCAATCTGTCTAGTCCTAGAAAGTACCTCATTTTTAATTTCGAAAAAACACCTCATTAAATCATTCCAGCTAAGTGCAACAAATAGCAAAGAGCTGTTGAATTTGCCTCAAGGGGCCTGATATGAATCGTTCATGTATCTATCTGTGTCCGGCATCCAGGGCGTCGTCAATGATTTTCTACAAGAGGCTTGGATCCACAGTGGTGAGATAGTGACAAAAGCCTATATTTTCACATGAATTAAGCATATCCAATAATATTCCAGAACAGATATCGAATGTACCCGTTTCAAAACAGTAGAGGGGTTTCAACCTCCCCCGTACCCCCGTAGTGATGCCTTTTTTAGTCTCTCTCGGGATACAGATGGGTCATTCCAGGACAAATTGTCCAGGTAGGCACGAAAAAGTCCAGTATAACCCACTCCTCAGATTTCCACTGAACTTTTACCCAAGGCCCTCTATACAAAAGAACAATTTGGGTCCACCTTCAGGTCCAAAGGTCAAAGAGGTCACCAGATAGAGGTCATGAAAGTTTCGAGGCTAACACAAACATTGAATCAGAAATAATATTCTGTCTTAAAAATGACTGGTCTAAATTAATGTGTATGGTTATCGCTAGATAGAAGATACAACGGGTCATATAAGAAAAATAGAAGCTTTGAATTCAGGTCAGGTTTTGAACTCGTGACCTTGTGACCTCTTCTTTAAATTTAAAATTATAAAAATCATATTCTGATTTTTCACAGGGTGCTCCTCAGGGTATAAGCTAACCAATGGTGGGTGACCTTTGTTTAAGTCAGATTTAGTCACAGGTTACAGAGGTCATCACCTAGGTAAAGGTATCGTTTTTGGCCATTAGCGGTTCTCCGGCCCCCTCGGAAAAATAGGTAGGGGCTGGCCTCCGAGACCCCCTCCAGTGCGCGTGTTAAGTAAGTTGTGCAACGCCTCAAATAGCTGATCTGCGGTGATGAGTGGTGATGATGCAGTGGTAAGCGGATATGAAAGATGAGAAGTTGGGAAGTGTAAAACTAGGAAGCCTAAGACAAAAGCCATTAACCTGGTGATGTTTGTGCAAAGATGAGCTCATTTATTGTAGTGATTGAAGGTCAATTTAAATATTGTTCCAGATTAGAGTGCAAATTAGAGGTATTTAGATTATCAGAAGTGATTATGAAAACAAGTGATTTAAACACTCCGCCGCAGTGTATGTTTATCAGAGTGTATATTTATCAACCTAATCAGAGTAGACTGACCTCAAACGCTTGATTGGAATAAACTGGGTTGTTTCTTTAATCGGTGTTTGTCTTCAGCAGCAATGTAATATTGAACGCGTGTTCATTTTGCACCTTGTGAATATTTTTCTACGCCAGGAATTTCACATTTTAATATATTTTTACTCCATCACTTCCAGTTTACACTCTTCCGGTTTTGTTGACAATCTTTTTACTGCAGTGGTATAATAATATTCCCTCAAAACACATGCATTTTTGCATTACACCGGTGTAAAATGGGTTGGGGAATAATGCCAGAAAGAGCAGTTGATTTTGGCACCGGAGAAAGAATCCTAAAAATGGCGTACTTTTTCGTAGTTGATATTTTCACCACCCACGGGTTGGGGTTTTATCATTCCTGTTTCATGGAATTTTACGCTGCTCAATCTAAAAATATCGGGTGTAAAATGTTCCCGGAAAGAAGAGTGGATTTTGGCACCATAGAAAAAATCCAATTTCTGACGTACTTCTTTCAGTGTACCGATGGCGACACTTATAGAAAATGTTCTTTTTCATTAAAATGGGCATTGCAGCTTGGGGGCACATTTCGACAAACAAAGAGGATCTTTGGCTTTTCAGGCACCTTTTTCTTACTTTTGGCATGCAAAGCCCAGTTGTAGAGTCATCAAGTTATTTAGAAAAAGACCACATACTCTATCCAACCAGAATCACTGAACTGCAATTACGTAGGACAACAAGGGGCTGAGGGAGATAAAATTGGCATTCAAAATGTCTTGCTCCCGCACAATATTCCGGGTATTCCTTTACTATAAGAGCATTAGCCCCGGCCAGCTATTTTGACCACGACTGTCTGGTTTCAAGTCTAGAGCAGCTGCCTTTGCACTATTAGACAGGTGTGCCCATAGGCGTCGAAAGCGGGGGATGGTGGGACGAGTCTCTCAACAAGTGAATCAGGGGGCTGTCATCTCAAAAGTTATTGGCCTCGGCTTGTGTCCTTTTGCACTTCTCCCTCTTACCTTTGTACGCAAGCGTTCCAAATAATAATGTTTGAGAAGATTATCGGCAGCGTTTTTAAAGACAGCCGACTTTACCATCCCATTCCACGGCCATCGCCAGTCTGGGCCCCACCTCTCCCCAATAAAAGTTCCGTGGCGACGCCTCTGGGAGGGCCCATCATCGGTAGTTACACCGCCGGTGTGGAAGGCGCAGGGGTTACTGCAGAAAGGCAGCGCACCCGCTGCAAGTGCGTCAGCGGCGCAATTTCCACGATGACAGTGACTGATGGCTTCCATTTTTCCCTGGGCGCGAAATAGCCAGGCAATCGAGGCGGCTTTTCACCTCAAACGACAACGACCCAGGGATTCCAACTCACTTGCCGGCCAGACGTGTCAGTCGATATTTGAGCTCACCTGTTGCTGACAGCTGACTGGCATTCACAGGGGGTGATACCACGCCGCCCTCGCTCTCTCGGCGACCTCGTGCGCTGTCCGTGCGCGGCCCTTCTGGCGCAGTCACCACCGACGCCGAGCACCGACTGACGACTGCGGCCGTCCAGTGCCAGCCGCCGCTCGGAAGGGGAGGTCCGCCGGCCGCCGCCGCGCCATGAAATGGGTCAGTGCGGCGTGTGCGTCAGGTGCGTGTGCCGTGTGTGGTGAGGCAGAGCTGACCGGGTCACCGAGGTGGGCGCCGGGGGGTCAGCCGGCTCGTGCTGCGGTCTAACCCTGTGCTGTGGCGGTGCTCCCAGGTGATTGCGTCACGCCCCAGCGGTCGTGTTTTCCTGACGCGGCCGGCTCGGCAACGACGTTGGCACCGCGTGTTGCGCTGGTTGAGCTTTGTTTAGTGGCGCTGTTGAACTGCTGAAATCCTGCGTTGCAGTGGTGCTGTTGATCTTCTGAAATCCTGCGTGGCAGGGGCACTGATGACCTTCTGAAACCCTGGGCTACATTGGTGCTGACAACCTGTTGAAATCCTGCGTTAAAGCAGTGCTAATGGCCTGGAAGAAAACAAGTGATCTCAAGTTGTAATATATCGGGCTGCCGAGTGAGTCCAACTAGGCTGCTATCTCCGAGGAGTCAGTTGTCCGATCAGTGGAACGGCGGTGCACTCTGCATCCCGCTGCGACCGACAGTTTACACTGGTATGGACTGGCTCAAACGCGGCCCGCCACATAGCTCGAATCGGACCGTTGGGATTAGTTGGCCGCTGCTTTCTACCTACGTGCCTTTGCAAGCAGGGCCTGCCGAATAGCTGGCATCGGCTGAGATCCCGACGCCAAGCGCTCCCGCTACCAGGTTTGTGAACTTCCCCGTCGGCCTCTGGCGGTAAACAGTGTTGTACAGTTATCGTACGGTCACTTGCACTGGGGCAGTTTCAACGAGATCTGTCACGTCCTTGGAATTGGTGGTTAACTTCCCGCCGCACAGGCCCGCTCCTCTCACTACTGAGCTTTGTACCGGATACACAGTTGTAATGCGCTTATATACCGGTTGTGCACGCATTATCCTCGCACAGGTACGCTGAGGAACTGACTAACTGGCAAGTGCAGGCTCGCGTCCAATTCATAGCTGTCATATATTCGTAATAAATGTTGAGAATTGTGAAACAATTAAGGAAATCCGAAACTGGTTTCACATTTAAGTTGAAAGCGTAGTTCAAGCGGCTGTTTCAGGCAGTTCATAATCTAATCTACTAATTCCATGAATGGGAGCCCCAGCGAGAGTTCAGCCATTTCAATTTTGGAAAGCTGCACGAAGCACATTCATGGATAAAAAGCCCTTCTCCAGGCCACTTTGCTCCGTGCTCCGTTAAGCGGACTAACAGAGCTCAAAATCTAATGACGGGTAAGCCTCTTAACACGCAACACCTTGACTCGGGTTAGAAAGCCATGTTTTTACCTATGTTTGTGATCCTAGTCTGGACCAATGCGTTTAGTGTCTTTGCTTTCTCTGGAGAAGCTCTGTGTAATATTTCACTACAATTAGCTCCAGGTGATTTATTGTATGCATGCTTACTATGGAAGAAGCAGAAGGGCACGGGACCTTATTTCTCAGCAAACTTTATGGGAGAGTATCTGATAATATGAAGATTGAAAGAAATGGCAAAATCAACATAGAGCAAATTCACAGCAACAAAATTACCAACAAGCTTATGTCAAGTGCTTGTGAGAGTTCAAATCCAATTAGAGACTAACTTCACAACTGGAAACTCATTGGAAAGATGTTCAATTGTTTTCCGCCCCTGACAAGCGAATTGGAACTGTCACGAAATTTTAATCGGGGTGAATTCGATGCAATACCTACTCGGCTCTATGACTCCAACTATACAATAGCCTTTTGGGACCGTGGCCGAGCTGGCAAATTGGAAATGGGAAATTGGGAAAATGGGAAATCATTGGAAAATATTCTGCTTCCAGCAAGAGCGGGAATAGCTTATGAATCAAGATGGTTAGCAGACCTGCTCAGATAAGCTAAGTCGTGCACTTCCAAGACACACTTGACATGAATCTCACACTGAAATTCAGTATTTCATGCATTATTATTTTACTCTTATTTTGAGGTTTGTCAACTAGCTCTGCCCTTTTGTTCAGATTATGCTGGAAGTTATTTTGGTAACATATTTTGATATTAAACCATACCGTCAGCAATAAAGTTTCTGCATTATATTTCTCAAGATCAGTGATAATCCACAAAAGGAGTTTGGGTAGGTAAATAAGTGGACCCATGCCTACCAGCTCATATGTAGTGCATAGGAAAAGTGCGAAAAGCTGTAAAATAAAATTCAGCACCGGAGCTCAATAGCACACATAAAGCACCCCTTTTGGCGTATGACCTCCCTGCTTTTCCAACATCCGCGTGATGCGTCGGAGTGTCAAGACAATGGAGAGGATGAGACTTCCTTTAGTCCTTCAGGAAAGTCCCCATACGGCTACCCTATCACATCATCAAAAAACGGATAGACAAGGATTACGCCGTCTTCATGCCGGAACATAACGCACATACATACATATATACTACAGGACTTTCTTCACCAATGTTAGCATGTTGGGATCTTTGGGACGGTGAAGAGGCATGCTTTAGATGAGCCGACTGTTTCTCGGCATCTAGGTTGAAAGGGGGAAATTCAACTTTCATCCTCGGTCTCTAAATAATCCCCAGAAGGCTCTCTTCTTCTCACCACCAATGGAAATTATTTCAATGTTGGCGGCTAACTCATTTTTGGTCAGTAGGGAAAACAAACCCTGGAAAAAATAGATGCTGTCCCAAGAAGCGGATACGAGTAAAAGTAGCAATGTAACAAGCCAAACTACAATGCAAATAAAGAATACGAACCCTAATAGCCCGTGTTGAAACAAAAAAAACTTCGTTACTTAATTATGATTGCGCATTTTTAGCTTAGAGTCTATTTCTCTGTTGCTAAGCTGGTGAAATTTTTACCATGCTCACCGATGGACCATGATAAAGCAGAAAAATATAGGGCGATGAAATTTTGCATAGACTGCTATTGTACTTAGCTAAAGCCCAGCGAAGTTACCATAATTTTTGTAGCCCGCAAAATCAATGAACTTAATTTAATTTTCCTCAAGAAAAAAACACATTTTAGGTGTCTGAAGTCACGTGACATAACAGCAGGTTCTATAAAATAGGTTGACTTGTTCAAGCCAAAAAAGTTATGATGATATGTAAACAGTTATCACATGATCAGTTTATGGTCACTAGTAAACTTCCGGAGGCTACATCTGAAAGCCCGTTGGGCGGACAAGCTCGCAAACCGTAATATTGCAGCATAAACAAACCCCTTAGATATTCCCTTGAGTGGGGTTTCATCCGAATCTGAGACATGGGGTCGATCAAGTGAATCATCGGTCAAGTTTTCGCTGTCGGCCAGTCGACACCGTCTGGTAGCTTTGGCACGGAATGCCTCAGCTTTCCTTGTAGCATATGACAACTCTTACACAAACGTTGACACAAGCATCGCAGAATCAATCCATGGAAATTAATTGGAAGCTGAACTTTGATAATAACGTTACTGTGAATCAGTTCTGATAATAACAAGGTAATATCGGCGGTTACCACTTAAGCAGTACTGCGCTGCGCTAGTAAGGCCGTCTGGCTTCTTTTTATTTCACGCTTTTGCACGGTTTATGGCTCTTCGAGGTCTTTAAGGAAGGTCAACTTTATTCATGGTGAAAACAGTTTTTGTAGTCCCAGAGACAATATATTTTGCTGGTTAACCCTACCCCTTTTGATCCTGTTCTAAGGCTTTCCACTTAATTATGCCATATTTTGTTGTTGGCAAAGGCAACGGTGGAGAACCGTACTAGGCCCAATCGGGTGGAAATAACGATTCTAAATATGGGTCGCTCCCAGCTATATATTTCCAAAATCATCCTTCGCAGATTACTAAGTGGAGAGAGAGAGAGAGAGAGGGAGGGAGGGAGGGAGGGAGGGAGGGAGGGAGGGAGGGAGGGAGGGAGGGAGAAGCTGTTTATGACAGCTTGAAGTACTGTCGTAAAGTCTAGCTCGGAGAGACATGGTTTGGTGATTACACTCCAGCCAGCTAAGTCCGTCGGATTTGCATGGTTGACCTGATCTCTTCGGCTCGCGAAGAAAGGAGAGAAAGAGAATCCCGGGGGTCGTTTTGTAGAACATCTCGAAACTCTCAGTAAACTACAGAGGAGAGTGTTTCCTCTTCCTTTTCGTGTGCATTATAGAAAAACAAAACAAAACCAGGCATTGAGAGTTGAATTGGGGAAATAGCTCCAGCACCACCAACCGTGAAGTTGCGCGACGCCTAGGCGTTGTTCTAGAAAGCAACACACTGCCAATGCATTCGCGACAATTTATTTTCTATACTTTATATACTGAAAATCAACGTTAAGAAATAGGTGCCCATCTTCAAGCACAGCCACGTACTTCCTTAGATAACATGCCGAATGCATCATAAAAATGGCAAAAATATTATTGTATGGTTTACATTCTAATGCTATCGCAGACCTTATTTGTTTTTGCTCCGTCGAAAATAATCCGAAGGTCCTCCAGGATGTTGGAGGGTGATCTTCAACTTAAAGTGTGTCAGCAAAATTGTTAATTCCTAAACTAGAAAAATATATCCTACTTACAAAGATAAGCCCATGCGTAGTTTTCAAGACATTCCGATGCTTACATATCTCCTCATGCATCCAAGTATGCGAACAATGACGCACGCATTCTGCGCCAAGTCGGCCAGAGATGAGGGGTCGCGCCTGGGGTACAGGACATTATCGATTCCGTCGGGGTAGTCATGCTCCTAGTCCTGGGCGTACAATCTGCTGACGTCACCACGGCTCATTACGACTAGGGCCCCCGGGCAGCTCGGGTGTGCCATCCACTTTGGCAGCGCGCGCCCAGCTCGGGTATCCGCGACGTTTGACCGGCCCGGCTCCTGCTGGCGTATGATGAAGATGGTCATCATTTTTAAGAGCGCGAAACCACAATCAATCATGTGTGTGTGTGTGTGTGTGTGTGTGTGTGTGTGTGGGTGTGTGTGTGTGTGTGTGTGTGTGTGTGTGTGTGTGTGTGTGTGTGTGTGTGTGTGTGTGTGTGTGTGTGTGGGTGTGCGTGTGCGTGTGCGTGTGTGTGTGTGTGTGTGTGTGTGTGTGTGTGTGTGTGTGTGCGTGTGTGTGTGTGTGCACTTGTACGTCGTGACTACCGAGGCTAGTTTATGATTACACGTCGGACTACCGAGGTCCGCATGCCACTACCGAGGACATTTTTTGGGGCTCGGTATTTTCAATGCTGAAATTGCGTTCTTTGATTGTTTCTTGTCGTAAAATATTGTTTTTAGCCGGTCCTCATTTTTGTCGATTTTATGAGATTTGTGTGACGGCTTTGTGTGATACGCGGACGAAGCCATTTGTGTGAGTTTGTCAGACGAAAAAATGTGGTGAACCGCAAGAAAGTGAAGTGCTCAACTATTGTTTCATAGCAAAGTACTATTTTTCTTCCTTACAAAATTATCAAAAATAATTAACTCAAGCATAATATACAACTTTGGTGAATTTTTCATTTAGTTTTTTAACAAACATGTAGTGACCGCGGAAGTGTTGACAGTTGGTTTCTCACCACTATACCGTCCGGCGTCCACCATTGCTGCTCAGTTTTTCAGACCGCAGGTATGTGTGCAATCGCAGAAGGCCGTGAAACATGCTTGTGAAGTTAGGTATTTTATTGGTGTGATATTTTAGTTGAGTGTGAGGAAATGAACAATTTTTAATGTCTCTTTTTTCACTGGAGGATTCAAGACTGGTAGAGTTTTGGGAAGTGCCAACAGGTAGGTTCAGGCACATAGGCGCAGGAACGTCCAGAATATTGGAGGGGCCAGCCAAACTTCCAAATGAAGCTGATAAGGAACTTTCCATGCTACGACCAAGATTTCTTTGAATTTTGACTCCTCGTTGCCTTCTGCACCGTCTGATTATTAAAATGTCCGACTTCCGCCTATTTTGGCTGAGATGAGTGTGATTATTAATTGTTTTGGCCAGATTTTGGAGCTGCCATGGCCCCTGGTCCCTCTGTTTCTACGCCTGTGTTCAGGTAGGTAGGAACCTAGGTACAGAGATTACATCGGGGGAGTATAGTGCATAGGCGGATCCAGGAATGCCGATCGGGGGGGGACGACTTCCGGCCCGGGGGGCGCCACTTTTGACCGACAAAACCTACCAGATGGGCGCAAAATCCTATCGGTGGGCGACGATTTTCGCATCCTGGGGGAAGTAGCATTTCAGGGGGCGCTATCGACCTTTCAGGGGCGCTGTGACCACTTCATGGGGCGCCGAGGGTCGATCGGGGGGGGCACGTGTCCCCCTGGATCCGCTTATGGTATAGTGGCATGACTTCCTGGATGCCCGAAGCTGAAATAAATCTTTGGGACATCATTACTGGGTATTTAGGGGCCGGATAAAGGCAGGGGCGGACGCAGATCCAAGTTTGGGGGGGCAAACCCATGTCTGCCTATCCTCCTGGGGGAGGGGGCAGGGGGGTGTTAGGTGCAATTTGGGTGCTCGACAGACCTAGTATAAGCTGCCTCTCCAACTTCGTGATCGCTCTTCTGGGGGGGCGAGCGAATATTTTTTGCTCTACAGACCTAACACCTTAAAAAAATCAGGAGTTTGGGGGTGCCAAAAGATAGTTTGGCACCCACCCCTCCAGCGCTATGGGGGAGAATGGCCGGAATGCCCCCTGCGTCCGTCAATGGATACAGGCGAATGGTTAGGGAGCTATGGAACCCAAAATCATGAAAAACATATTTAAATGTTTTTTTTAAGAACATAGGCGAAAATCGGGTGGTCGGGGGCAGGGGGTTTTTGGTCGTTAGTGGAGCTTAGAATCGTGAAAAACATATTGATATGGTTGTTTAAGAAAATGGGCGAAAATCGGGTGGTTGGGGTAGGGAGCTTTTTGTCACCCCCTGGATCCACCCCTGGGGCCAGTCTGTAGCATGAACGTCACTGGCCGCCCCCAGCCCCCCCCACTCGAAAGATCTGTGGCGACACCTCTACACCCATAGGGGTTTGTATAGAACTTGTACTACCCTACCTATCTACTAGTGTTGTTAACCCATCCAGAAACCCCCTCCCCTTCCGAATAGAACAGAGATATCCACCCATGGTCTGTAGGACGTATGAATGTGATGTTTGCTAAAACAATCTGATGCCATAGGACTTTGATGGAACTAAGTTTTTCCTCCTTTTTGGATCACTTCCTGACACAAAAAAGAAATTCAATTTTTTAGACCTTACATGAGTTACTTGATCCTTCGATAATTATTCCTGGGATAGGTAGCTACTTTGCCTTTTTACACTAATTTCTGCCTAGCCTAAGAAGCTTTCTTAGAGGCCATGATGACTTCAAAATCGTATCAATAATTGAAGTAGAAAGATCCAGACCATTGGAATTGACATGCCCACTCTCAGTGGCGGCTTGTTGCAATAGGTACCCAATGTTGTGGATGCTTTATGAATACCCTATGAGGGTTAAAATTGGGTAGATTCTGCGTTTTGGTGATCTCACTGATTAGCACATATTGGATCACAAGCAGACATACCCAAAATACCTAGACTTACCTATTTTCAGACTCATTGGACAAATGACTAGACGCCTTCGCTTTTCCATTAACACGCGCCCGCTGGGGTCCCTTGCATGACGCGCCCCGGTGGGGGCGTTTTCCGCCCCCTCCGTATCTCGTTCCCCACGAAAGCTAAAGGAAAATTACGGGCTGCGTTCGAAAGCTCTTGACAAGACAAAGAGAATTTATACGAAGTATCTTTATGTCAGGTCACTATTGAGGTCAGCATAGGTCAAAGAATCCTCCATAGGCTTACAACAGAACAGTGTACATTTCCCTCTCTAAATCTGCCCTCAGGAGAGCTAGAGCAAATATTTATGCATCATTGGATTCCTCTCATCGCGGCAAATCGAATGATGTATAATATGACCTTGCTAGGTCAAATAGTGAAAATGACCTGACCTCGATCTTGGTCAGGGTCACAGAGTGACCTGGTATGGTCATGCTGCATATTGATCGACTTCCCGTGACAATATAAACACAATGCAAGCAGAATGGGAGCTTTATCTCAATTCAGTGAGAAGTTATTGGCAAAACAATCACTCTCTGCTCCCGTGACCTGATATGACCTTTGAGAGGTCAGATGCTCAAAAACTTAACTTTATGGTCAAGATTGTGGTAAGAATAGACATTTTGAGGATTTTCAGCCTTATCTATCCAGTATTTCCTGAAAACGAGTTCATTCTATTTTTCACCATAGATTTATAATGGAGTAAACAAAAAATTGACCCCACCTTAGGTCACCAATATCAAAATTCCGAGATAGCAGATTTGTAGAACCTAATGACCTTATCATATTGTGAAAGTTTCAAACTGATCGGTTTGCTAATGTTCCCTGGGCGCTGCTTCAAACTCGTAATTTTAGGTTTTGAGGTCGGGTCACTTGACCCTGAATAGCTCCTTGACCTGACATGACCTTAACTAAAAAATTTGGCCAAATGTGTAAAATTAATCAAGAATAAGGTACCGTAAGTTTCGTTGTTCTGCGTCTCTTTGCTCTTGAGCTATCTGGGAAAAACCAGGAGGGGGGGCGAATTTCGCCCTCAGCAGGGGGCGCGTGTTAAGTCTAGTATAAGTGAAAGTCTAGTCCTAAGGACTATCTACATCTCCCAATGTAGTTATTTCTTTTGGGTATATTTTTATTATTTTTAATTTAGAGTACTCCACCAGCATGTTCTCAATTAATTTTCACTTACCTTAGAAATCTACCCAAAAATGGTGCAGCCTAAGTGATTAGCCACTTTTGCTTTTCTATTAAGGCTAGCATGAATGAAAGCCTAGTCCCAAGAACTAAACACTTGCTTTCAATATTTTTGTTTTACATTTTTTCTCGGCTACAAAGCAACTTTTCACTTATCAGTCATGATCCAAAGCAAGCTATTTGATTGCTTTGTCACTGATAAGCACATTGGGACATACGCGGATCCAGGATTGCCGATCGAGGGGGGCACCTCCCCGGGGGCGCCATCCAGACCAGGGGGCGCCACTTTTGACCGGCAAAACCTATCAGGTGGGTGCCAAATCCTATCGGTGGGCGCATATTTTCGCATCCTGGGGGAGGGGTGGGAAGCGACATTTCAGGTGGGCGCCATCGACCTTTCAGGGGGCGCCGTGACCATTTCAGGGGGCGCCGAGGGTCGATCGGGGGGGCACGTGCCCCCTTTGCCCCCCTGCCCCCTGGATATGCATTGGGACCCAAGCCGAAACGCGGGTAGTCACTTCACACTAAGGTTAGTCAATAACTCTGTGTGAAACTGAGTTGAATGTCTTTTACTAGATCTCTTGATATTTTTAACATTTTACTATCAAGCTCTTCGATTTGTTTACTAAAAAGCACAAATTTTGTTGTGACGCAAGCCGAAAAGCGAATAGTTGCTTTAAACTAAGGTTAATCAATAACTTATTGGAAAAGTAAGTTGAAGTTCTTCAAGTAGATATTTTCTTTGTTAACACGCGCATTGACGGGGGTCTGAGCCACATTCGCTTTGACGAGGGGCGGGTACCCGCCCCCTAAGATCTCGAGAAAAACGGTAGGTAGCAAAAAACGGTAAACGGCGTTTGGTTGCCCATCCACTTCTCCATCGAAAATATTTGAACCATTTTTTGTCAGGTCACATTTAGGGTCACGAGAGGTCAAAACATGCCGTAATAGGGATAACATGTAAATTAAGCTTTTCGGCCATTACATCTGAACAAATAAAGATAGAGCAAAACCACATAAACTATATGAATCCTCGCAGCAAGCCGAATCGAATGATATATAATTTGACCTTGCTAGGTCAAATCAAGGATTTGACCTGACCTTAGGTCAGGTCCTTGT
This sequence comes from Lepas anatifera, assembly GCA_034440635.1. Taxonomy (NCBI): domain Eukaryota; kingdom Metazoa; phylum Arthropoda; class Thecostraca; family Lepadidae; genus Lepas; species Lepas anatifera. Next base: position 1,265,189 of record JAOTON010001146.1, read on the forward strand.
CAAATTATATAAAATACATATCATTAGAACCGCAAAACCAAGGCGAGTCTAATAAAGCTAACATAAACGCTCTATCACTATTCTTTACTGAGTTATACAGTAAAAACCATTTTTCCTATGTATTTCCAATGGAGAGGTCATGCCTCGTACCTGACCTTAGGTCATCGATATAAAAAATGCCGGAACATATTTTAGAGAGCTCGGTGGGAACATAATGTGATATGAGTTTTAATCGGATAAGTTCACCCTGCTCCGACTCCGACTTTTAAACTTTTTTTGAGGTCAGGTCACTTGACCTGTACTGGTGACCTGACCTGAGATGACCTAACTTTAAAATTTTCACAGAAGTTGTAAAAAGGATGAGGGAAAAGGTATGCCAAGTACGGCGGCGCTACGCACTGCCGTTTTACTGCTATCTTTGGCAAACTCGAGGGGGGGCGGGTACCCGCCCCCCGTCAATGCGCGTGATAAGTTTTCACTAGGGTGCTTGATCTTTGGTTACTTTGTCACTGATGAGCATATATTAGTACCAAGGCGGAAAAGCTAGTATTCGCTTCACATTAAGGTTCAAGCACAGGCAGATCCAGGGGGGCAAAGGGGGCACGTGCCCCACCCGATCGACCCTCGGCGCCCCCTGAAATGGTCACGGCGCCCCCTGAAAGGTCGATGGCGCCCCCTAAAATGTCGCTTCCCACCTCTTCCCCCAGGATGCGAAAATCGGCGCCCACCGATAGGATTTGGCGCCCACCTAATAGATTTTGCCGGTCAAAAGTGGCGCCCCCTGGTCCGGATGGCGCCTCCCCGGGAAGGTGTTTCCCCATCGGCAATCCTGGATCCGGATATGGGCTCAAGGATGGCCATTTTGACACATTTAGAGTTTTCATAGACACAAACTTCGCATTCTCTGAAGCTTGGACTAGATAAAATGTACAAAAAATTCGTTCGTTGTGCGGACTTTCGCCACTCGAGATTAAACAAGCTGATGATCAACTTGTTTAATCTCGAGTGGAGAAAAGTGCTCGCAACGAACGAATTATTTATGACTCCGCTATGACGTACAAAAAAATCTCCAAATAACTTTCATGCATTATTTTTCTGTATATAGGTGATTTGGAGAGCAAGTATTTTTATTTTGTCTAGTCTAAGCTTCAGATGATAACAATTTGGGTCCATGAAAATTCCCTACAGGTCAAAATTGCCAATCTGGCTGAGGTTAGCAAATAATTTAGCGCAAAAGTGAGAAGAATGTCCTTTAATAGATCTCTTGAAGGTTTTTATATATTTCAAAAATAAGCTGTTTGATAGCTTTTTCACTAAAAAGCACATATTCATATTAGGATACAAGTTGAAAATCGAGCAATCACTTCAAACATCAAGGTTTTTCACTAGCTTAGTAGAGAGCAGAGGTGTGCATTTCATATTTTTTATTCGGCTCAACTCAAGTCGCGAGCTGAAAGCAATTCGCTCAATTCCAACTTAACTCACCATCAAAATTTCAGTGAGCCGCAGGGGTGCAGCCAGAGCTTTGGTATGGGAGGGCACACCAACTTTGAGGGGCACCCCGGGAGAAAAATGACACTTTTTAATGTAAGCTGAAATACTTACTATATCTTTATTCGTATCATTTTTGGGGACCTTTAGTTCAAGAAAAATGTAATTATGGCATTGACGGAGAAAAAACTCGATTAAAATGGAAAAAAGAAAAAAATCACCAAAATGCCATGGAAATAGCCAAAACACGACTGTCTTGGATATATTTAACGACAAATCAGCCAATTTATGTAAGTTATTAACATCAGATAAATCAGCGGAACCTGTAATATCTGTCACCATGTGCAGGCTAAGACATATTGGAGTGGAAAAATCATTTGCTATGCCCACTGGTTTTGTCGTGACGATTGAGCTCTGGTTGAACGCAGATTAACTTCCTCGCCTCCCACAATGGCCCTGAGAGGAGGAGCGGCATAGTGTCTTTGGAAGGATAATATTTGTCTGCCGGAATAATTTGCCTGATACCTTTTGAACGCGTTTATTAAGTTCCATATTTTCAAGGATCGGCCCCAGTTAAAAAAAAGTGAATAGGCCGGTGATTTGGTGGAGGTGGTGTGGTGTGGTGTGAAAATTGTGAAAACTAGTCAATACGCCACTTTTTGATCTGTTCCAAAACCTGTCTTTGACTAGTCCCTTTAGTGCACCCCTTCTCCTGGTCCAAACTGTCTTTTTTCTTACTTTCTTTCTTTACATGGGACAGGGCCCTAATGTGTTGGCGGAGGGCTGTTCATTGATTGGGGGTGGCCATTTTTAAGAAAATATTAAGGTTTCAAGCTTGAACTAACACCGGGTTGGTGGGGTCGACGTCGGGCTCGTAGTCTTCCCACCCTTTGCTAGCCGCACTGCACGGTCTGTATGCCCTTGACCAATCTCACCAATATTCGCCCGCCTCCTGCTGGTCTGCCGCTGACCCTGTTTCCCGCACATCCCTAACTATTGCATATTTTCAGGTCGTGGCCGCTCACCTCCGACCTCGGCCCTGGCTGGTTGGGCGCCGGCTTTTCCTCGCTGCTTTCGTCGCCGCTACGTTGAGTTGGCGACTCTCCCGGCATCATCTCTGGTGGCCCGGTGGCGATCCACCGCGACCGGCCGCGCCCCCGCAGGCCGGCGGGGGTGTGGTGAGGGCGCGTCCGCCCGGCCTTTCGACTCTGCTGCGGTTGTGGTGTCGCGCTCGTCGGCGTCCTGATCCGCCGGGGACGAGGTCTCGTGGACCTACGGAGTGTGCGTATTCCGGGAAGGCTGATGAGGTCGGCCGGGCTGCGTCCCCCGTCGCCGGCGGCTGACTGCCGCGCTACTCCTGCCCGGCGGTGTCGCCGCCGGGGGCCGCGATGCCGCCTTCCTGGACGTCTGCCTGGGACGCGCCTATCCACCTGCTTCCCCTGTCTACCGCCCACCCATCTCTGTGACCAGGAGACAACACGACATCTCCTGGTGGTCTACCTACCCGACTCGGCCCGCCAGCCTCTTCATACCGCCTGTGGCCTTCTCTTGCGTGGACACGCCTCGGAACTACTACTACGGGCATCCTCCCAACAACCGCCTAACCAGCGTACCGGAGGGCCGCAAGCGGCGGCAGTGCGGCGCCCGGGCTCTCCCGCCTGCAGGACCACATGCCGCAGCATCCACTGGTCGACTGGCCTACCTTCGAGTCGCAGGCTCGCTTACCGCTCGCAGGCTTACCACTTGGTCAACGCCTCCAAGTATAGGCTCCCCTCCATCGGCACCAGGCGTCTGGTCGGTGGCTCCGGGGCGAGGGAGGTGCCTGGACATTGAGTACATTGACATACCAATACATGGACATTGGGCTGCCGGAGGGCGTGACCGCTCACCTCTGACCTGGGCCCTGACCGGGTTGGCACTGACTTTTCCTTGCTGCTTTCGCCGCCGCTGCGTTGGGGCGGCAAACCCCCAGCATCGTCTCTGGTGGCCAAGGAAAAATTTGACATCTTCACCGGCCTGCCAGCCTCTTCATAACCCCTGTGGCCTTCTCTCGCGTGGACGCGCGCCAGAACTTCTGTTACCAGCGTCCTCCCAGCAACCGCCTGACCAACGTACCTAAGGGCCGCAGGCGGCGGCAGTGCGGCGCCCAGTCGCCCTACAGGACGACATGCTGCAGCACCCACTGGTCGACCGGCCTACCTTCGAGTCGCAGGCCAAACAGCGCCCTCCGCTCGGGGCCCCTCGCCAGACCTCCTCGATTTCTGATTTATGTTCTCAGAGTTTATCATATGAGCAGAGCTAGGCAAGTGCACTCCTTTCGTGCGCTCCTGTGCTCTTGCGTACGTACGCACTGCCTTTTTAGGAACGCAAGAGCGCAGGATCGGAAAGTTTTTTCCAACGAGCGCAAGTAAGAGGAGCGCACTGCCTAAATTTTGAAGCGCTCCTCATTGTATGAAGCGTGAACCCTGCACTGAAGAAATTGAACTACATAAAAGTATACACCTTGACAGCTTAACTGCATAATATACGGAAAAATGTACATTCGCAGCGCCCTCTGTAGCCTATCCTTGCAACACAGAGGTGCACAACGTCTGGCGCAAGTATTGCCATGCTTGTTGGAAGTGTTTGTTACAGTATGTTACGTGAATATACTTGCAAATACCTATGCTTGAGTGGATTTCACGCATCAGTGTTGGTCATAGAAATAGTTATTTTGTTTTCGATGTCCTTGCACTATCTTAGATTGAACATTTTCGTTAACCTTGTTGGATTGAACTAGTTTGTGCGGTGTACCTAACTCGCATTATTTCATTTTTTAATAAAATGCGACATTTTTTCTTTTCATTTCTTTTTTTAAGAAGCTGAGTTAACTGGGGACGGAGAGGGGGCGAATCCCCTTGGTCAGTAGCGTTCGGCTCTGGACCCAGGTCAATTGCGGGTTACTAGTTTGGAACACAGGAACGCAGGAGCGCTAGCGCACCGAGTGAAAAAATTGAGGAGCGCTATTCCAGAAGAGCACTAACTGCGGCCGGAGGAACGCAGGAGCGCTAACGCACCACCAAAAATCGAGGAACGCGCCCAGCACTGCACATAAGCTCTGAAACATCGAAGCACTTATCTCGGAGGGTCTCAATAGTAAATATTGGGTACTCAAGAGCTAGTCTCGAATTCCCCAAGCCATGCGCTTGGCTTCAGGGCCCAGGAGCTGATCTCAGGGCCTCCAGAGTTGGTTTCTAGAGGCACAAAATCTTGCCCGGGGGTCCGGAATTTTTTTAAATAAAAATGTGACCAAAAAAGTATTTACGTTCGTTTTTTTAGATGTAAATATTTTAAAGCTGTACCTACCGCGAAAATGATCTGATTATTGATGTACCAACCTTCGCGAGATTGATACAAACATTAACCCTCCCCCTTGCAGGTCCGAATAAACGGTGGCGCGAAGTGCCGCCCGTACTTGGCACCCCTGATCCTTAATGGATTGTACTACTTCCCTCAAAATCTTAAGCTTCAGTCATATCAGGTAAATTTAACAGGCTAGGCCAAGTGATCCTACCTAACACAAATGTTGAAGATTGCAGCGTTAATTTAGGTCAAAATCATCAGACAATCGCCCCACTGGATGTTACATTGTTACAGAACATGTTTTGGGATTTTTCTAAGATCCCTGGCCTGAGGTCAGATATGGGGTATGAAATCTGCCTTGAAGATTCATGGAGAACGTGGGTTGGTAAAAATGTCTCCCTTTCTGTAAATATGGCTTAGGATACTGGCCTACAGGCCGGTACGAGAGGAATCGAATGACGCCTATTTTAATGTTGGCTCTACCTAAAAGCAGTCAGAGGCTAGACCTCTTAAAGGGAATGTGGCACCTTCATAACATGATTTTAACTGAGATAGCGAAGTTGGAAAGCAAGTCGGAGAACCCAGTACTCAATATATAATATTTCTTGGAACTCGAGATTTCCGTAGAAAAAAGCTTATTCCTACCTGAAATGTACCCCTCATGTACCATTAGCAGCAGACCACAGTTGTCATGGCTGTTGGTGTGACGACATATGCTGATGTCACGGTGAGTATCAGCCAATCGAAGCCCTTGAAGCGGATTGAAAATGGTAGTGGTTGCCAGATCATGACATCATCCACAGGCAGATATGTATTTATTTCCCTAGAGGAACATTTTGAAAATAAAAATGTTGAGCTTATTGTACATTTTTCAGTGAAATAATGGACAGTTCCATGATTTTTTTACTAAAAGTTCCCCTAATTAGACCAAATTCCAGCATTCGACAAAAGTGTCACCTTCCTTTTAAGTAACAAACAACCATACCATCAACTGTCATCTTCTTTAACGTGTTTGAGCTGAACATTGGCCCGAACAAAAGTGACTGATGAAGCTTCTTCGTCATTTTCATACCATATCAACCACCCTTAGCGTTTTTCGCTATACCGCGCAGGAACCAATCTGGAAGGGGTGTTCAAACATATGGGCACAGGCAGAGCACACGGGGCCCGGACAGACCATGGAGAGCCCGGGAAGACCACAGGGAACTTTGAAACCCATAAGAGTCCGGGCAGCCCACAAGGGGCACAGGCAGACCACGGGGCCGAGACAGGCTGTAAAGGACCCGGGCAGACCAAAGAGGTCCCGGGTAGGACGCCAGAGGTCCGGGCAGAAAAATGGGGTTGACCGCAGGGGACCCGGAAAACCACAAGAGGTCAGCTGATCCACAAAGGGCCGGGGTAGACAACGGGGGCCCGGGTAGACCAAGCAGAGCCTGTGCAGACTAAAAGGGGCCAATGCAGAACACAAGGGCCACGGTGTCTCTACAGGGGGACATTTTGGAACACAGGGTTCAAAGGTATGCCAGGGGGTCCGAATGCAGACACTAGATGTCCAGGTCGACTTCAGGCGCCCGCATTCATGACAGGGCCTCGTCTGAGGCCATAGGGGACCCGCGCCTGCTGGACAACAGGGAGCCCAGTTGAAGTCACAGGCAGGCGTGTAGCATTGTGTACTTTTAGAGGTGCGCGAGCACCCCTAAACATTTTGAAAACACCACTAACTTTGAACAGCATCCCTAAAACTTCGGGATGTTTAAACCAGATCTGCCGCCCAACCGGTCCCAGATCTATGTGAGCGGGCGTGGGGGGAGGGGGTGTGTGTAGTGGGGGTAAACGCACCTATTCTCGGCCCATCAACAAATTTTACGACTCGGCTGGGAAAAAGCGCCCTTTAACTTGTTCACAAATTTGGTGGTTTAGGGCACGCCAACAACAAAGGTCATGTGACTTTCACAAATTTACATCCCTGGTCACAGAGGGCCTGGGTGAATAACTGGGGCCCGGTTGAACTACAGATGGCCCGAGACTGCTGAATATATGGCCCCAGTTCGGACACAGAGATTATGGGCAGCCCACAGGGGCCTGGCAAGCATGCCAGGGAGCCCGGCTGCAGCCACAGTCAGCCCAGGTAGACTGCTTGAGCCTGGCTGTATCCAAGGGGCCCGCAATGTGGGATTGAGGGCGGGGGGCTCGATCGGCTATTGAGGGGTTTCTCTGAGTATGGGGGCTCGAACCCCCAAATATCGGGAAGCTTGCGCCCCTTACCTCAGACTACCTCCGGCTATGCATTTACTATGGAAGCTCGGTCATTTTGGGGGCGGGGGTAGGGGCTTGAGTCGCTCTATTCCCCTCTTGGATTCGGCACTGATACCTGTCCCTACCACAAAGCGCAAAAAGTGGTACACAATTGGTCCAAGGACTGGACCTAAGTAGTGACCTTTGTTAAGCACTGTCACACACATCATAGGCGGGTCAAGGGGGTCATTTTCAGGTTCACCAAAATTTCACAATCTGAACCAGATTAAGATTTTTGGTAAACAATTTAGTTTTAGAATTTTTGCCCCAACGACCGAAACCCCTGGATCCGCCTATGAAATTCGGGCCTCGATATACACCGACGTTAAGCAAAAGTCACACAATCGGACCTCGCTGTTCTCTAATGTCCTCGGTTTTTCAGCAATCTCTGGAAGATTGCAAGAACACATTTCCAACAAAATTCATAAAGTACTTCATTTCGGCCCTAAAGAACATCAACAGTATAAAACAGTAAGTCGCTCTGACAATCTCAGGAGGTGGTCCTCAGTAGTGCACTTGGGACGTGGACCTCATTTTGCACGGCCTGTAAGTATGTGTGTGTGTGTGTGTGTGTGTGTGTGTGTGTGTGTGTGTGTGTGTGTGTGTGTGTGTGTGTGTGTGTGTGTGTGTGTGTGTGTGTGTGTGTGTGTGTGTGTGTGAGTGAGGAGAAAGAGAGGGAAGGAGAGAGAGAGAGGGGAAGGATAAAGCTTATTCACAAGAGCAGAAAACAGAATGCAAGTTTTAGATCGATGTATGAAAAATTATCAATTTCCCGAGTAAAAGAAAAGAAAGCTGGTTATTTCATCAGGATAGTGAGATCTTTCTCTCTATATGAACAAAACAGTTGATAAAAAAATTTTCTTTTGAGCTTCAGGCTCAACAAAAGCATACTTATCACTAGATTTTGAAAGAAATGGGTAGGTATACCACTAGTGTTTGTTGCCATATGTTTTTTTTGTTGAAAATCCTAAAAGTCTGATGTAGCAGAACGCTGAAAGGGAAATGAATCATTTCCCCGTCACCAGTCCGTTCCTATACCCCAAGGGCCTGCAAGGTGAAAAACTTTCCCTCTCTGCATTTATAGAAAGCATTTATCTAAATACGTTCTCTTTCGATCCCAGTTCATTTCTGGGATCGGGACCAGAGAGCATCAGAATCGGACTCCAGCCACTGGCGCCGGAACTGGGTTGGGGTGGGGGGGGGGTCACCGCTGTATGGTACCCCCTTAAATCATGCATGTTAACACTAACCCTATGAATGAATGAATGAATGAATATGTATTTCTTCCTCGTACATGCAAAGGAAAACAACGATGTGAAGCAGAATTGGCGCAAAAGCAAAAAGCTTAAATCATGGCGCCACTCCTGCGAGTGGGTTTACATGAATCTCACACAATAGGAGTACCAAAATACACAAAATACACAAAATGCCTCTGAAAATACCCGCCGCCTCGGGTCTTTTAAGGTCCCGCGTCACACGCTCACCTAACATCAGCTTACACCTAGGCCTCAGCCCGCCCGTCCACCGCACTCCGAGCCGCCAGGGCCACTACGATATAATTTTGCACGCTGTCGGCCACTGCCCTACCTTCCTCGCTGCTTAGTGTTTGGCGTTAATGGCGTTGACTGAAAAGAAATGGGTTGAAAAGTTTTTGGTGCCCCCCCTTAAATGCGAATGTTCCGCCGTCACTGACTCCAGCGAGAGTGTTGGTAACAGGAACAGGGATTGTAGCAAGTTATTATGTATTTAATTCAGGCTTTCAGCAGCCATGGTCTCAATATGATCATTTCCCACTTAAATGGCGAGAATATTCTTCACAATCGGCTACGGCAATCGCGAGTAATTGCTGTCAAAGTCGTGTGTATGTGAGTCCCCAAAAACCAAACTCCACTTCACCTGATACCAGTGCATTATTCACTCATGCGTTTGCGTGGTGATTGGTTTAACGGAAACGACAAAAAGTTCCTACACTAAATGTCCATCAGGAAATTCGTGTTGATGTTTAATACTTGTTGCCCGTTATCATTCAGTGCAAATCGGCCAAGCGTGCGACTCTGCGCGTTTTCATACAGTACAGTATCGGAAAAGCTTCCCTGCGCTGTGCATATAGCTTGGTGAGACCAAGGCCTTTAAATGTAGAGGTAGAACGCTCCCCTCTCAAAAATGGCAACCTCTATTTCTAGAGACTTTTACGTTTGTGACGTCAGCAGTTGCTCTCAAGGTGAGCCGCCCATTCATTCAATGGAATCGACTCCGGATCGTGGAGTGTTTTACGGTTTCAGATGCATCTGGCGAGGGGTAGACCCAAGATTTATTACGCCACATCCTCAAAAACAGTATTATTGCCCTAACACGCAACTTATCTCCTGATAGCCCCGTCTTATACAATGCTCAGCGACAATGCGTTGCTAAGCAACTCTAGGCGATCGCTGACGTCATCACCATGGTGAATGCCGATTTGAGGTTGCCATTTTTGGCATAGGCTAAAAGCCGGAGCGCAACCCCTGGGTGAGACCCTCACCATGTTGAGTATTTTTCCAGCCGAATAACAAAACTGTTCTTTTGCAGCATGTCGACTGACGTCATCATCAACCAGCCACAGTCGGCGGCCTTATTAGATGACGCCATTGTGACAGAGAACAGCCAGCACGATCTCTATCCGCACAGCGGTGCTCACATCGATCGTCTGCGTGACGTCACAGATAGCGACCAGCAGAAGGGCAACATCACCCAAAGGGATCAGCAGGGTGGCCAGAGTAGGGAGGAGGACGTGCCAGCTCGCCGGCCGCCGGCAGTGGCGCCGCAGACGTTCGCCCAGCGGCGGTGCCGCTGCTGTCCCCGCTGCTGCTACCCGGCCTGCAACTTCTGCCACTGGTTCTGGGAATCGTGGCACGTGCTCTACTGCTGTCTGGGCTGCTGCTGCAACTGAGCGCACAATGCGCGCCATTGGGAGTGGAGGTGTTTATCTAAATACGTGTTTTGTCTGGAGTATGAATGGGTGACTGTTGAATGGTGTCAGTGCCGAGTGCTGTGTTCAATTTGGGGCTGTACGACACACCAACTGCTGAGGTTACATGGTGTCGCCAGCTCTCCTCCCCACCCTGTTGGGGGGTATTATGGGGATCGGAAAGACTTACCCAGAATACCCGCCCGGGGACCTGAACCCGGGTCAGCTGTGTGGAAGCCGAATGCTCTTCCTCCGCGCCACTGCATCCCCTCCGAGTACCGTGTTGTCTGCCGGCACCCATCCGAGTAAAGCGCCAAAGAAAATGTCAACCAGACGTAAATTTCACCATCACAGTTACTTATGAATACCTACACATGAATATTGTTATTCGCTGCAGAAGTTTTTAATTAATTCCTAACGACTCGTCGACAAATTACACAAGCGTTTCCAAGTAATACATAATGATGGTTAGATTCTTGATTTTCATGTCAGAGAAACTTCCCATCGCCTTCACTAGGTATTTATTTATGATATTATCCGGGACAGCTCTATAGGAAACCATTCATCCCCCGAGCCGGAATGCAATCACTCTTGGTGCCTCCTCTGCCATTCGTGGCAACCATGGTGTGTGTTCATGCTACCGCAGTCGGCGTAATAATCTTCCACGTGAGGCATCTCCCATGGAATTATTCAGCTGAATCTCTTGCCCAGGCATTTGTGTTCGCTTTTTTGTGTTTCGTGTTTGTGTGGTTTCTAACTGCAATCGTCACCTGGATCGCTGCATAAATTATTTCAATCTTTGTTTGTGTGCTTTGAGATATACGCTGCTCTTCATTGCATCGCAAGTAGCTGCCCATTGAGTCCGAGAGGAGTTTCTTCTCCGTAACTGCAGTAGTCGCGATAATTACTGACTAATAGTGCTAAGTCCGACAAGAGTTTCTCGCCAAACCCAGTAGTCAGCTATTTTCATATGCATATGGAGGTTGTATTTCTGAGATGAGGGTAGGTATTCATTTACGTGGCTTCTTGTTCCAGCAGTCATGCAAAGGAGATCTCCACTGTGTAAATCAAGCTCTGAGAAAAGGTTCGCAGTGTTAAGCACCTAAAAACGCGTGACTTAAGTGTTCAGTCAGCCTTTTTCAGAAATCCCAGAGACCGAACAACAGAGCCAAGTTCCGTGCATCATCGAACTGCAATACACTTAGAGTATGACATGGTGCGATGTAAAAAGTTAACATTATTTCATCCGTTTTTCATTGAATCTAAGATCAATTGAAAGTCAGCGTGTATGTGCCTTAGAACATACACGCTGACTTTTGTGACAGAGTGTATGTGTGACTGTATGACACATACACATACACTGTGCACAGTGGAGAGGGGTTTGGCCTCAACATGCAATGAATTGAGGTGGGGTCCTAAGGTGCCCCGATTGAGATCTCCGAAACAAAGAGGGTTAAAAACGCCCATTTGGAGGTGTATGGGGGTAACGATGATCTACATTACAGATAAGTTTCAATGACCTGGGTCAATATCATCAAGGCCAAACAAGGTCGTAAAGCTCAAATCTGGGTCGCGCTGGATACGTATTGGCAAATGCCGTGATTATGCGGAAGACAGCCGGGAATGCACCAAAAGTGGTCAACGGAATAACGTCATAGAAATAATATCCCACACAATTATCTCTGAATGTTTAAGGTCAATGTCATCCAAGGTCGCTGACTTGTGACGTAACAAAATTACATATTCCAATAAAGACAATATACCTTGACCTTTGACTTCGATCTTGACATTGAGTAGCCTTATCTATGAAGTAAAAGCATAACATACATTATACTGAATGATGTCATCTGATCGGAATAATGGGGTCAATAACCTTGACCTGTGACCTTTGACCTTGACCTTGATCTTCATGTGGGGTGACTGGCATAACCTGATTATACGGCGTTATTACATCACCACTCGGTCTACAGAGCAAGCGAACTGGTGCGACTGTGCGATTGCGACGGTCTCAAAATATTGGTCTGACTTTGAAAGCCTTATAAGTAAAAATAGATTGAACGATTTTTAAAAGCTTCTTCACCTCTCGACACAATCATCTATTCTCTCAAAGTTAGCCAAGTAACGTTTCCAGTGGCGTACGATTCTCGGCCACTTTGGAAAAATAGGTGGGGGTACTTGAGGACCCTCTCCACTGCGCGTGTTGATTGAACGCTTATGTATCTTAGATTATGATACTGAGCTCCCAGAAAAGCTCAGAGCACAACTGTACTGTGCAGTATGTCAAAGCCCATGATATTTTGCAGAACAATTTGACATACGTCTAGCTTCTTCGTGGCACTGGCTGCCGTCTGGATTTGGGTTATATTGGCGGATCCAGAAGGAACTTTTAGAGGGCTCAAATCAAAGTTGGGGGAGGGAGCTGAATGCAGAAAAAATTGCAAAAACACGGTAATTTTAAAAAGGCTAAAATTTCGATCCTGGAGGGGCAAAAGATATTATTTTAGGCTTTGGAGGGGGCCACGGCCCTTTGGTTCCCCCTTGGATCCGCCAGTGTTGCGATAAATAGTCACAGGTCTTCCGTCAAAACATTGAGGCGCAGGTCATTGGCTCAGTGTGCATATATTCATTACGACCATAAAATGTCGTGCAGATGTTTTCAGTGTGCCTTCGCCTCTTAAGGTTGCCTCATGACTAAGAAAACTGCCAGAGCCGGGCAGTTTGCTATTTAAGTCCGCTACTACGCTACTTTGCTACTTGCGATCTCTCCAAAGCCAGTGGAGTATCGATAGCGGTTTCTGTAACCAAGAAGTAGCGGTGTAGCGAGCAGCGAACTCGTAAGAATTGAAAAGCGCTACCGCTATCGACAGCCTGTGGAAGGAACAACCTCCAGAAAAAAATAGCGGCAAGAGCAAGGGTGTAATTTTCTATCTCTTTGGGGGTGCCCCAGCAACCTCAATCCTAATTTGAGCACCCCCAATCATGTGCTGAGCACCCCCAATACATGTGCCGCCCTGAACAGTGTCATCCCATCTTATTACTGCCGCCCTGATTCGTGCCGCCCCTGGCAAGTTTTCCCGTACCGAGTTCATTACTTGGAAGTAATGAACCCTGATTGGTTCCACCTCTCGCTCATCCATGCTGCCAGGCTTATCACTTTCCCCATTAATTGTGACGCCACTTCACTGCCGCCCCCACCTGATAACTGCCGCCCCCTTGCTCATAACCACTGCCCCTGACTGATTACTGCCGCCCCTAGCTGATATTGTCGCCCCTGGCTGATCACTGCCGCCCCCTGGTTGATAACTGCCGCCCATTGGCTGATAACTACCGCCACTGACTGATCACCGCTACCCCCTGATTAAAACTTCCGGCTGTTGGCTGATAACTACCGCCCCTTGGCTGATCACTGCCGCCCCTGGCTGATCATTGCCGCCCCTTGACTGATAACTGCCGCCTCTGGCTGATCACTGCGGCCCCTGGCGGATTGATAGCTGGCACCTCTGGCTGATCGCTGCCGCCCCTGAATGATAGCTGCTGCTCTTTGGCTGCTAACTGCCACCCCTGGCTGATCATTGCCGCCCCTGGCTTAACACTGCCGCCCCCTGACTGATAACTTCCGGCCCTTGGCTAATGATTGCCGCCCCTGGCTGATCACTGCCGCCCCCTGGATGATCACTGGCCCCCTGGCTGATAACTGCCGCCCCTGTATGATTACTGCCGCCCCTAGCGGACTGATAACTGCCACCTCCTGGCTGATAAATGCCACATCATCAGCTGACAAATTTCATATCTGAGGAGAGTTAGTTTTAACACGCGCATTGACGGGGGTCTAGGCCACCTTCGCTTTGACGGGGGTGGCGGGTACCAACCCGCCCCTCCACTAAGATCTCGAGAACCACACTAGGTAGCGAAAAACTGTAAACGGTGTTGAGTAGCCCATCCACTTCTTCATCGAAAATATTTGAACCATGTTTTGTCCTGTCACATCTAAAGTCATTAGAGGTCAAAACATGCTGTCACAGAGATAAAATGTAAATAAAGGTTTTTCGGCCATTACACCTGAACATATAAAGATAGAGCAAAACAACTTGAACTGTATGAATCCTCGCAGCAAGCCAAATCGAATGATATATAACATGACCTTGCTAGGTGAAATCAAGGATTTGACCTGACCTGATGTCAGGTCAAGATCAAATTAGATAAAATGCAATCATAAGAACCGCAGAGACAAGGTAAATCTAATCCAGCTAAAATAAACGCTTATCACCATCCATTACTAAGTTATTCAGTTAAAAATATGTTTCCTATGTATTTCCAATGGAAAGGTCATGGCTGGTACCTGACCTTAGGTCATCGATATGAAAAAATACCGAAATATATTTTAGTGAACTCCGTGAGCCAATATATTTTAGAAAACTCCGTGAGCCCATTATGTGATATGATTTTCAATCAGTTAAGCTCACCCTGTTTTAACTTATGCTATTGGGACCTTGGGTACCTCAAGTGACGTTGCTGAATGCCGACTTACACTCCCTGGAGCATAGGCGGATCCAGGGGGCAAAGAGGGCACGTGCTCCCCTCCCCGATCGACCCTCGGCGCCCCCTGAAATGGTCACGGCGCCCTCCTCAAAGGTCGATGGCGCCCGCCTGAAATGTCGCTTCCCACCCTCCCTCCCCCAGGATGCGAAAATCGGGCCCACCGATAGTATTTGGCGCCCACCTAATAGATTTTTCCGGTCAAAAGTGGCGCCCCTGGTCCGGATGGCGCCCCCCAGGAAGGTGCCCCCTCGATCGGCAAACCTGGATTCGCGTATGCCATGGATCCACCCATGCAGTGATAAAACTTATGGCTCATAATCAGTTAAAGGTTTTCTGGAGGTTCCTTAAAAAGCCCATAGTATCGGTCAGGCGGTCAGGCTAGAATAAACCAGCAACGCCGCGCAGCGGCAGGCGGCGCGGCGGACTTTTGAAATGAGACGGGTCACAGGGTAGTAGATTGAAATAGTAAAGGTATCTTGGATTGAAATAGGTATCTTGGATTGAAATGAGATAAAAAAGCAAGTAGTCTGTGGAGCGGCGGCAGGTCATTGTGGTGATCCACATTTAGTTTTGAAAAAAGTAATAAGAAATAGGCCAGAGACACGATACCTTTACTTTCAGAGACGGGGCGTAGCTAATTCGAGTTGGTGCAATGAATACTTGGGCGAGGGAGTCATTACCAGAGTGAATGACTGATTGGATTGGGAGGTTAAGCATATTTTGACGTGTATAAACCTCTCGCTCGTTTGGTTTTTCTGGTTTACAGGTTTGGTTGAATCCTGATCAATGTGCAGCTCGCTGAAAAGGGCCTAAATTCCAGCCATTTAGCCTGGACTTGAACTAGTACTAAATAATATAAAAGGTAAAGGATTTTTAACCAGTAACCCAAGTCTCGTGTAACCCAGTCCGCAAAGTATGGCAGCAGGCCAGGCAAATCATGCCAGCCATTTAAAATTCTTGCACCACCAGCCACCAAAAGTTCGCACCAGTCTGCCATATATCAGGGATAAAACAAACCCATTCCTACCCACATGATGCAATGCCACCTCTCTTCGTTAAGCACTTTTTTAAGGCCCCTCCTGTCTTTATAACCATTCAGCCATTATTTGTTTGGTTTTCAGAGTCACCTTCCTTGCAACAGTCTTGCAAATTCACACCACTCACTCCTGTCTCCAAGGATACTCGCACCTACAAGATCTCATCGAAAATGCCATACTTTGCACACTGGTTTGCAACAATGTCTTCCAAACTTGTTGAGGGAAGGAGACTGCACTAGCAGATATTTTGAATCATTTCAAATTTGTCATTTTACTTTGTGCTTTTGGGTTTTTGTAGCTCAGGAAGCATTGAATGCCTGTAGAGTCTGGTAGCAGCCCAGTCTGCAAAGTATGGCAGCAGGCCAGCCCAGTCTCACCAGCCATCTAAAATTCTTGCACTGCCAGCCACCAAAAATTCGCACCAATGTGCCATATACCAGCGAGAAAAACACACTCATTCCTACCCACATGATACAATGCTACCTCTCCTACTAGTTAGTTAGTTGAGGGCTTTTTATGAGGCCCCCTCCTGTGTCTTTATAACAGTTTAGCCATTATTTGTTTCGTTTTCAGTGTCACCTTCCTCGCACCAGTCTCACAAATTTGCACCAGGTTGATAAAATTTGCACCACTTGCTCCTGTCTCCAAGGGCAGTCCAGCAATGAGATCTTGTCGAAAATGCCAGACTTTGCACGCTGGGTAGCAGCAATCTCATGTGTGTAGGAACAGAGTAATTCAGTGTCTGGGAAGGAATATTTGTGAGTAATCCAGTTGGCATCCCATTGTGCCTTAAACAGTAACAGTGGAACATCCAAATTTAAAGGGAATGTGGCACCTTCATAACATGATTTTAACTGAGATAGCCAACTTATAAAGCAAGTCGGAAAACCCGGTACTCAATGTAACATTTGTCTTGGAACTCGAGATTTCCATAGAAATAAGCTAAAACCTGCCTGCAATGTACCCCTCATGTACCCTTAGCAGCATGCAACAGTTGTCATGGCTGTTGGTGTGACAACATATGCTGACATCACGATGAGCATCAGCCAATGGAAGCCCTCGAACCGTTTTGAGTATGGTAGTGGTTGCCAGATCATGATGTCATCCACAGGCTGATATTTATTTCTTTTCCTAGAGGAGTATTTTAAAAATCAAAATATTGAGCAAAATATTGATCGCGTTTCCCTTTAAAGGGAATGTGGCACCTTGGTCGAATCCTGGAATTTAGTGAAATTAGGCGTACTTTTAGCCGAAAATAATGAAACCACTCATGATTTCTCTGAAAAATGTACAATAAGCTCAATATTTTGTTTTTACCCTAAAAAAAAAAAATTCCTTTTGATTTTTTTTTGGTGAAGGCATTGCAGGTAGCATTTAGCTTTGTTGTACGGAAATGTCGAGTTCCAAGACAAATGATATATTGAGTACCGGGGTTTTCCGACTTGCTTTACATCTTGGCTATCTCATTTAAAATCACGTTATGAAGGTGCCACCTTCCCTTTAAGGAGGGATCATGGACTTGAAAACCTGTTTCTTTACAGCAAATGTGTACAGCTAGTCTTAAAATTTCTGATTTAAGGGGGTTCACTGTGCCCCAGCACCCCTCTAGTTCTGTTGCCAGTGGCCTTGAATGTGTTGGTTGTGGAGACACATACCACTGCATCAGGCAGATTATTCAAGTCATTGATTGGACATGATCATGCCATAATATCATTGTGTGATCATGCCATAAGCTTGGTGAAATATTACTATGTGAAACTTAAACCTATCTGATGTCCTTTGCTACCACTTTGCACAAACATACCAAAAATAACATTAAACTTATTTGAAACATTGAATCTAAATCTAAAAACGGCACTAGTGCGCCTTCTAAAGATCCGCTAGATCTAAGGCATCTAAGGCGAAGGCTGAACAAGGAATTATATTTAATGAACAATGTATTTATATAGATAGATTGACATCTATCCTCACCATAGGTAAGGGCATACCTAGGACAGCTATAATTTCGTAATAGCCACTTTTGCGTTGTTGAGGCGAAGATACGCAGGAACTGAAACAATTTAAAAGTCTTGCAATGATTTGATTTTCGCGGACCTTCTTTCTCCCATCGCTTGTATTCTGCAGGCAGATTTATCCCCTCAAAATGGAAATGCACCATTAAGGCGTTTTGTTTTTTGTCTATATCATTTCCCATTTTTCCTCCCACTATGCCTGTTTTGCACTCGCCTTGTAACTAACCAAACACCCTGCAGCATGGCGCATCTCTAGGTGACCCAGCTCGGCAATGGCAGCAGCTACAGACGAGAACGTCATCCGACGCTCGGTCTACCAGAACTCCAACACGCTGGTGGAGGTCCTCATCAAGTCGAAGGAGCCGGCGCGCGGCAGGGGCAGAGGGCGTGCGCTGGCACAGACGGCGCCAGGCTGGCCAGCGGCGGTGCCGGTCAGGAAGGATGGCCGCCCGGTGGCGCTGCCGTCGCTACCCAGCCGACCACGCGCCGGCCGCCGCCTGCCCGTCTGGCACCAGGCGCCGCCGCTGCCGCCGCCGGGTCAGCAGCAGCAGCGGCAGGCTGGAGACGCCGCGCCGGCCCGCGGCGGTCAGCAGGGTACCCCGGCGGTGGACAAACGGGCCCCTCAGCTGCCGGAGACGGCAGGGAAGTCGGCTGGTGATGCGGACAATGTGCCATCAGCTGTGGGACAGGAATTCCAAGCGTGGACCAGGCAGCTCAACAGACTAGTGCAGGATATAAAAAAGCGACCAGGTGCGAATTGTGGGGCAAATCTATCTGGGAACACATGGGTGTTCAAATGCTCTTATGTAAATAAATCTCGGATCCGAAGCAATAGTTGCTATAAAAGCTCAAAATGGGTCCTTGTCATTCTCCCACTTTGTATACTTGATCCCAACACAACCCTTGGCTGTGAAGCATACTCTCAAGCTAAAAACTCAGACATTTTCATCCAGATGCCGGACCAGACAATGTGCGTTACCGTGATGTACCCGTGAGTCTGTACGAGGACGGCACCTCAGCATCTGCTGACGGTGCGACCCTCTGCAGCGACGGCGCACCTGAGGCCACTGCTGACGCGCCTGGAGGAGACGGTCCGCCTGCCGCCCACGCTGCAGCAGGACGCCGACCAGCTGCTGCGCATCCGACTTGAGGAGATCCAGCGCGAGAACGAGGAGCTGCAGAGGTGAGCTTTGGAGAGCCGAGCGGTGTTTGTGGTGTGAAGGGCAGGTGGTGTTTCGTGTGTGTTGAAGGCTAGGGGTGGTGTTTCGTGTGTTGTGACTTGTGAAGGTTTGGGCAAATGGGTAACGCTTTGTACGTTTTAGGCGGCTAGGCAGTGAGAGTATATATGGTGTGTTGTGAGATGCTGGGTAGGAGAATGGATTTACGTGTCTGAAGAACAGAGGCTGAAGTCGTGAAGGATAGGAGGGAGCTGCGACGATGGTGTGTATTATATTGCGTCACTGCAATAGGTCTATTGGCCAAGTGCTCATGGGAGGAACAGGCACACAACAAAATTTCGCCTGCAGAAAAACAATTCCGTGGCTGTAGTGACTGTAGTGACTCTACATAAACATGCTACCAATGTTTCTGTAATGATTCAACTAACTTGGCACAAAAAGCCGTTATTCTCTGCCAAATTACATGTTTCAAAGTTCCTTGCCCACCATTCTTCTCTGTTGATTGTAAATGAGTCTACTGTTGCAACCTGCACCTCCAGTATAGCGTCCCTATCGATCAGCGTCCGCTCTCACAACACCTGACTGCCGGCAGCAAGTTCCAGTCGCTGAGCGCCAGTATGCAGGAGTACCGGCGGTCCATGGAGGAGCGACCACCGGCCGCAGTGCAGGACCGTTCGGAGGCCGCCCCCGCCCCTGCCCCCGCCGCCGGGACAGCCGCTCAAGGTGCAGCTGCTGAGCTGGCTGACGTCAAACACCAGCTGGCCAAGTACAGGAAATACGCCAGCAAGCTCACCAAGACGAAGGAGAACCTACTGGCCCAGATCGAGGTGGGCGTGGCTAATCTAGCTGATGGGAATGGCTTTGAGTTCAATGAAAATCGTCCATATACCTCAAGAATATTAAAAAAGAATATAAAACTAGTTGGACAGAAAGGGTTAATTTGCTTAAAAATTTTCAACGGGTGGGCATAAAAATCCAACCCCAGGGCACTAGAGGCTAGAATACCATTGTTTTGTTCTGTCTGAGTGCCAAATCTTCTACTTAATGCTGGAAACATTCTTTCTATCCAAGAGTGCGCGGTAGGGTGTATCACTTATCACGGTGCAAGGTGTTTATATGATTTTATCATGCCCCAGCCACCTTGAATCAATACTGTACCAATTATTTTATCCAACCTCAAATCCCCATCCTGCCCCAAGCAAGCAAAAGTTATCCCATCTCATACCATTGTCTACACTAGCGCCGCCCTGCGGTGATCTGATAAAACACCATCTGCTCTATTTTTCGCCTTCTTCCAACGAGCCTGCCAGTGATAATTTATGCAGAGGGACAAGGGCGGATCCAGATATATTTTTTGAGAGGGGTGTAAATGGGGTTTGGGGCAAGTTAAAAATTCCGGTTTCCAGAAACTCATCGGATTTCGACGGCTTACGAGTCACTAGTGCGTTTAAAATTGACTTACCTTAATACAAGCTGCTTCTTTTGTGTTGTACCTCTACGGCGAAATCTATACATTTGCCCTTATTTTTTGGTGCTTTGCGGGGGCATGAAAGCCGTGAAAGCA
This sequence comes from Lepas anatifera, assembly GCA_034440635.1. Classification (NCBI taxonomy): domain Eukaryota; kingdom Metazoa; phylum Arthropoda; class Thecostraca; family Lepadidae; genus Lepas; species Lepas anatifera. Next base: position 1,285,594 of record JAOTON010001146.1, read on the forward strand.
CGTGGTGAGCCGTTAAAAGGAACTCACAAATGTCGCTGAGAAAATATTAGCTGTGTAGGAGAGCGAAGGAGTCCCGGTCATACGGCCCAATAACGTCTTCTTGAAGGTCGTCGCGTGCTACAAGAAATTCCAGAGTATGAACAAAGTCGTGACCAAAAACCGGAACCAGAAGAACGCGAGGCTACAGAAAGGGGAAAAGTTCTTCAACAGGCTGTTCGACATCACCGTCTGCAAGTGCAGGAACCTGACCCACTGCAGCTGTCCCCATGACAACCGATTGCCGCCGGCTGAGGTGAAGTTCATCATGGATCAACGAGGGCCGAGGAAAATGTTCCTTGGAGGCATCGATCTCCAAGAGAGCAGCCGGTGGCAGACAGCGGCCTTGCGTGGGTGGAGGCTGTCCGAGAGAGAGGGGAGGGAGCCGCGGACGGCCGGAGGCCCACTAAGCAGCGAAGCCGGTCCATCTGGTGCAGCCGGGCTACCCAGCACTGAATCCGGACCGTCCGGCTTGCAGAGCCGTGAAGCTGGCACTGTGACAGACACTGCAGGTAACAACGAGTCCTCTTAAACAGACGACCGTCCATCTGATGTGGACTGGGAGCCTTGGGATGCCGGCGACCGTGACGCCGCTGCGTGGAATACGGACAGGCTGGTGAATACGGCTCTGGCTGCCGATCGCTACGGATTCTCCAACCGTGTAACGGCGGCCGTAATAAACGGGTTTCAAATGGACATCGGTCGCATTTCGGAAGGCGACACGAGACTGATAGTAGAGCCAATGAAAGTCTGGCGCGAAAGATGTCGTGTCCGGCAGGCCTCGGCCCAGGCGAGAGCCGAGATCCACGGCGGCGAGGCCCTGACATCTCCGTACCTCGATGGGCGAAAAGATCGCACATGCGTCGGCCATGCCACTGACACAGTGGAGGAGCACGTGGCAGTGGTGGCGAAGCCCGGCGGTCACTACATCGCCCATTTCGCCCCTGAGACGGGGCGGGTGATAGACCAGGTCCAAGAACTGGTCCACATCGCCACCGCCAACGGCGCCAACATCCGAGCGCTCGGCTGCGACGGCGCCGCCGTCAACACGGGTCGGGCCGCCGAAGTGTGCCGGCTGTTTGAACTCGCGACCGAAAAACTAGTGCACTGGTTTGTGTGCCAGCTCCATGGCAACGAGCTCAACTTGAGAGCGTTGTTTAGGCAGCTGGAAGGCGACACATCTGGTCCGAGGTCCTTCACCAGAGCGCTGGATAAAGCTGCCAGCGGTGACGTGCACCGTCTGCCGGTCGCCGAGTTGCGGGCGGTGGCCAGCCCCTGCCGGAGCTGCCGGAGGCCGTGGCAGCGGACCTCAGCACCGATCAGCGCATCTTGCATCGGCTGGCCAGAGCGGTGCAGACTGGCCACCTCTCTGATGAAGACGCTTCCTGCAAAATTGGACCTGTCAACCACGCCAGGTAGGCACTGCTGTCATCCTCCAATTTCAAAATACATTTCACCATTGTAACATCCCGTTATCAATTCACCAGACATGCTTTTTTAATCTTAAGATCATCGCAGAATGCCTCGTATCCTTTCTTACTTGTCATTCCAGATCTATTTGTTGGATTCTCTTCTATCAAAAGTTCCACAACTATAACTTCCTGTCACCTTTTCCCCATAAATTGTCATTTCCGTCCTCCATAGGTGGCTGACGTTGGCGGCGGACTGCTCCGGCTCTACATCTCAACTGCAGCACCGAGAGACGAGCTCGCCCTGCTGGTCACCTACCTGATGGGACACTACACTCCCATGTGGTTTTACATCCGCGGCAACAGCGATTGCAGCAGCGGCGCCAGGAACATCATGCGCAGCGTGGAGCTGCTGCGGCAGCTGCCGCCCCAGCTGCAGAAGGCGATCCAGCCAGTGATCCAGCGGAACTGCTACTGGGTGCATCCGGAGGCGGTGCTTCTGACCATGCTGGCCAGGGTTGGCACTGCCCACTACCCACTGCCCGGGTTTTTTGGGTTTTTAGTGGGTTTTTTTAGGGGATAAAACCCACCTGGGTTTTTTCATAAATCATTTTCTAGATGCCCCTGAGTAAAAATATTGTCTTTTTTTGCTATTCACATCACTTTTAAAGCTACTAAGCCTTGGTATGTGTAGAATATGCCAAAGTTTAGTAGAATTAGTACCATGTGCCACCTCATACAACCCACTGGAAAACTGCATTAAAAGTGCATTTGGAAATCCTTGCCGTCTTACCAGGAAAATCATTCCCAAGAATCCACATGTCGTATAAATTGCACATTGTGCAACACAAATTTCTATTATTTCTTGCAACAGGTAAAAGTCACTGGATAAGACCAATACTGTCTCTGAATATGACGTTAGTTTTTGTCTGTATGATGCAGTTTTTTTCCAGAATTCAAGCTATATATTATGTATATCTTAACAAATTTATAAACATTTCTGCAGGTTCAAAATATGCCAAAGTAACATCGCAGTCTCAGATTGTGACTCTGACTGACTTTGGCCTGAGACACACGAATAGTTTCATTGTTCAGCTCATGGAGCCTCTAAGGGTTATCGTGGTGGAGTCACGTGCTGTACTCCAGGCGCGCAGCCAAGGTGGGGCGACCGCCTCTCCCCCTGGGCTGAACTTAAGCTCTGTAAAGAGCTTCCCGCGCGACCTCCTGTCATTTTCTGATTTATGTTCCCCAAGTTGATTATAAGAAGACGGACACCATCACAATGTTTGTCTCGGAGACTCTCAATAGCAAGTCTCAGGGGCCCAAGCGCTGGTCTGGCAGGGCCCACCAAAATTTTGAATTGGGGGCCCCCATATTCAGCTATCGGGATACCAGAGTTTATCTCTGGGCCCCCCAGACTTGGTCTCTGAAGCAGCCCCAAAAGTTTTCCCGGGGTTTCCAGAGTTGGCCTGGAGGACCCTCAAGAGCTTGTCACGGGGGGCAGACCTGGTCTCTGAGGGCCACCAGAGTTGGTCTCGGTGGGCCCAAGAGTCTGACTTGGGGATCCGAAAACTTTTCTCGGGGAGCCCAGTGTTGCTCTCGGATGGCCTTTAAGAATTCGTCTCGGTGGCCTCAGAGTTGGTCTCCAAGGCCTTCGAGGGTTTGTCGCGTCGGCCCATCGAGTTGGTCTCGAACCTGGCTGAAAGTTGGTTTCGGGGGTCCCTAGGTTCGGTCCTTAGGGTCCCCCGAGGTGGTTTCGGGAGACCCCAAGAATTGTTCTTGGGGCCCGCAGTGTTGATCTCGAGAACCTTGAAGAGTTTGTCTTGGTTCGTGGGGCCCCCAGAGCTGGTCTCTGGGATCCCTAGACTCGTTTTCGGGCGTCTCAAAAGTTTTTTTTTCTGGCGGGAGGGGAGGTTTTGTCTCAAGGCGCCGGCCAATTTTTATCAGTCTGCCCAAAAAATTCGTGTTGGGGGCACCTCAGAGATGGTCCCCGGGTCACAAAATAATAAAAGGATACCACGCTTTATTCAGCTAAATAAGCAAAGAAACAAGCAAGGGAGGTAAAAACAGCCAATAAAAGTCACGTGAACCACACCGATTCACTCCACAATCACATCAGCCACCGCTGACATTCTTTTTATTTTCATTAGCGATCTTTGCACTTGGGGCCCCGTGCAGTGCCCCGAGTCTATATTCACGCCCCTTCCCCCTGAGCAAATAATGGATACACCCCTGCTCTGCTCTGAGAATTGTGATCTGGCCCTTATTGATGTACCAGACTAAGATTTCCAGCGCTAGCATTTGTCCCTGAGGAATATGAGCTGATTTAGAAAAGTGAAAGTAAATTCATGTGGGGCGCAGTGGTGCGGTACTTGTCACACTTGCTTTCTATGGGGTCGTCCGGGTTTATTTCTGGTAGATTTCTTGAGTACGGAGAACCCGGCTCCTAAGAGAAAACAGTAATAAGAGTCGACAACGCCGTATAACCATAGCAGTGGATGAGTTGATAAACCCCAAAAATTGTTATTCTGGTCAAAAGTCGGTTCACTTTTCTTATCCATGGGTGCCCATAAAACTATGAAGGGTTCTGCACGCAGCCGTCAATCGGGTACTTCAGAACAGCTTTGGGAATAGGAGCTTCTTCTCCCCTCCGCCACGTGAGGCAAAGACTGATAAGGAACGATGATATTGAAAGCATCACAGTCTTAATGTGTGCTCAAACAATGGCATTAATCTAGAAACGATGTGACGAGAATGCTATAAAACAAAAATAAAAAAACCCGGAAAAAACCCACAAAAAAACCGCAAAAAACCCGGACCCGCGGGCTTTTTATAAAAAACCCGGGTTTTTTCCGACCCTGATGCTGGCAGACGAGAGCTCTGAGGTGCGCAGCCGGGCCGTGGAAGTCATTCAGCAGTGCCGTCAGCGGCCACAAATGGAAGACGTCCGATCGTTCGTTCTGCCAAAGGTCAACTTCGCCGCCACTGACTACACACAGCTGCTGGACTGGACGAGCGAAATGATCACCGAGCCGCCGCTCACCATGAGCCTCAGTGACGCAGAGCTCCAGAACGTACGCGACGAGCCACTACACCACACGGTGGCAGTGGAACGTGCAGTCAAGGTGGTGACTGAGGCGGTCAGCCAGGTGGTCGGCGAGCAGCAGCGCCATGGCTGGATCTGCAGCCGCCTCCGTCACCGCAACAGCTGCCAGTCGTCGCCAGCAAAAAATCATTTATCGAGGCACTGCGCTGGCAAGAGCATGAGTGATCTGTTAGCAACCAAAATACCGTCTAGCTTGAGTTGTATTCGCGGTAGTTTCGTTCTGGTGTCGTGAGACTGGTCAGCGGTCCATATCAGCACAAAAGGTCGCGTTCCGTGCATAAGGTTTTGGTAATGGTCATGATAGTTCTACCCGGACGCCACGTATGTACCTAGCAAAGGTAGAAAAGCAAGGCACATATTGATACCGTATCAATGCTGTGGTGTTCATAATTCCGTCAGCGCAGTATGTATGTGTTTGTGAGCATTTTCACAGCATCTGCGTCCATTAATATACCCGAGTGTGGTAGTTCCACGGTTTGCCGCTATGGTGCTAGCGTCGCTCCTATGCTGGGAGATAGGCAAAATTTCGATCGCCAGAGGCAGGATAGGGATTTGAATTTGATGGGAATGGAGCACGCCCATTTGTTTCGACAGATACAGGGCATGATAAAATCATATAAAAACCATGCACTGTTAAAATAACCCCTCTGGTGATACACCTTAGACTGCGCGGTGTCCGTCCAATTAAAACAAAACTTTTCTTGACCAACCTGACATTCTGAGAAAGAGATGGAGCAAATTTCTTCCCTAGTCTAGCAACGTGCGGAGTACTAAGTTCAAAATTATGGGGAGCGTTGGGAACATTGAAATTTTCGGCGTTTTCTTTTCTCCCCGAAACCGTAGATTTTTAACACTGCACTCGAGAAAGTAATGTTTTAGCAGCTTTCTCATGTTTTTAACCGTTGGGCGTGTTGTATGTTTGGTTTAAAAATCGATAAAATAAAACCAAGCTGGTAGAAGTGATGTACTCTCGTTCCTGTTGAGACCCTTCTCTATGTGCCTGGGCGTGAGCCGCTGTCTGAGTAGCTCCCTCTCCACACTGACCTGTGGTCTGGCGGCAGACGATCGAGCAGCAGCACGCTGACCTGTGGTCTGGTGGCAGACGATCGAGCAGCAGCACGCTGACCTGTGGTCTGGCGGCAGACGGTGGAGCAGCAGCACGCTGACCTGTGGTCTGGCGGCAGACGATCGAGCAGCAGCACGCTGACCTGTGGTCTGGCGGCAGACGATCGAGCAGCAGCACGCTGACCCGTGGTCTGGCGGCAGACGATGGAGCAGCAGCACGCTGACCTGTGGTCTGGCGGCAGACGGTGGAGCAGCAGCACGCTGACCTGTGGTCTGGCGGCAGACGATCGAGCAGCAGCACGCTGACCTGTGGTCTGGCGGCAGACGGTGGAGCAGCAGCACGCTGACCTGTGGTCTGGCGGCAGACGATCGAGCAGCAGCACGCTGACCTGTGGTCTGGCGGCAGACGATCGAGCAGCAGCACGCTGACCTGTGGTCTGGCGGCAGACGATCGAGCAGCAGCACGCTGACCTGTGGTCTGGCGGCAGACGATCGAGCAGCAGCACGCTGACCTGTGGTCTGGCGGCAGACGGTGGAGCAGCAGCACGCTGACCTGTGGTCTGGCGGCAGACGATCGAGCAGCAGCACGCTGACCTGTGGTCTGGCGGCAGACGATCGAGCAGCAGCACGCTGACCTGTGGTCTGGCGGCAGACGATCGAGCAGCAGCACGCTGACCTGTGGTCTGGCGGCAGACGATCGAGCAGCAGCACGCTGACCTGTGGTCTGGCGGCAGACGATCGAGCAGCAGCACGCTGACCTGTGGTCTGGCGGCAGACGGTGGAGCAGCAGCACGCTGACCTGTGGTCTGGCGGCAGACGGTGGAGCAGCAGCACACTGACCTGTGGTCTGGCGGCAGACGGTGGAGCAGCAGCACACTGACCTGTGGTCTGGCGGCAGACGGTGGAGCAGCAGCACGCTGACCTGTGGTCTGGCAGCAGACGATCGAGCAGCAGCACACTGACCTGTGGTCTGGCGGCAGACTATGGAGCAGCAGCATGCCAGCGATTTGAAGGCGCTGAAGGAGGAGCATGAGGCGCAGATCTCGCAAGTGCTGGCCCAGGTCACCAGTGAGACTGAAGTACTCAGTACCTTCAGATCGGTGAGTGCCTCTGCTGGGGTCAGGTGCAGGTGCAATGTCGTACATTAGGATGTAATGTGTGAAAAGTAGAAGCGATACCGCTTATCTTTGTCAGAACCAGACATTCAAAAATGTTAAACGCCCTATTTCTGTAGGAAGAGCGAATTTGTATTTGTGTAAAAAAACTTGCGACGTGCTCTGAAGTAATGTGATGTGTTCTGGCGGTAGTGTGACGTGTTTTACGGTAGTGTGATGAACTCTGTGGTAATATGACGGGTTCTGCAGCAGTGTGAGGTATTCTATAGTAGCGTGATGGGGCTCTGCAGTAGTGTGGTGACGTCTGCACTGGTGTGACGTGTTCTGCAGTAGTGTGATGGGCTCTGCGGTAGTGTGGTGACGTCTGCACTGGTGTGACGTGTTGTGCAGCAGTGTGATGGGGCTCTGCGGTAGTGTGGTGACGTCTGCACTGGTGTGACGTGTTGAGCAGTAGTGTGATGGGGCTCTGCAGTAGTGTGGTGACGTCTGCACTGGTGTGACGTGTTCTGCAGTAGTGTGATGGGCTCTGCGGTAGTGTGGTGACGTCTGCACTGGTGTGACGTGTTGTACAGTAACGTGATGGGTCTCTGCAGTAGTGTGGTGACGTCTGCACTAGTGTGCTGTGCCGCTCTGACGCGACTGTGCGCGCTGCGGGCAGGACGCCGAGGCCGTGCAGCGCTCCATGGAGCAGCACGTCCGCGAAAACGCAGCGCTGCAGCGCGCCCTAGCGGAGAGGGAGGACGAGATTCGGCGGCTCACCGACTTCAACCGGTAGGCGGCGGGGCGGGCTGCGCTAGGTGGCGTCGGTGGCCGAAGTTTATTCTCTGGTGTTGGCAGGTTGTATCAAATACTTGCTATCAGGCTCTGCGCCTGATAGCAGGCACGCTGCTGGCGACAGCGGCTGTCGCCAAGTTCGCTTTGCAATTGGGTGTGGGGCGTAAATACTGGAATAGACGGGCTCCAGGGAGCCTGCCCCCCCCGCCTTCATCTGAAAACAATTTCCAATTGCAGCCTCATTGTGGAAAGTCTGAAGCTTTTTGACCACCGTGAGCGGAATATAGTAGGGAGTCCAATTGCTGAAAGGTTTTTTTATAAGGGGCAGTTTCCTATCAGTTGGAGTGGTGAGGTTTACTATCCCCTTACTTCTGTGACGCCGACACACGCCTCTGGCAGGGGAGCTTATAAACTGTCCAGTAGATTATGAAAAAAATAAACATGATATTTTCGAAATTGTGGGGCTTTATTGACTTTAAAATCACTGGTGAGAGGAGTTAAGTTTACATCCAAATGCATCTATTTCGTCGCTGGTCCAGTTGGTAAACATCCATCATGTACAGCATATACATGCAGTATTGCAGGTATACCTCCATATTTACAAAAATTGAGCAGCACATAACGAAAATAAAGCGTGTTCAACTGATCACCCGACCTTGAAAACTGTGTAACGCCTGGTCTAGAACTTAGTGAATGCGTCAAGTGCTATAAATAGTATGATGCGGCTCTTTATCCGAAACCCTGAATTTTGGGGCCCTGCTATAAGAAAATTTACCCATCCATCGGATACAAGTTCAAATGACGGTCACATGGGTACTTCACAGAGAACGCTACTTTTTATGCAACCAATATTTTAGTGTTGCATGGATGCATTGCTTGGCACCCGCCGCAGCTCTGTTAACGGAGTTTTGTGATCGCCAGCACTGTTGACGGAGTGTTGTGATCGCCAGCACTGTTGACGGAGTATTGTGATCGCCAGCACTGTTGACGGAGTGTTGTGATCGCCAGCACTGTTGACGGAGTGTTGTGATCGCCAGCACTGTTGACGGAGCGTTGTGATCGCCAGCACTGTTGACGGAGTGTTGTGATCGCCAGCACTGTTGACGGTGTTTTGTGATCGCCAGCACTGTTGACGGGGTGTTGTGATCGCCAGCACTGTTGACGGGGTGTTGACCGGCACTGTCGACGGATTGGTATGGCCTGCTGCAGTGGTGCCGGAGTGGTGTGACTGGCAGCAGTGGTGGCGGAGTGGTGTGGCCTGCAGCAGTGGTGGCGGAGTGGTGTGGCCTGCAGCAGTGGTGGCGGAGTGGTGTAGTCGGCAGCATTGTGGACGGAGTGGTGTGGTATGCAGCATTGTGGACGTAGTGGTGTGGTATGCAGCATTGTGGACGGAGTGATGACGGAGTGGTGTGGCCTGCAGCAGTGGTGACGGAGTGGTGTGGTATGCAGCAGTGGTGACGTGCTATGTACGTACGGAGTGGAGTGCCCGCCTGTGCGGAGTGGTGTGTATGTAGCAGTGGACCACTGCTGTGACCGGCAGCTCTGTTGACGGAGTGGTGTGGTCGGCAGTAGTGGTGACGGAGTGGAGTGGTATGCAGTAGTGGTGACGGAGTGGTGTGGTCAGCAGCAGTGGTGACTGAGTGGTGTGGTATGCAGTGGTGGTGACGGAGTGGTGTGGTCAGCAGCAGTGGTGACGGAGTGGTGTGTGATCAGCAGCAGTGGTGACGGAGTGGTGTGACCGGCAGCTCTGTTGACGGAGTGGTGTGGTATGCAGTAGTGGTAACGGAGTGGAGTGGTATGCAGTAGTGGTGACTGAGTGGTGTGGTATGCAGTAGTGGTGACGGAGTGGTGTGGTCAGCAGCAGTGGTGACGGAGTGGTGTGATCAGCAGCAGTGGTGACGGAGTGGTGTGACCGGCAGCTCTGTTGACGGAGTGGTGTGGTCGGCAGCAGTGGTGACGGAGTGGTGTGACCGGCAGCAGTGGTGACGGAGTGGTGTGGTATGCAGTAGTGGTGACGGAGTGGTGTGGTATGCAGTAGTGGTGACGGAGTTGTGTGGTATGCAGTAGTGGTGACAGAGTGGTGTGGTATGCAGTAGTGGTGACAGAGTGGTGTGGTCAGCAGCAGTGGTGACGGAGTGGTGTGATCAGCAGCAGTGGTGACGGAGTGGTGTGACCGGCAGCTCTGTTGACGGAGTGGTGTGGTATGCAGTAGTGGTAACGGAGTGGAGTGGTATGCAGTAGTGGTGACGGAGTGGTGTGGTCAGCAGCAGTGGTGGCGGAGTGGTGTGGTATGCAGAAGTGGTGACGGAGTGGTGTGGTATGCAGTAGTGGTGACGGAGTGGTGTGGTATGCAGTAGTGGTGACAGAGTGGTGTGGTCAGAAGCATTGGTTACGGAGTGGTGTGATCAGCAGCAGTGGTGACGGAGTGGTGTGGTATGCAGTAGTGGTGACGGAGTGGTGTGGTATGCAGTAGTGGTGACAGAGTGGTGTGGTCAGAAGCATTGGTTACGGAGTGGTGTGATCAGCAGCAGTGGTGACGGAGTGGTGTGGTATGCAGCAGTGGTGACGGAGTGGTGTGACCGGCAGCACTCTACAGGAGCTGGGACGGCGCCAACTGCAGGGTCTCTCTGGCTCGCAGCTGCCCTCTATCGGTCAGCTGACCACAAAGCTTCAGTCGCCATCCGCTGGCGGCGCTGCTGTCGACGTCACTCCAGACGCCGGCGGGGACCGGCGTCCGGTGAGCGGCCGCGGCGACGAGGTTAATCTCAGCCTGGACGTCACCGGGCCGACCCCGCAGCGGCCCTTCCCCGGACCGGACCTGTCCATCTGCTCGCTGGTCAGCTTCGCGCCGCTGCCGGCAGATGTCACCACAGACGGCCCGCCGCCGCCGCCGCCGCCCGATGGCGGCGAAGTGGTGGAGCACGGAGGTGAGGGAGGAGGCCATGGGGACGCGGCTGCTGGTGCTGATGGCGCGCTGGAGGGGCTTGTGACCGGCGCGAGGGCGGGTCGACTGGCTGGTCAGCCGGGGAGTGGTGGACTTCCCGACAGAGTGGAGGGCACCACCTATCGTTCGGCTGACCTGGGAGGTCACGGTGACGCCGGTATCGGCGCTCTGGAGGCCGCCAGTGGGGTGGTGCCCGACCAGGACTTCCTGCGCAGTGTGGCCTGGCTGAGTGAGCGTCTGGCAGGACTGCAGGGAGAGGTGGGCCGGGCGGCGCGGGCGGTGCTGCCGCGGCTGCTGCTGTCGCCCTGAGCGCCTCCTCTCCCCTCTTCTCTCCCCCACCGCGGCCGCTGCTGTCACCCTGAGCGCCCCCTCCCCCACCGCGGCTGCCACTGTCACCCTGAGCGCCCCCCCCACCGTTGCTGCTGCTGTCACCCTGAGCGCCCCCTCCCCCACCGTTGCTGCTGCTGTCACCCTGAGCGCCCCCTCCCCACCGCGGCTGCCGCTGTCACCCTGAGCGCCCCCTCCCCCACCGCGGCTGCTGCTGTCATCCTGAGCGTCCCCACCGCGGCTGCTGCTGTCTCCCTGAGCACCTCCTCTCCCTTCCCCCACCGTGGCTGCGGCTGTCTCCCTGAGCGCCTCCTCCCACTCTCCCCCACCGCGGCTGCTGCTGTCTCCCTGAGCACCTGCTCGCACTCTCCCCCACCGCGGCTGCTGTTGTCTCCCTGAGCACCTCCTCTCCCCTCTCCCCCACCGGGGCTGCTGCTGTCGCACAGAGCACCTCCTCCCGCTCTCCCATCGTGGCTGCTGTTGTCGCACAGAGCACCCCTCCTCTCCCCTCTCCCATCGTGGTTGCTGCTGTCACCGTGAGCACCTCCTCTCCCCTCTCCCCCACCGCGGCTGCTATTGTCGCACAGAGCACCTCCTCCCTTTCTCCCCCCCACCGTGGAGGCTATTGTCACCCTGAGCACCTCCTCTCCCCTCTCCTCTACCGCGGCTGCTGTTGTCGCACAGAGCACCCCCTCTATCGCCACCGGGGCTGCCGCTGTCTCCCTGAGCGCCTCCTGTCCCCCTCTCCCCCCACCGCGGCTGCTGCTGTCGCACAGAGCACCTCCTCCCGCCTCCCCCCACCCTGGCTGCTGTTGTCGCACAGAGCACCCCTCCTCTCCCCTCTCCCATCGTGGCTGCTGCTGTCACCGTGAGCACCTCCTCTCCCCTCCCCCACCGCGGCTGCTGTTGTCGCACAGAGCACCTCCTCCCTTTCTCCCCCCCACCGTGGAGGCTGTTGTCACCCTGAGCACCTCCTCTCTCCTCTCCTCTACCGCGGCTGCTGTTGTCGCACAGAGCACCCCTCTCCCGCCACCGGGGCTGCCGCTGTCTCCCTGAGCGCCTCCTGTCCCCTTTCCCCCACCGCGGCTTCTGCTTTCGCACAGAGCACCTCCTCCCGCTCTCCCCCACCCTGGCTGCTGTTGTCGCACAGAGCACCCCTCCTCTCCCCTCTCCCATCGTGGCTGCTGCTGTCACCCTGAGCACCTCCTCTCCCCTCTCCCCCTCCCCCCACCGCGGCTTCTGCTTTCGCACAGAGCACATCCTCCCGCTCTCCCCCCACCCTGGCTGCTGTTGTCGCACAGAGCACCCCTCTCCCCCTCTCCCATCGTTGCTGCTGCTGTCACCCTGAGCACCTCCTCTCCCCTCTCCCCCCTCCCTCCACCGGGGCTGCTGCTGTCGCACAGAGCGCCAACTCTCCCCTCTCGCCCGCTGCGGCGCGACCTGGGATATGGGAGGTCTGCGCGAACAACGACACCTGAACTGAACTGACCGGTTTGCAGGGTTCACTGCGAGTCAGATCATAGTCATATCTGACCATCAGGTAGGAACGGAACAACTCGGAAACACTGGTCAGGCAAGTTGGAATCCAGTCTGCCGTGTCCTAGCGAGCCTGTTGCACGGGGGTGTCGCGTGACGAACGTATCCGGGTGGAAACAGTTAGATGTTCATTTAGAATCTTCCAGAAAGCAAGTCTTCCATTGGAATATAGCAGTTGTCGTGCCGTAACATTAGACTGCCACCACTTTGATATAACGTGCGTACTGGCCGTCTCATTCAGTAAACTTGAATTACAGTCACTCGTAGGGAAACGACGTGTTAAACGTAGCGTCAAATGTGATCATTTGCACGTCACTTGTGCCGTCGAACCACGATTTCGATTGTCGTGACGTTGTATTTCTAACGCTGCGGTGTGGTGCGGCAGCCTGGGGCCGAGAATGGCTTGTCATTCAGTCTGACAGTGAATGTGTCTGACCTGTCGGTTGGCCAATTGTCTGGGTCTCCGTTACGATCTTTCGCTGGCCGTGTATTTTCGAGTGGGAACGGCGTAGCCTTATTTGGTGCCGTTTTGTTGTCGGCTGTGAACCTGTCGTTGCCATTGTTTTAATGTTTAATCGTGAATCTTCAAATACATGAGCCGCGTTCTCGGTGTGTATGTTTACGGCGAGTAAAGAAGCAGAAACTTGAATTCTCGCCAATACTCCCTATAATTGGGCAAGTGTGCCTGTTGGGAGTGGCCCTAATAAAATAAAATAAATAAAAATAAAGTTTCCTGGTAACTATCGGAACAGTGCAAAGCTGCCGCAAAGATCGAACTTGGTCGCAATAGTAGCAACTGTACTTCATGCAAGGTGATTGGTGTAGACGACGTCACTCAAAAACGCCTTTGCGCCCTATTGCATTTGAACTGGGATATCAGTATGAGAGAGCATACCAAAAAACTTCTGGTTTAATCGTTTCATCTGACCTTCACCTAGATTGGACATTTCAAACATTTGTGTACCTTTCATGCCGCAAGAACTGTCAACAAGCACAGAATATTGCATACATTATCGGGCGTGGCAAGCCCTAAATGGAAAAGCTCGGGGCAAAACTGTTTTGCCCCCCCCAAAAGCGGTCGACCTTCCTTTAGCCCCGACTCCTTTTTAGTTTATAAACAAGATTTTGGTGCTTCAACTCAACTTTAACCCATTAACGCCCGCACCTAGTTCCAGCTTTCAGATTGGCGAAACAAATGTTTTCCTATGCTTAGAATATGCCCAATAAGATGTTCCTGAAGTTTTAAATCGATACCACTTTTAGATTCTGAGATATGACACCGGACAAAAATGACCCGCTGGGCGTTTGGGACATCGGCTGGCACTGCGCGGCCGGCTCCCGGGCGGCGCTGTCACCGCACTCAGCGGCCCAATGCGCATCGCTTTTACTGCAGTTCTGTGAAGTGTTTTTATTTCCTCTTGCATATAGGCCATAGTAAAATGTTTAGACAGTTCTATGCTCTTAAGGTTTAATGAAAGACAACACTAACAGCATATTTGCAAATAGTATACAAACGTGGTTATTCTAGACTGATGATTTGCGGGGATAGACTAAAATTGTGAACATCATAGTATTTTAAGAATATTTGTGAATATCAAAGATTTTGGAAAACTGTTTCTTTTGTCTCTACCCCCTTCCTTCTCCGCCTCCCAGACTTTGTGACTGATGCTCACTGAGCTTTCAACGAGAAATCGTAATATTCAGCATACAGATGAAAAGTTTTGAAAACTCAATCCGTTAGCTCCCCCACGCGGTGCACATTAGCTTGATTAATCTCCAAATCTCCAAACGGGTCCATTTCCATCTTTCCAACTTTTCTTTGGAACAAATAGCGCACTTCATAGTTGCATAAATGTGAACCTCCACATTTCCAGGCACGCCACTGGTCATTGTAACGCTGGTCAGCTCATCATCTTTCTCATCCTCATGACTAATATATTTTGTGATGGTATGATTATGATATGCACTTGATCCGCTCCGCTATCTTGCGCACTTAAAACAATTTATTTTGCTTCTTTTCCTGCAAAGCATTTGATCTGTGGCATTGCTAACAACTATGCTTTCGATATTTTTATGTCTCCATGGCTGGAGATTTCTTCTCGATCCATGAGGGGTTCTGGATGGTTTGACGCTGGCACTGCAATCCAAGCCCTAGACAAAGTCTGTGGGATACAAAAATACAGGCAGGTCTTGACCCCTCCCCCTAACCCCGGGATGTTCACTCATGGTCGTTTCACTTGACTAGAACCAAGCAAAAATAGTGCTAGTTGCGTTTTAGACAGGAGTTCTAGAACTTCCCAAGCTTTCACCCGTTTTATATTGCTCCAGACGTTTGACACTGCACCATCTCGTCAAAACAAACCAGCGCGGCGGCAGTGATAATTTCCAACTCATTTTTGTCAGCTGGTCATTGACTTTCAATCATTAGTGGACACAAGGGGGCTAGGAAGGCTCCAGCCCCCCTACCAAAATTTCAGTGTGCCTATAGTACCTAAATGCATTACTGAGGGCTGTTCCGAGGCCATGGCGGGGAGGCTCGAGGCCCCTACCCCCCCCCACCACCCAATGAAGTCCTCAATCCGCTATTGTTCCCTATTCTCTCTATCCACTACACACACTCCATCAAGGGGAAAAGACAAGGATCTGCTAGCTTTTAGTCAGTACTAAAATTTCGATAAGGCTTCAAAACCCCTGAAAATTGAATTTAATAACGCCTTTGCAAAATACTGGAACCATCTTGCATGTTTCCGTTAAAATTATGTGATATTCATTCCCAAAATAAGACAGACCCCGAAAACGGTAGGAAGCATTTCATGAACTTCAAAGTTTCTAAACGTATCGACATTGCACTAAAAATCTTCAGATTTGATGAAAAATATATAAACTGGCAACCCTGCATTCACAGGACCCACAATGCCTCCTTTCCTCTAGGTAACATTGTGCACCTAACGCACCAGACGGGAGGACAGGACACATCCTTTTCCTCATTTTCAGCGGCCCGCAGATGTCCGCAACGCCCAGCGGGTCATTTTTGTCCGCTTCATATTTGACGATGTCTCATGGCAAAGCCGTTCAAGAAAATCTTACTTCTTCACCATCTGACTCCTAGTGGTCTTGGCTTAATGTCAATCATGCAAACCCCTTTCAGCTTTCCATATGTTATTGCGAGAAACAAAATTTGCAGAGCTATCTCACGCTGACCAAAACCTCGCCAAAATAAGTTCCACCAAAATCGTCCCATAAAAATCTAGAATTTTCAAATACATTTTTCCAGCTTGTCCACGCTCTGAAACACACATCTATATCATAAACATGGAGATCACTTCGCTGGTACCGATTCTGCAGCCTGTCAAAGTCAGAGGACAAAAATGACCCGCTGGGCGTTAATGGGTTAAACAGAGCCAGTCAACTTCAATGCAAACATTTGGCCTTAGATAGCAAAAACAAGCATCTTGTGCCCGAATCTTTCATCCCGTGACTTTTTGTTCTCCGACTCGGGTACCCCCAAAATTGACCCTCAAGATATATTGTGCCAACATTTTCCACTGCGCGACTTTTTCGCCTTGACCCCTCCAAACCGACCGGCTAGACCCGCCACCTCAAGAAATTAGTCCATCTAACTTCTAATTAAAGTCAAGCAAGTGATAGGCTGGTTCAAGTTGAGTTAGTGTTTACTGGAAAGTTAAGCTATTTTTTATGTATCTGGCTGTTCAACCGTGTTTTTCTGATCTAATTTGAACTTAACGCTGACGAAGTTTTGTAAGATATAACCGAAAGCTCCGAGTCCTTTACATCTTTTTCTAGTGGAGTAGTCCTAACTAAGTAATTTACCACTAAACTGACACTGCAGCAAATGCAAGCTCGTGTTCGTTGTAGCAGGCTCGTTCGTAATGCTATCCGGCTCTTATGCATGACACATTGACACGCAGACGGACAAGACTTCGTCAGGATTTCAAACTGGCGGAGCTAAGTGCCCTTATGAGAGAAAAGTAACTTAAATTTGATAATAATACAATAAACGATTGGCTCTCAGTTTGTAGACATATTAGATAGCATGGCGGTCACATGACGCCAAACCTTTGTAACATGCCTCTTTAGCTTTGCATTACGGAGAATTGAGCCCTCCCCTACATTTTTTTCAACGTGACTGAAAAACATCACTGCTGCGTGCCAAATTAAACCCGAAGCGAGTTGACCTTCTATTTTCTAATAAATTGGGACTGGGCGTAGCGGGGTCTTCCACATTTAGCCTTAGCCGCTGACGTCCCCTAAAACTCCAATCCGAGGTCTTCCTGGAGTGTGACGATCGTACACATTGCATCCGGCTGGACTAGGTTCGGAAAGAAGTGGCTATTCGTGCGAGTTTTTCACCCATCGCAGCACCAGAGCCTGGTTACCAGGAGCGACAGGTTTTTATCTGGACGTTTTTACAGCTATCGTGGGCATGTCAGGAAGGGTAGGCGCGCTCACTTTTATCACTCGCGAGTCATGCATCGTAGAGGAAAAGAGTCTCACGCTTCTTGAACTCGCCACCAGGAAGCCCTCGATTTGTGCCGGTGCTAATGGTGCCACTGATGAAAGATGGTGCCACTGATACTGCGTCGGCTTTCGGCGAAGTGGGAAGAGTAAGGTTTCGGCGAGAGCAGCAAATAATGAGACTTCCTGTTGTCATATATCTGGGTTGTCATTGCAGTGTCACCACTCTGTGTCGCGTCGCGTCTCTGGCGCTACCACAGTTAAAGGTCTGTTCGCACCAGGTCCCCTAAGATCTCAGAAACTAAGAGGCGTAGAAAAAAGCCGATTGGGTGGTGGGTTTAGGCTATATTGATCTACATCATGACAAATTTTATTGACCTAGGTCAATTTCTTCAAGGTCAAATCATAAAGGTCAAATCTTGGTCATGCCGGGGACCTGTTGGAAAATGCCGTGATTAGGCCAGAAAAGGCGGAAATAAGCTAAAGACTGACCAGGGTCATAGAGGGAAGGTCGCAAATAATCTTTCCTACAATTTTGGGGTCAATGTCTTTCAAGATCATTGACCCACGAGGTCGCAACATGGTCTACCACCAATAATGTACACTATGACGAGTACTATGGCAACTGTTTGGCGGGAAATGAGGATTGACCTTTACCAATCACCCTTGGCCCGGACCTTTACATAGAGGAACCTTAACACGCGCCCCGCAGGAGTCCCTGGCATGACGTGCCCCGCTGGGGTGGGGGGTGTTTCGCCCTCCTCCGTATCTCATTTCCAGGAAAGCTAAATGAAAATTATGGACGGTGTTCAGCTCGTGACGGACGAAGAGAAATTATACAGCATTTTTATGTCGGGTCAATATTGAGGTGATAGGTCAAAGAAGGTGAGGCAAAGGGCAGTGTACGTTTCTCCCTTTATATCTTTACCCAGTGGATCTATAGGAAATATTTATAAATCATTGGATTCCTCTCATCGTGGTGGTTCGAATGATGTATAATATGACCTTTCTATGCCATATTATGAAAATGACCTGACCTGGAGCTAGGTCAGGGTCACAGGGTGACCTGGTATGGTCATGTTGCATATCAATCGACTTCCCGTGATATTATAAGCACAATGCAAGCAAAATAGGAGCTTTATCTCAATTCGGTGAGAAGTAATTGCCAAAACCATCACGGCTTACTCCTGTGACCTAACATGACCTTTAATACGCGCCCCGCTGGGGGAGGGCGTTTTTCGCCCCACCCCCTCCGTATCTCATTTCCCACGAAACCTAAAGGAAAATTACGGGCGGCGTTCGAAAGAGAAGATGAAAAAATTTTATACGAATAATTTTTATGTCAGGTCAATATTGAGGTCACCATAGGTCAAAGAAGGTTCCATAGGCTTACAACAGAGCAGTGTACGTTTCTCTATCTAGACGTGCTCTCAAGGGAGCTAGAGCAAATCTGTATGCATTGCTGGATTCCTCTCATCGCGGCGAATCGAATGATGTATAATATGACCTTGCTAGGTTAAATAGTGAAAATTACCTGACCTCAAGCTGGGTGAGGGTCACAAAGTGACCTGGTATGGTCATGCTGAATATCAATCGACTCCCCGTGACAATATAAGCACAATGCAAGCAAAATGGGAGCTTTATCTCAATGCAGTGAGAAGTTATTGGTAAAACAATCACTCTATGCTCCAATGACCTGACATTACCTTTGATAGGTCAGATGCTCAAAAACTCAACTTTATGGTCAAGATCGTGGTAGGAATAGACGGTTTGAGGATTTTCGGCTTTATCTATCCAGTATTTACTGAAGACGAGCTCACTCTATTTTTCACTATAGACTTATAATGGGGTGACCAAAAATTGACCCCACCGTAGGTCAACAATATCAAAATTCTGAGATAGCATATTTGTAGAACCTGATGACCTTATCATATTGTGGAAGTTTCAAACTGACCGGTTGGCTGATGTTCCCCGGGTGCCGCTTCAAACTCGTGACTTTAGGTTTTGAGGTCGGTTCACTTGACCTTGAATAGCTCCTTGACCTGACATGACCTTAACTCAAAAATGTAGTCAGATGTGTAAAATTAATCAGGGATAAGGTACTGTAAGTTTTTTTGTTCTGCGTCTCTTCATTTTTACGTTATCTGGGGAAAACTAGGAGGGGGCGAATTTTGCCCCCAGTAGGACGCGTGTTAACTATGACGTCATAGCATAATAAACGTCAAGCCGGGTAACGCCATTTGACCGGAGGCACTGAGGTCAGTGACCTTGGAAGTGCTTACATGGCCTTGATCTGTGAACTTTGGCCTTGACTTTGACCTTTATGTGAGGTGACCTTGAAATATCCTCCCGGTTATATGGCCTTATGACGTCATAAGTCCGACCGCGCGATTACAGCGATCCTAAAATGCAGATATGACTTTGAAAGCCTATGCGTCAAAAAATTTTCGACCGATTTTTTACATTCTTTTGCCAATCGACGCGCTATTCTGTTCTGTTAAATGTGTCCGAGTAGCATTTTTGGCTACGAGCGGTTCTCCGGCCACCTTGGAAAAAAAGGTGGGGGGCCTCCGAGGCCCTCCTCCAGTGTACGTGTTAACCCACGCCCCACCGGGGGGCCCAGTGCCACATTCGCCCTTCGCCCCCTACCTCATGACCTGACCTCAGGTCACGAAATCGAAAAATCCCGGATGTATGTACATTTTGTAGACCCTGGAGAGGTCATGAAGTGTAGGAAGTTTACAATTGATCGACTAAGAAATTTAGCTCATATAGAGCTCAAAGGTTAAAGTGAGGTGATTGGTTGACCTCGCCTGGTGACCTGACCTTTGGTGACCCGGGTAAAAATTTCAGGAATGGTGGGAAAATGATGGGGTGAGAGGTAGAGCCGTCAACCGCGGTGCTGCGCCTCGACGTTTTGCTGCTATCTCGAAAAAAACCTTAGGAGGGCCATCGATGGCCCCGGTGGGGCGAGGATTAACCCTTGCCCCGGTGGCGGGTACGAGCCATCTTCGCCCTGGTGGGGAATAAAAAAAGACATCGCTATTTAAAAACTATGAGAGCTAGAAAAAAGTGCAAAATGGCAATTGAAAGCTCTTCAAAAATGGTATAGAAGTTACTTCGGTAATTTTTTCTTCAGGTCAATATCAAGGGCACCAGAGGTCAAAATAGATCAAAATTACTCATATGAGGTGTACTAAGAAAACCTCATTTATCTCAGAACCAAAGATAGCTAGAAACATTTTGTGAATACCATTCGAAAGCTCTTGAGCTGCTCTTTCATTATAGTGGCGATTATTTTCGAGTCCGGTCAAAGCCTAGGGAGCTGCAGGTCGATGAACATTGGGACTATTCTTGGGCATGTCCTTAGCCGCCCATGCATTAGGGCGGTTAGTTTTTCGCTAATAACTTCCAAACAAAGCAAGATGCAGCCATAGTTGATGCACCATTGCAATTCTCTCGTCAATACGAAACGAATGATATATGATATCGCTATGCCAGGTCTAATTCAAAATTTTACTTGACCCAGGTCAACAGTTTGACCCATCTTGACCTGGTATAGTCATGATGTATATCATTTGACTTGCAGTGACCATACAAACACTTCGGTAATAAACTTAAGTCCAATCTTTTTTATTCTAAATTTATAGATTAAAACCCAAAAAAGCTTATTTGGCCTTAGGTGACCTTTCAAAGTTCATGGGTCAAAAATTTTGGTATAAACTTCAGAAACGGGCTAAGAGAAAATCTTAGCCGTTATTTGAAGTTTTTTCCATCAATACTTACTGAGAAAAGCTCATTTCGTGATCTCTCCCATGCATTTGCAATGGGGAGGTCATAATGAGGAAGGAGGTCATGATGAGGTCAGGTAAATGACCTAAGGGCACGAATATAAAAATCCCGGAACATATGTTTTAGCTCCTGGTGAGCCCACTATGTGGTATGAGTTTCAACTTGATCGATCCACCCTCTTTTTAGTTATGCAGTTCTAAGTATTTTTAGGTGAGGTTACTTCACCTGACCTGGTGACCTGACCTGACATGACCTTGATCTAAAATTTTCACGTAATATGTAAAAATGATAAAGGGAACAGCTAGACCAAGTTTGGTGGCGTTGTGTGCCGCCGCTTGCCGGTAATTTAAAAAAAACCAGAGGGGGGTCTAAAAAGATCCCCACCCGGACGAAGGCTAAGTTAGGTTATATCGCAAATGTTAGTGTGTACAAACGTACTTAGTACGCAGCGCTGTCTTATATTCCCTACTTGTCTTGCCCCAATATTAATACTACCGCACTATGAGGACTTCTACTTAGTGCACTACATACCAACTTTCGGTCAAATTTTCAAAATTTATATTTAAAACAGTCATGCTAAGAACAAGGTATAGGTACACAAATGAAGCAAGAAAGAGCCAAAGGAAGTGGTGTCACCGAGGTTGGCGTTAGGTGTTCTGTGCTATGTGTTTGTATGGAAAACAATGAAACTTATATGTTTAACAAATATCGTAGTATCTTAGGGCACTCTTAACACCCGCCCCCGTGAGCTTCCGAGCCACTTTCGCCTTAGTGGGGGGTTTCAAACACCCTCCTCGGACTCGGCTCCTATGCCGGATAGCGAAAGAACACGAAAGCTGGTGGATAGCCAATATAAATTCATGAAGATGCTTCATCCGTCACTTTTTGACTCAGGTCAATATTGAAGGCATGACAGGTCAAAGAAGGTGGTATGTTACGGTAGAGTTTTTGGGCTCTAGCGTCTGACAGAGTTTAGTTAGAATCGTTCTTTTATGCTTCATTCGCTTCCTCTCGTTACAGAAAATTGAATGATGTATAATATGTTTTTGATAGGTCCAAAAATAAAAATGACTTGACCTAAGCTCAGGTCAAGGCCATCATCTAAGCTAGCATAGTCAATATGCATCTAAGATGATTAAAAAAAACACAATTGAAACGTAATGGTATCAAAATAAAATTTCATTACCATTTCCTGCAAAGCTATTGACCAAAGTTTGAAAACCTGTCCAGATGACCTCTCAGAGGTCACAGGTCCAAATTTGCAAGAAGAACCTATAAAACACCATGATTTGGAGAATACGGAGGCATTCCAAGCGGTAGTAATAGAAATAGAGCAGTTTTCGGACAATGTCCATTTTCCCCATTCATTTGCTATGGAGAGGTCATTATCCGTACCTGACCCCAGGTATTCGACATGCAAAATCCCGGATTTTTTTAGTACTCGGTGCGCCCATGACGTGTCATAATCTTCAATATGATAAGATTCATTATTTTTTTGCTTATGCCACCTTAAACATTTTTGGAAGTGACGTCACTTGACCTGCACTGGCGACTTGACCTGAGATGACCAACCTTACAATTTTGAGAAAAGTTGCGGAATTGATTAAGGATAAGATGTACTGAGTACAGCGTCGCTTCGCCCCGCTGTTTTTTCGTGCCGCCGGAAAAACCTGAGGGGGTGGTCTAACACCCCCACTGGCGCGGGGGCTGAGGGTCGTGTTGAAAGTTTGGATCTGTGACCTCTGAGAGATCACGTGGGACTGCTTAAGCAGGTTTACAGAGTTGGTTCAATAATATCTCAGGAAATGATGATAGAGCCTTCATTTTGATATAATTACATTTGGACTGTCATTGCGAGTGTATAGGTATACATATCAACTAGGTTACGTCAGATAGTGATTTTGACCTGAGCGTAGATAAGTCATTTGATGTTTTAACCTGGTGTGATTTTATTTTACATTGTTCGATTTTACGCAACAAAAGGAAGCAAATGGAACCTAAATATTTACTCTAACTTAACGCAGGCCGACACGAAAACCAAGAAACTCCTCTATAACCTTACGTCTTTTGACCTGTCATGACCTCAATACTGACCTGAGCCAAGAATCGATCGATATGGTTTCTTTATTTTTTTCTATGGGCTATTCACCAGCATTCGCATTTTTCGCTATCCTGCATAGGAACCACGATCAAGGGAGAACACCACTGGGGCGAAGGTGGCTAGGAGGACTATTGGGATGGTCTCGTTAAGCTAAGGCCAGGTACTGCAGACATTCAGACAACTCGGTAAAATTCAGTTTGCAAAGGCAACGCTTTAAATCCATAAATCATGATCTTCACTATGATGTTAAATTTATTACTGTGTGTTTCGCTAGAAATACGGAGACAAAATTTTTAGAAAATACGTGACATTTGTCGACCTCGTTATTTATCTGACATTAAACATATTTGGCATCTTCGTTATCATTTTTTCCAATAGCTTTTGAATGATTTTTAGAAGCTAAATCTAGTTATATTATAAGTCCGGTTACACCCACTCTAGCTTGGTCTGCAACACTTTAGAGAAATAGAACCACCATGCATGGGTTTAGAAATGACATCATACTTAGTTAACCTGACGATGTCAATTTTCGGCCATAAGTAGTCGAATCAATCAACTGAAAGGTGTGCAAAGCCATGTATCTCATTCGAATCGGCCCAGAATAATTCGCGAAACCAGCGAGAGGAGGTGGTCGGATCGGACTTCCAGGTAGTGGGGGCTACATATCGTGTTCCCAGAGAGGAGCCGGTTCGGTCTGCCCTGTACCCGATAAGCACGGCAGAGTGGCACGTAGATTGCTATCAAATCAGTCGGTGCAGGAGCTCAGGGGTGCACCAAATGAATCTGGCGATCACGTGCACCAAAATGACGAGCTCTATGTATCTGTATCTCTGGTACCTTCGCACCGGGCAGTTAGGAGCAGCCAGTAGGCATTAGGTACCATCCTGAATTTTATCGCCCCTAAACAGCTCACGTAAGGCAGTAGGTACTTGCAATATGTTTGTAATCTAACCAACTTTTCAACAGGATGGCGCATATAGGCATCCTATAGAGATGGGCGGAGATTAGATTGGGGAATCCCACTCGGTGAGAAATCCTTAGACCAGACATTGTATTTGTATTTGTTACAAACATTTCCACACATACGGTGGCTTTTCAAGCGCCGTCGTAATGGACGTGAAGTGATTAAGACTATCCAAGGAGACGGTAAGGATTAGGATGGATGAGGGTAAAGGAAGGTGGGATACTACCTGGTGGGGTCGTTGCTGCCCAAGGCGCATGCGCTCGCTGTCTCCAGGTAGTTCAAGGTTAACGAGGAGGATAAGGATAGGAGTGTCGCTTCACACACACACACGGACACACACGCACACACGCCCACACACACACACACACACACACACACACACACACACACACACACACACACACACACACACACACACACACACACACACACACACACACATACACACACACACACATTGGAATTATGCCACTGCTTTGGTTGAATATCACCCAACCCCCCGGTAAGGGGGCTACAGGCTGATCACTCTGTCTATTCACAAAAGTCATTGCTCCATACCGCAAAGCTCCTCCGTAAAAAATAACTCACACGTCCGACACAGCACTGGTCTTTCCCATGCATCTGGTCCAAAGCTCAATCCGGGTCGCACTCCGGTGAACTCCTTGCACAGGTGTCATCTGCCATAACATTAAGTTCTCTCAACAGGGTGAAAGCTAACGATGTCGTATGACATGAACAGCTGTAGCGTTGTTGATCTGCCGCAATTATTTTTAGGCCATCATTTTTTATCTCTGACTACTATCGACATATCAAGTGGTGTTGGTGTGCCCTGACATCGTTTCACGGTAGGGAAAATAGAGTTGTCGGCGAAACAACAGGGTACCTTTGGGGTCTCAGATACGTAGTAAAATGATATTGCATTACTTTGCACATAAAGGGAGCATCGTGGAAATGTACACCTATAACTTGCACAAATATCAGCTAAGAAGCAAAGACATCCAAAGAAAGTTGTACTGAGAGAGGATACTAAACGTTTTTTACTGCCGTCAATGTGCCCTATTATTTGAAGAGCGATGTTCTTACGCCGCTTCTAAAAAATATTCACATCGATTATCTGGTACCATTGTCCTGGCGGCATTTGGTGAAAAGTTCAACAGCAGCCTGCAGCCTTGCAGAGACAGGATTCATATCTCGAATCCGATCTTGTCTGGAGGAGAGGAGACAAACGAAGTATTGAAGTTCCGATGGAAAACATGATGATCAGACCAAATTTAGACATAATGGTAAGGGGAGTGATTCTTTCTTCTGTCTTTTAACTTTACTGTTCGGAGTCGCATTTTTTGTGAAATGATAAAACACATGTTTTGTTACCTCTCATCACGGCCGACCAGCAGTGTACGTTTGATTCCCACGCTCGGGCAAAGACCCCCTGCAATATAAAGGTGATCTCAACAGTTTTTGGTTTCATAGCCTGCTCTGCCACCTAAGGTGAAGTACATCATAAGACGGGAAATTCTTGAGAATCCAGAAATACAATTTCAGGGTTTAGTTGCTCGTATGCGTTTTCTTTTATGCGTTTTCTTTTTCGTCAGAACATGGTCCACAAGGTTTGATTTTAGTGAGCTCTGCCTATTTAGAACATAAGGGTACTAACAGTATCACAAATAAAAATTAGGGAAGTAAAACAATTTTCCATTGCGGACAGTGGCCGGATCTCCTCTCCACTTCAATTCCTGGCAGTCAAGAAGTGCGCGACTCTTCTAACTTAACACTGCAAAGGTAAGTGTTTTTTGGTTTTGCAAACATTTAAAAAGTTGGTCGGAAAAGTGTCATCGTGTATGATTGAAATAATGCCTGACCCTCCCCGTAGCTTCAGAAAAATTCATTTCTGAGTAATTTCATGTCAGATAGGCATTTATTGCCGTAAGCAGGGATTTGATGGAACTTCAGTTGTCCAGATCATGAGCTTCCCCGCATGATCACCGAAATATCAGGTAACTACTGTGGCACACAGCCTCTGCCGTTTTATAGGTGAGTTGGTTTTCATCCAAATCTACTATGTATATACATATGAGTTGTGTTACTTAACTCCGCAGCTATGCAAGGCACAGGTATGTTCATTGTAACACGAATAATGTCACTGTTCAATAATATTTAGAGGATTTTTGCCTTTTAGTTCCAATATAAGGCCTCGTGCCTTGACGTAGCCGTATTTGCATGTTCAATGTTTTTTTTCAAAAGCTGTTTCCCTTACGACGGAAAAACGCGTCAAATTTCTGAAAGAGTTTTGCCCATCAACAGATGCATCGTTTGTGTTCTCTTCTGTTCTTTGTGATGGCTGCGGTTGGGGAGGGACCGAACGACGGAGACGGTTCAATCTACGGAAGTAACTGCGAAACCACCAACCGTCGGTATCCTGCCCCCGCACTTGAGCAACGACAAGGAAAAGTGGATGGTAAGTGTAAAAATATCCCTTGAAATGCTACTTTCCTATCTTTTATAAGCCCTCAGTGACTACTCAGACTTCTTTGGGTGCCTAATTCAGTACTGTCTTAGCGGTAAATAAATATATGGCTTCGATTTTATTACTATTACAATTTTAGCCAGCAGTTATTTTCCGTTTCTGGCTAAAAAATATAACAGGGGAAGTGCTCCAGGCAACCCGCATCGTACTCGGCTGCAGTGACGTCAGGGGCCTTTTCATCATCATAGTTGGGGTCTAAGGGCGCATAAACATCACAGGTCATACGCAGCACATAACAATGAATAAAAAATTACACATCGGGGTATTAATAGGTGCAGTTTATCTTAAAATGACAGACAAAGTTGCTTTGGAACTAAAAACAGATAAGCAAATATTCGTAAAGACGGCTAAAAATAACTGAACGAATATTCTAAGTTAAGGAAGTGTCGAGAGCAGCTGGTAAAGATATGTAGCGTCAACGTCAAAACCCTGCCCACTGGCTAGCCTAACTGCAGCTTCAACGTGAATTTTTTCTCGCTCACAGGACAAGCTGGTCCGGATGGACTTTACTTCTCCTTTTTGGATCCAAATTTTGGGGTGAGTACAACAAGATAGAGCAGAGATAATAGCTGACAAGCATAAGCGCACATTACTATCACAAAACGTGCACCCCACATGAACGCAGCGTTAGCCGATAGCTTTGTTGTATTTCTTTAATATATTAGTCGTGGAGATAAAGTATAGCTCTCTGCCTGGCACCACCTGAGCACTCTTTCTATGCTCACCACCACCTGAGGAGAAATGTTGCCTGGACTTCACCATTCTTTATTAGAGGATTTCAACCAATAACGTAGTTCCGTATGAATTATTAACAATTAATTACCTATACATGGTAACTTCGAAACCTTTTGTGATCAGAAACATCTAAGGAACGGTCGACATCGTTTTTACACGCGCATTGACGGGGGTCTGACCCACCTTTGTATTGACGGAGGGGTATCCGCCCCCCTAAGATCTCGAGAACCATGCAAGATAGAAAAATGGTAGACAGCGTTGAAAAACCCATCTAAATCTACATCGAAAACATTAAACATATTTTTGTCAGCTCAAATCTAACACGCGCACCGCTGGGGTCCCTGACATGACGCGCCCCACTGGGGAGCGTATTTCGAATCCTCTGTATGACATTTCCCAGAAAATATAAATAAACATTACAGAGGGCGTTTGAAGGATCTTAACGAGATGAAGAAAAATCATACGAACTATTCTTATGTCGGGTCAATATTGAGGTCAGCATAGTACAAGGAAGCTTCCATAGGCTGACAACAGTGCAGTGTGCGTTTCCCCGTCTAGATTTCTACTCAGCAGAGCTAGAGTAAATTTGTATGCATCATTAAATTTCTCTCGTCGTGGAGAATGGAATGATGTATAATATGACCTTGCCAGGTCAAATGGTAAAAGTGACCTGACATCGAGCTAGGTCAGAGTCACAGGGGTGACCTGGTATGGCCATGTTGCATATCAATCAACTCCCCGTAACAAGATAAGCACAATGCAAGGAAAATGGAAGCTTTATCTCAATTCAGTGAGAAGTGATTGGCAAAATAGTCACTGTATGTTCATGTGACCTCTCATGGCCTTTGAGAGGCCGGCTAGTCAAAACCTTAACTTAATGGTCAAGATTGTGGTAAGGATACACGGTTTGAGGATTTTCAGCTTTATCTATGCATCATTTACTCAAAACGAGCCCTCTCTATTTTTCAACATAGACTTATAATGGGGTGACCAGCAGAGATAGCAGTTTTGTAGGCCCTGATGACCTCACCATATTGTGGAAGTTTGAAACTGATCGGTTGACAGATGTTCCTTAGGAGCCGCTTCAAACTCGTGATTTTAGGTTTTGAGGCCAGGTCGTGTGACCTTGAATAGCTCCTTGACCTGAAATGACCTGACCCTAAAAAATTGGTCAGATGCGTAAAACTGATCAGGAATAAGGTATTGTGAGTTCCCTTGTTCTTCCTTCCTTCGTTTCTGCATTATCTGAGGAAAACCAGAGGAGGGGGGGCAGAAATCGCCCACGAGCGGGGCACGTGTTATGGTCACTTGAAATCAAGGATATTCCATCGCAAGGATAACATGGAAATTAAGGTTTTTTCATCATTACGTCTGAAATAATAGAGATATAACCCTCGCCCCACCGGGGCCATCGATAGCCCCCTTAAGGTTTTTTCCGGGATAACAGAAAAACGAAGAGGCGCAGCGCCACGGTTGAGGCCTCTACGTCTTACTGCATCATTTTCCCACTATCCCTGAAATTTTTTTACCCCGGGTTACCCAAGGTCAGGTCACCAGACGAGGTCAACCAAGGTCACCTCACTTCAAATTTAGAGCTCTGTAGGAGCTACATTTCGAGAGTCGATCAATTTGAAACTTCCTACACTTCATGACCCTTCCAGGGTTTACAACGTGTATATCTGGGATGTTTCGATTTTCGGTGCCCTGAGGTCAGGTCACGAGGTGACCTCTCCCATTGAAAAAAGCATGGGGAAAAGCTGTCTTATGATCTAAAAGTCACAAAAGCGGTTGAAAATGCTCAGCTTGATCAGAAAGCGTTCTTAGGCACCCTTTCACGGATTCCAGGGGCCATATTTTCCTTTGACCTCTCCAGGGTCATCCAAGGTTACCAGGGGTCAAAAACAGTACCTATTTTGACAATAACTTTTGACCTAATTAAACTAGAGCGCTGAAACAAACACCATCGTGTTTTGTCTCATCACTGGCTTTCATTTGATATACGGCAAGGTCAGTTTTTTGACCTTTCATGACCTCAGGTCATCTTTAGGTCACGAGGTGACCTCTGGAGGATCAAACCACTGGCGGGAGGTCTTTACGTTTCACATACCGGAAAAAGGACTGACAATTTCCTATAAAATGTACTTTACCAGATGTCAATAGCTCTAATGGCATAAGAGTTATGCCCAGTTTGCTTTAAGCATTGCATATTTGAGTGAAAATAGCCGATCTTGACCTAATTTTGACCTCTGGAGGTCAAACCATTGACCTGAGCACTACAACATGTGAAGTAATTTCTTACTGAATTCACGCGGAGCCTTCTATTGCACTTTTGCAGATTTGCCCTTTAACACCCATTCATTTTCGGAGTTAGAGGGGGCCATCGATGGCCCCCGGTGGGGCGACGGTGGCGCTGGACCCCCGGTGGGGCGCTGGGATAACAAACACATATGGACAGTTGGCATTTCCTCAGGAAGCTGCATCGAATGGTATATAATACCAGACTTACTAGGTCCAAATCTAGGCGGACAAGTGTTGATTGCCATTCATTACTAGATTATTAAGTTTAAGTTATTTGTACCAAGTATTTCCCAAAGAGAGGTCATGGCTCGTACCTGACCTTAGGTAATCAGTCGAAAAATCCCGAACAACAATGGGCCTACTGGTACATAGTACCTAGTTGGCCCATTTTTGTCAGATATGACTTTTCTTATCTAAGGATTTAACCCTGTTCTTATCTATAGTATCTTAAAAAAATTTGAGGTGAGGTCACTTAACCTGCAATGGTAACCTGACCTGAAATAACCTAGACCAAAAATATCGACAGAAGTTGTAAAATGGATCTTATAAACGGTGTACTACGTACGGCGGTGCTACGCGCCGCCATTTTCATGACATCTCCGAAAAACTCGAGGGGCCGGGAACCTGCCCCTGTCAATGCGCGTGTTAAGAGTGTCGATATGAGCTCCATATCCCTTCTTTATTCTGTTTTGCGAATCTGCAGAAGAGGGGTCTTCACGAGTGGGTGGGTACGAGGCAAGCCATATAGACCTGGTTTGGAAAAAAGAAAACTTAGAAAATCATCCAAAAATAACCGCAATGTTTCACAACTCCGCATTTCTTAAGTCATTTCGCAAGTCATAGTAAGATGCGTCTTTCAAACGTTTCTCATACATGTAGACCATTCTCACTGAAAAATTACAATGCTTTGTCCCACCCTTGTCATCGAAACAAACATGGAAACTGATAGAAACAGCCTAGAAGCCAGCACAGGTCATCAATTACTGGCTCTCAACTTTGATTATTTTCCACATTACAGGAAGTCAAACATGAATTGCTCCTCTACAAAAATTGTACAGCATTTCAGTTGTTTGTTGGTTTCACAGTTCTCTTAGCTGGTTCTCAGCTCTTCGTTAGCTGTCATCGTATCTTTGATCGATTGATCGATCATAAGCGATCGGAAACAACGTGTTATATAGTTAACGAAAAACGTTCACATTGGACAAGGGTTTTACTCTGGAACTCCCCTAGGAGGCAGCTTGCACCTAAATCAGTGGTTGGAAAGCTGCGAATTATTTGCCTAAATCTCAGCAAGGCTCAATAATTCAGAATCACTCTGAACGAACAAAAATCTGGATGCGTACAAAATTCATAGCATCAATATCAAACATCTGCAAAAATGGCGACCTAGGTGTCTGGATGGATGCAACGTTAACGTTCGAGGCTCATTTTAACTACATTGCCAGCCTAGTGATGCGCAGTTTACTCTAGCAAATTCCTTCGCATAAGCCAAATGGAGGGGGCGAATGAGGTACTGACCTATTCTGGCAGCCTATTTTTGCAATACTCTCTCCATCCTAAGCTAACCCCAACATAATCTGGGGTAGAGCTG